>OW026519.1:35322321-35922321 GCA_932274085.1 Protocalliphora azurea | reverse complement strand
TCAACTTATATATCTTGAAACAAAATTTACATAATTTTTTTAAGTTAAAAAAAATATTCATTTTAAAATGGACATTTGTTATTGTATAATTAATAAACGGGTATTAAAAATGTATTATTCCGTATTTTAAGCTAAAAATGTTACATTATTTAAAATTTCTGTACATAGAATTGATTCTATATTTCAATATAGAATTGATTCTATATTTCAATAGCCAAAAATTTATATATATATATATATATATATATATATATAATGTTTGAAAAAAACTTTGATTTGCGTACGTTCAACTAATTTAACAAATAGCTTACCAAAAACTTTGTTTGGGGGCAAAGTTCAAAGCTATTGAGTGCGATATATAGTTAAATATTTATGTAGTTAGAACTTTTAAGATTGGACTTTCTGCAGGAAAACTGCTCGAAAAACCCCTCTGTGCATTGTGTAAAAAATATCAAACTTTTAACAAAATTTAAAAATGTTTGTATTTCAGATAATCATAAAAAAACAAAGCAATATTAAAAAAGTTTTTTTCTTTCCATATATGTATAGGATGCATAAAGGTTGCTATAATGACTCATTGAAAAAAAAATAATAGCTTTTTGTAAGCTTTATTGCAATGTTTTTGTTGTTTTTGTAAATAATAAGACAATAATTGCTTATTTTTTTTTTTTTTTTTTGAATAAAAAAGGGTTGATTTAATTTTATTTTTAATAATATTTTACGACTTTTTAAAAACCAAAAGTTATTTCTTTTTTTTTTACACAATTACTATAAAGTTTATATTTTTTCGCCCTGTGTTGTCGAAGAGATGGAAGCATTGGGTTTCTCATGCTATTAGAAACAGAGAAATTAGTTCAAGTTTCCATAAACTGTATATTATACAATTTTATTACAATCAAGCTATATCCTTCCATATGTCTATTGAAAGAAAGGACTGTACACGATAGAATTAGTGCACGCTTAAGTGCTTGTAACTTTTGCTATATGCGAAAAAAATTGTACCGCTAACTGGCTTACATATGCTTTTATTCACTCACAATAAGTGTCCTAACTTCTGTTATAGTATAATTTTTTATTATTAAAATTAATAAAATTAATAAAATTCATGCAAACCAATAATATTCAAAATACATATCGACCATATAAAACAAACTGTAAGAAAGCACATGATTCGTAAAATACAATTTCTTGAATCGTAAAATTACATAAAGTTTACGATCACCGAACAGATCCTGATAACCGAAGAAAAAGTAGGTTTACAGACTGTGGGATCGCATATAAAATTATATGTATTTTTGAAGGAAAAATCTCTACATCTCTGCATGGAATGAAATTTATTTATTAAATTGCTTAGTATCTTTTCCCAAAATAGTTTAAAAAAAGTAGCCTGAAGGATCTTGAAGTAAAAAAAAGTTTCTCATGCTAGAAGAAAAATGAGAACGAAAATTATTTAGATAATTTTTTTAAACAATATGAAATAAATTTTTTTAAAGGCCAATATAAAGTACATACTGTCGAACTTTTTACAACATCCTGGTCATATTATAGATATCATGAGAAATGTAGTAGATAATTATCGTATAAAAAAAAGAAATCGAATAAAATTTAGTCTGGCAAACCAATTGTACGTGTGGAGAAAAAGCATTTTATTCATAAAAAATGGCAATTTTACCAGAGTAATGTAAGTAAATGAGTGCTTTCCATAAAAATTGTTTCCTATAATTTCTAATTTTTCTGGCTTTATCTCGCATAGTGGTATGAAAGAAAAAAAATTTTACTGCTATGTCCAGAATACAGTCCATTTTAAATGTATTAGGTCATGAAAAAATAATACAAAATAAAAAGCACTAAACTGATTAAAAAATAAAATAAAGTCAACACATTCCAGCAAAAAAGTAACCGAAAACAGAACAGATTCCAGAAAATATTAAATATTTTATTAAAAAAGAATATAAAATTAACTTTTCTTTTAAACTTAAAACTTGAATATAACAGCCTTTATGGTAACTAAAACCTCTAAAAGATTTACACATTGGTTTAAATTTTATAAGCTGAAACACTAATTTTTTTATGCGTATTCTTTATAACGTTTACGGGGACCCGTAATTTTAAATTAAAAAAATCCAGAAATGTCCAGAACCAATTACAATAAGGGAGTAACCTAGGAATATAAAACAAAATAAATTTACCAAAAAAGAATTTATGGACCTATAGGTATTTAATAATATTATATTCCAATTATCCATGATCTTTAAATCGAGTCTCAAATGTTGCAGATCTTACAGAAAATCGGTGAGGAAGATGCTGGCATCGAGAGAAAGTGAGTTTAATGTAACTTCTTTATCTAAAGCTATTAGGAAAGCTAGATACTGTAATCAAGTCCCCAAGGCCTGTTGTGTGAACCTTAAATATCGATGATCTATTGGAAAGAGTTAAAAACATAACTTTTAACAGATCCAGGTAAAAGGAGCTTTAACCATATTCAGACCATTATTATACCTTTCACTAGACGTCAAAGTCTGAGGTCCATAGAGCTAAATATAATTTTAATTATGAAGTTTTCATACAACTGAAATATCATGGTACCATTCTTGAAAAGACTCACTTGAAATCAACATATATCCAATGCAACCGATAATGTAATTAGGATACTTTATGCCAAACTTGTAAAGGTGTTACTTTAACAGATTTTGAAATTATTTTAAAATTATCCTTCTATTAGAATGTTGTGATATTATGTAGAAATTTTAGTGTCCTTATACCTGACAGGAATAATTTGGTGAATTAATCTTGATAACTTAGGGACTCCAGATCAAATTATGATTTTTTTCTATACAAACTAACAGTAATTTTTTTTTGGACCTAATTTTCAAAATGCTCTACATGAGGACAAAAACTAATTTAGATTTACATCATCTTCATTTGTATTGAACAATGTTTGGGGAAGAATTCGAGAATTAGGAGTATATTTGTAATAGTCGGACTATTCTAAAGACTCTCTTCTCTTATGGGATGAAATCTCTAAATGAAATTGATGCATGTATATTAAAAAGACGAAAGTTAATATGTTCCAAATTAGCGTGAGAATTATTTTTGTTTTTGCTAAATTAATAGTGGATTACAAATAATACAGCACCGTGATCCAATCAGGTTTTTTGTTATTTCGTTTTCGTAGCCCCATACTTTTGACATAGATATAATGCGGATTCATTCCATATGAAAAGGGATTATAATAAGTTTTCAAATGCATTGACTTGACTATCTCCACCCTTCCTTCCTTCCGTCCGTCTATAAAATCGCAGTTTCGATGATAACAAAAGTCAACAAAAGGGTAAAAAAATGTATGCTAATAATAATGCATAATTCATGTCCCTTGTACTAAAGGAAGTGAATAGATTTAAATAAAAGATTTGTGACGCATCAGAGTTTTATGAAATTTTTAAATTTGAAATTTTTTGTTATCCGCAAATTTACTTGGCAGTAGAATTTGTATTATTTTGTAATTTTCGTGTTCAACGTCTTATAATTATGTATGTCATATGAAAATTCTTCCTCGACACCCTCTCTTTGCCACTCATTTTACCATGTTTCTATGCAGGTTAAAAGCGAAATTTCGTAATCTTTCTTATTCTTTCAACTTTAGAAACTACTAGAGGCTAAAGTAACAAGACGGAGACCAAATTGGTAATATATTTTCATCGCACTATTTCTCCTCTACAAAACATAATAAAGTAATTAATAATAAAGTTATTAACTTTTCGCTGAGCACATAATGTAGAGTATCTGTTACACTTTCATGACCTAGTCCGAAAAGTTCCTCTATATATATCTACCATACAAACAAATATAACAACAAGTCCTTATAAAGGAATCATATACATAACTATACAATTATAAAATAAATAAAAAAACACGTCAATGGTCCGTAGGAAAATGAAATAAAAACAGAAGCCTTCACAATTTTTTATAAATAAGGCCAAAAGCCCATAACAAAAAAATGAATCTTCATTTCCAAACAGATATTGAAAACCAAAAAACACAAAGTGTCTTATTTGACCATGTCGTCGTGTCTCATATAAGTTTACATTTTTTTAAATTTATTTTTGCTACATATTTTGCGTGCCACAGCAGTAAAGAATTCCACTTTCAGCCTCAAATCTGGATTAAATATCAAGCTTGTATGTTTTTCTTCTTCTGTTGCCGTTGTGATATCTTACGTTAAAAGTTTCAATGAAAAAAGTCCCATAAAAATAAAATACAAAAAATTCAATAAAATCCGAAAAAAAACTAGACGTAAAACAATTGTAGCATACAATTTCTTATAAGGAAAGCTTCTTTAGTTTCTTTTGTTTCTGTCTTCTCTTATTGAAGACAGGATTGTATATTTGCTATTTTTTTAATGTATTTGTGTTTTATTAAAGCCTTTACCACAATAATGACGATACTGATGACGTTAATGATGAAAATCACTAGTGACGGAAGACTTCAGCTGTAGGCTTTTGTTACTGTTTCGTTGTCTTACATTGGCATTTTTTTACGATTTACAAAAAAGTAAGAAACATTTTTTTTATTTGTGAAAATAACCGCAACAACAATATTGGCTAAAACATGTTGTACAACAATATTTCCATGCAAATGACCATGAAATGGAATTTGCAAATGAACGAGTTTTATATACAGTTCATTTATTCAGTTTATTTTACTGATCTCTGCTGTATGTATATGTAACGTACTTGAACCAGAAAACTCAATTTTGATTCTGATAACAGAAAATTCAAGTATAACTAATAAAGAATGACGTTGAAGGTGTTTTGTTTTTGTTTTGTGTTATGATTTTTTCCTTAGCTGTTGTTTGTTTGGTTTGCAAAAAAATATTCAAAATAGGAAGATGTTTAAAGAAGTTAAAAAAATTTCAGGTTTATAGCTTAAGTCTTTTGATTTAATGAGATGATGTTAGAGCGGTAGCTTTATATGGCATTGAGTTCAATTGTTTTTATGGGATATGTACCGAATTATGTATTCAATTTTTCTATTTTAATCGCAGAGGACATTAATTTTTAATGTTTAATAATTTACTTAAGAATCTACTTTTACTTTAAGAATCGAAGATTATTTAATTTGAAAATTTAATTGAAAAAATTGAATTCAAGGATTAAAACAAGTATTAGAGATTATAATTATGAATTTATTGAATATTTGATTTTTTTTATTTTTCGTAGTACAAAACTTTTTTTTATCACTTTAATATTATACATTTATACTAGTTTTTCCCGAGAAACTGTTTTTGGATGTAGGATGACCACTAAAACGATTAATACTGAAGAACTGAATATAAGAAGAATATTTAAACAAATATGAAAAATTGGTCTACGAATATATTTTCAAAATAAGTTTCGTAATTTTGAACTTGTTAAGGAAAAAAATTTATAAATTTTTCCCTATTGAATTTTATTCCTCCAGAGCACTTTACATTACATCATGATGAACAAATTCACCATAATTATTTTCTACAAAATTATTTTCAATGTTTTACATATATTGCAGATAAATGTAGTAATATTTTTGTGACGGGAAACGATATTGTAAAATGCACAGTAGGACAGAAATTTTTTGGATATAGATCTATGAGTTCTAATAGCCTAGTTAGATTTAGATAAAATTTTACACAGTAGTAACTCTTGTTAGCTTGATAGATACTTATAGCTTATAGTTTGGTATAATTTTTTCCGCATATAGCCCAATATTTGCAAAGACTTTAGCAAGATTTTTCTGTAATTTGTAAAATAACAAAATTATCAATAGATCAGAGAAAAATTAAAGTCGACATCTTTACCTATTTGAAAAATAAAGGATTTTGAAAACTGTAAAAGTTGTGATTTTGGGTTTTTTTTGCCGAAAAAGTGAAAAAGTGATAAGAAACAAAAATATGGCTAGCGTCATTATGTGAGAAGTACACAACTCCGCTCCTGAGGGTACGTGGGGTCCTTCTTCTAAACTTGAAATTACATTCTTATCTTATATACCTTTGTGAAATTTTACGTAGAGCCATCCAGCCGATTAGAAGTTATAGATTTAATTTTATTTAATACACACTCTGGAATTAATTAAAAAAGAAATATGTATGAGAATATTCTGGAAGGAAAAATAAGCAGCAAAAAATTCTATTTATTTTTATATTTTAAAACAAATGTATTATGGCCGACTTCTTACAAAATAAACCACAATGAAGCACCTTATTCAGAGCAATGACTTATTCACTTACATTTGTTTTTGTACTACTTTTTGAGCAAAAATCCTTTACTAATCCTGCACAGAAGAGTAGGCAGATAAGTACTAACAAAGATGGATAATATCTAATAAAATAATTTATTATAATAATAGTAAACAAGAATAATATTATCTTTTGTTTCTTTTACGAAATAGTTTATAAATTATCTCGTCTAATGTCATATAAGTAAGACCAAAATTCTTTAAACATATTAGTTTTTAGACTTTGAGTTACTTTATATAATATATAATTTATAGCAGTTAATATGTTCGTGATCTCAATTCAATAGCTGCCAAAAATGGGACGGAAAATATGAAATTTATTTTCCTAAAAGTAAAACTATTACTACATAAGATCGAATATGATAAAAGTGAAGATCTTCTAACAGACCTGAATAGTGAAGGACACTCACTTTTCTTCACCGGTAGAAATGAAAACTATTTTTTTTTATCAGATGGACGGAAATTGGAATCTTGATACTACTTATTTAGATACGAGTAAACCTTGTAAGGAATATTTTGCTTGAAAAAATTTATAATTCAGAATAATTATATCTCATATAAACCAGCTTCTAAATTGTTTAAATAACTTAGATAGAGATTATTACTCTCGGCTCATATATGACCCCAATTAACATATCATTAATGCCAAGTTTAAAATTTGGAGTATTTCTTTAAATTCTGTGAAATAAAGATAAAGAAACAAGTATAATCATCTGATTTATTTAAGTTTTATAACATATACAGTGGTGGACAGAACTTTTGCAAATGAAAACCAATTTTTAATACTGACAAATTTTATGGCGAAAAATAATATTTTAAGTAATTACTCTCCTCTTAATGTTTACTTAATTTTTAAAAAAGTGGACATTTATCCATCTACTTTAATAAAATGGGACCCCTTTTAATCGCAAAATATGCGGCTTTATAATAAAGGCAAAAAAAAACATAATTTTATGGTAGTTTTAATTTTTTACGATTTATGAAAAACAAAATTTTTTTAAATTTTCTGAAACATTTTTCTCATTTTTCATATATTTTTTATATATCCGAAGCTACTTAGACTAAAAAATAATATGGGCGTAGCTTGCAAATAATTTAAATTAGGTGTATAGTCACTTTATTGATCCAAATCGCTTTCGAGATATGATGCACTATGTGGTGTAATCTAATTAATTTCTATATAATAATTTATCTCGTAAACTAAAGTCAAATAAAAAAGTGATTTGTAGGCTCTGAACTCCATGATCATATCAATTCAAATTTACTGAGAAAACGCGTGTAGCAGAAAAAAAGTTTTTTCTTCGACCTATGCTGAAAGACAAATTTTAATAAAACACATAAAAGTTTCAAGATATTTGCTATTCTTAGCAGAAATAAAGGAAAATAGAAAGAATAGATTAAATGTTCACTATTCAGTGCTTTGAATTTTATCTCTTCCAATTATCTGTAAGCCATTAATGCTATAAGTTTTTAAATATTAATTCATTCATATGTTCTCAATAGGGTAAGTTTAAGCAAATTTTAAACGTGCGTTTCGATTTTGTCTGATACACAGGGTTTTGTTTTTGTGCACCAGTAACTAGTGTTGTCAGTTAAATCATTATTCTCTTTTTAGCTTTTTAACTTTTAAAATAGCCTCATTATGTTATTAGACCAAGGATTAAGAGTTACGTCGAATCATTTGTGACATTTTTTTCTCTTTTGTTGGCTTTGTTGTTCAAATTTTGTTTTTTTTATTTTTTCAGACTTTTGTTGTCCATGCCTTTTCCGTCAGTGCTATTTTAATTATTTCATAATATTTGACATATACGGTCATGTGTTAGTTGTACCAAATTTAGGTCTAAAATTAGTACTTAGTTCTCTACTAGCAATTAAAAAATCATAGGTTCTATATATTTAGGTAAAGAAAAATTTTAGATTTGTCCGTTAAATACGTCTCAAAAAATTACCAATTTTTTAGCTTGTTATGAAATTTTTGGTACTCGGGAACTAGGTTTTGATTTTTTTTAGAATTTTTCGTACATTAATATACTTATACATACGTATTATGTTTATGATATCTAAAAACTTCATATCTTCCGGCCGAACCCTACATAACTCTTAATTTAAAAAATACGTTTTTTTATACAAAACAATATATTTCCATATAACTTTATTAAACCTAAGAATCAATACAAATTACAGTTTTAATGAATACACAAAAATTTATATATTAATTAAAGAATAAAATCAATTCCTATGATTAGAAAATTTGAAGTATTATTTAAATTTTATCATAAAACAAAAAGAAACTTTAATTATAAATTATTTTAAATTAAACAAAAATTAAATAAAAAAATAAAAGATCTTAAATGTTAAAAAAAAAATATAATAAAAAATGATATCACTAGCTTTTAAAGTCATATGCTTTTGTATTGAAACTTCATACATATGAATACTCGTGTATGATTTCAACGTCTTTGTGTCTGGCTACAGTTTGAGCTGCCGCTTTGCTAATCTAACAAATATATGACGTTTATTCATCTTTTTATATTTTACTCTATATATTTTTAGTAGTGAGTATATCTTCTCAATTTTATTTTTCTTCTATTACTATTTTTAGATTTATTATATGGATGCAAGTGGAGATGCAGGTGCTGCTGTGCTTGTATGTGTGCGGTTTGTAAACAACACATGTATAGTATTTATTAGGGTTATCAATTATTCGTCATTGAAGTTGATCGAATAAAATTTCATTTTTTTTATTTTCTTCGATTAATTGAACGTGTAAAGAATAAAATAATAATTATTTACAAGTTAAAAAGTCAAATCAATTTTTGGCTTTATTAACATAAAAATAACAATTCATTAACAGAAAGAAAAAAAAATGCGCAAATTGAGAACGTATTCAAATTATAGACAAATTATATAATTAAATTTCTTTTAAAATAATCATTCATAAAATAATATAATAAAGCTTTTTGGCTTTAAATTTTAATAAAATAAGATGTGAAAAAAATCGTTTCACTTACTATTGATGGTGACAATACAGAAAGAACAGTTTTAAAAGCAAATCTAGTTATCCTGTTGTTCTTTTTAGATTTTTTAAATGGATCCAATGATCGTCAATATTGCTAAAATCTTTTTTTTAATTTATAATATTATTTATTGATTGCGTGCTTGACTTCATTTAACAAGCCATCGTCATATACTTCAGAATATTCAGTTATTTCTAAATTACTTGAATCATTAAAATAATTTTTTAAGTAACTAATAAATGAAAAAAAAAAATCCCTAAAATAAAGCATTTGCATATACTCTTGTTCCACTTTTTGTTGAATATTAAAAAAAAAAGAAAAAAGATTAACATACGCTGGAAAATTTCCAGAATTTAGGAATAACTTATACGTCTGCGGTTTATTCTAACTTTAATACGTTTGACTAAATCTTTAGAAAAGCTGTTATAAATTTTTTTCAAATAATACGGTGACTTCAGAGTCTGTAATGGCTTTAACCTGAAATCTATTAACACGTGGTTTATACATTTATAAGCTTTAACGAAGTTTTCAATAATTATCGACATGGTTTTCCAAGTAAAGAAAACTTTTTACACTTATGATATCAAAAAAGCATTCGTTTACAATATAACAATTTAAAAAAACTATTCGAGTGAGAATAAGAAATGAGTTCTTCGAATAATCGAATAATTTCTGTTCAAATGACAACCCTAATATTTATATTTGCGGTAAGTCCGTTTTTATTTTCTTGCTAATTTTTTTTTTATTTTTTTATTTTTTTGTAACAAGTCAAATTGTTAACCCGCCACTGTATTGTTGCAAGTAAGTATGTGTCACAGACATACAGTCGTTTATATTATCTTTTGTTATTGTTCAAATCATATTCAATTGCTTAGATCCGGCTTAAATTTATTTACTATTTAGTGTTCAGACATTCATTCAGACGTTTATGTATCACTTCTCTTTTTTACTTTATACACTATTTGTACTCGTAAATTATTTTCAAGTTTATATAAATGCTCGCACTGCATTTAACCCATTTAGTTAAATTTTTTTAAGAAACAATTAAATTTAACAAAGTAATCGTTTGGGTGACGAACTTTATTTTAATTGCTATTGCTATATAATAAATATAATAAAAGGTCATAAAAGGTGTATTTTTTTGCAATTATAAATATGATTTGATTATTATCAAAATTAAGTCAAAATGATGTCATGTTTGAGTTAAAGGTGTTAATTAAATTATTCCCTTAGGATGAAAAACGCCATGTATGTGTATGTGTATGTGTAACATAAAAAGGTATTACTATTTTTATACATGTCAAGGTATTTATTTTTTTTTTAATAATTTGCAATATAATTAAATTACACTCTGTTACAAAATGCAGATCTTCTCATTTTTGATCATTTCGAAACATCATATATATTAAAAAGCAATAATCTTTTAAATTTACATATTTATAAAATTTCGATTTGATGTAATGATGTGATGTTTTTTGATGAGATACCTTTAAAATATTTTCTCGTTTATTAATAAATTATTCAAGTATTTAATTTCTTATTTTGAGCATAATTTTTGGGACAAGAATTAAAAATATATGAAAAGTTTAAGTAAGTTATAAAGTCGAATAAGTTCTGCAGTTTATGGCATGTTTGAAAAAGACTAAATCTTTTGACACAAAAACAAAACCGCCTATAAAATAATTGCATCTATTCAGTAATTTTTTGCAAAAGCCAAGGCTTTACCAAAAAAAAATTTCAGGCCCCCACATTAAGGTAAATATTTAGCTTTAGAGTCATTTCTTGAGTACTTTTAATGATGTCTGTATGTCCGTCCGCTTAACTGGCTCTCAGTTCGTGTTAAAGGTATCTTAATCAAATTTGCATAAAAGATTGTTTCGTACTAACGTATTGAAACTAGTTATTTTCGGTTTACTCTTTCAACCAGATCTCTACATGTCTTCGAATACCAAATTTCACGAAGATCGGTCCATAATTGACCATATATACCTAATAAGTCCTAATTCCGAATTTACCAATTTACATACACAAATTTCACACAAAACAAGTAGAAACAACATACTTTCGAAAATATCGAAAACCACATTTTAGCTCATATATACAATGGTATAGGGTATCATATGGTCGGGCTTGTCCGACAACAACGTTTTTAATTAAGTTAAAAAACTTATCAAAAGAAAAAGAAAAATAATAATAAAAAAAATAAGATAAAAAAAAACATAAGAAAGCTATAGTCTGTCAAGCCTATAGCCATATGATACCCTACACCATTGTGCATCTCCATTAAAATTCGTGGATGGTCTTATATTAGACATGTGGATAAAATTTTTGTGAATTTATTCAACACCCACATTAAAGTGTACAAATGGACTCAGAATCACTTTTTAAATCGATTTAACGATGTCCGACTGTCTGGCTGACTGCCCATGTAAACCTTGTGCAAAAAGTGCGGGTCGCAATTTTAGAGATAATTCAATGAAATTTGGCATGTGGGACTTTTGTGATACATCCTGTTGAAATTGGTTGTAATCGGTCATAATTTCACCTAGCCCACATAAAAATGTCCGCCAGGAATAGAGTTTAAACACTCTAAAATTCCTTAAAAATAAGAATATTTTAATGAAGTTCGATGCAAAGAAGTTTTGTACAAGTATCAATGTTTGTACCAAATTTTACGAAGATCGGTATACAATTCACCATAGCACCCATATAAACCCATTTTCCGAAAATCACTTTTACCTGCATAAATATCATCCACATGTTAGTATCAAGTTAATATTCGACATAAATAAGTATCATGTAAATAGAAACAACATTGCCAAATTTTATGAGAATCGGTCCATAATTTACCATAGCTCCCATATTAACCCACTTCCAGGAATCGCCTTAAAGTGCATAAAATTATTTAGATATTAGTATCAATGCATTATTCTGTATTTTTATATTCTTTATTTTACATTTAGTAAAATTGACTAAAGGTGTAATATAAGTCCCGGTCATGACCAACTATATCTTTCTTTCTCGTTTGTGAATGAGAAGTGTGTATAAAATAAGTAATTAGCGTTCCTCTCAAATAACGTTCTAGTTATATTATGTGCAAGTACCATGTATACATAAACGTCAAAATTCCCAGGATTCGCTAGAGTATTTTGACGTGAAATCCCGGGATTTCCCGCACCCCAAATCCTGGCCTTCTCTGACCTTTTTCTAAAGCTCAACTTAGCATTTTTCCCCCCTCCTTGCAACACTGTAAATGAATTCTAAGGTAAAACTTGGTAGATGTGTTGTATATCGTGGATTAAAATTTCCATTAATAGTTTAAATTGCCATACCTTTTCACTAGACCCATGACTTTTAGTCATGAAATGATTTTTCTACATCAAAATAGCAATTTTTCCGTTATTTTGGGTAAATAGCAATTTATGTTTGGCTTTAACCCTAATAACTTGTGGGCCCTATACTTTGTTGAACATTGTAGTAAGTATTCACTTTTGTTCCTCAGTGTATATTTTTTTTTTGCTAGTTAACTTTGCTAAATTTGTTAACAAAATAGATTAAACTGCAAATAAGGAGATAAACGAATATAGTATATAAAAGCGTATAAAAATTTACTTAACTAAAGGCAAAATAATTCGAAACGGTGGCTTATCTTAACAGTTATTATTGATGTTATTTTAAATCGAAAAGAAAAAATTAATATATTCGATGATAAGAGGAAGTGTACTCGAAAGCAAATAATTTAAATATTTATGAACTTGTATATAATTTTTAATTTATAAGATACAGATAAAAAATAAGGACAGCATATTGGACCCCCTGTAAGCTGCTATTGATTAATGATATATTAGCATAATACATATTTTGTAGGTCTAAGTATTTTATTGGAGAATATATAAAAATATATAATCGAGTATTAAATATAGTGTCAAATATCAAGATTTTATTAAAATAAATAAATTATTTCTTAATGGTGAATATGAGTAATTGCCATGAAACTTAATACAGACATTAGAGTGGTACTTTCAGAAAAATATGTTCGCCTTATATTAATATTTGTTACTAAAAAAATGGTTACTAATTTTCTTCTAACCACCAAAAGGAGGAAACTGTCCTTAACGTTTTATAGAAATATTCTTCGGAAACACTTACTGGTGAAATTTTCTGATAAAGCGGAGGATAGACCTAATTAACGTTGCAGTTTTCTTACACTCGTATTTCTGGTCCTATCAAAACATAGTTTCAGTGATTCTAATTGATTGGTCGTTTCGATCTGCCACGTTAACCAATCAACCTACAATCACATAAAATCTTTAACGGTTTTTCTATTATGTTTTATTCATTAACAAAGTCAGTAGGTTATTTAACCCTTAAGTAAATACCTACACTGGTGCATATTCCTATAAACGCATACTACTTTAAATGAGGCTACAAAATAATTAAGGTGCTACAAATTAATTTTTTAAATTATCTATTGACTTCACTTAAAAAATTAGTAACAAATGAAATGATCACCAATATGTTCTGATTGTTAAATTAAAACAACAAAAACATGAAACAAATATTTCTTACATAAATATACCTTTATATCGCGAGTTATTGTAACAACAGAACATTAGTTTTGGTTAAGACAAACGAATATACCTAAAAAGAAAAACAAAAACTTTAAATGTGTTTATTGGAATATGCACCAATGTAGTCCTGTCCAGGCACTTTTTGACTATGTTTGGCCATCGTTCCCAACAGAATGGGTCTGTGCAGGACCAGTAAGGTTTTGCTAATGAAAATTAAAATCATATTAAAGACATGAAAAGTGTCTAACCGCTTAAACCCGATTTCAAGGTTTTTCTCTTTCTTCTAAAAAACAAAATTATTAATCATATACAAAAAATCTTGTCTCAATATCCATTTCGAGTACAAAAATATATAGTTTTAAATTTGAAATTTTCCAAAAATGTGTTGAATATTTTTAAACAAAAAAAAAATCATTCTCATCTAAATCAAAAATTTCTTTATGGATTTATCGAGCCTCAGTCACTAAAATGTCTTAACTAAGGTTGCCAGATGGCCTTGAATGAATTTGTTTGTCAACATATTTTAGAAGTTGTCAAGTTACAAGTACAAATTTAATTTGTCAAGTTCAAAACAATTTGAAGTTATATAAAAAGTTTCTTTATTGACTGTAATAAGCCCGAAGCATATTACTTTATTACATCCCGATGATGAAACTTATACAGAACTATACTGCATAATGATTGAATTTTTAATAATCCCATTAAACAGAAGTTTTAATCGACTATCATGTTATTTTATAAAAATGGACTAGATATGACCCCTTATAAGGAGAAATAAATGAATTGAAAGCTCTATTGAAATATTCCCCGTTAAATTCTCTAAATAACTCATATTATATATACATTTAAATATATATATATATATATATATATATATATATATATATATATAGGGAATGATTCCGCCCCATACAGTTAGGATTAGTAGAGAATAGGTTCTCCCAGAATAATATCTGTGTTTTAAGCTATCCAAGTCAATCTCCGAATAAAAGACCTATAGATCGATGTGGATCGATTTGAAGAAAAGAAAAAAAGCAGTTCTCAAAAATAGAGATGAATTATAGGGAAAAATATAAAAAAATATGATACGAGATTCCATTGGAAACTTGTCAAGAGTTGAACTCTAGTATGCCCAGCCGAATATAAGTATCTATTATTATGAACATCAAAACTGCTTACATATAAAGCAATTGTCAAAAATTACATATAGTTAAATATTATTTATGACTTTTTAGCTTTCTTTTTATTTTCTTTATTGATAAAAATAAGTAGGGATTGATTATTTCTATTTTAGTGCTTTTTTCTATATATAAGATGTAATTTGCACACATCTTTTTTACAACCTTGACAACCACAAAGTTTAATAAAAGTTATTAAAAAATAATTGCATTTGTTCTAAATATTTGGTATAAGATAAAAACTGTTTTTATATCAAATATTTTAATTGTTAAAGTACATATTATTAATGATCTTTAAACACAAAATATTAAAATTAGTATGTTGACAAACATATTTTAAACACACAAATTTGTACCAATTCACGGTTTGTGTTTATTTTTTGATATACAAAAAATGCTTAAATACTCGAACATGTATTTTTACTCTAATTATAGTAAGAATCAAGTTACCAACCAAATATAGAGTAAATTTACAGCAAAATTTATTAGAGTGTGTTAAAGCCTTTTGTATTTCAGGTGACGAAATGTATTTCCAGTAAGGTGTACAAAATGTCTAAACAAAAACTTAAAAATATGAAAGAAAAGTAAAGCCACAAAGTTTTAAGAAGGAAATTTGTCAAAATGATTTCTACTTATATAAAACTTATTTGTGTCGAATATAAACCTGATATTAACATGTGTGTTTTTCGGAAGAGGGTTTTATATAATACCTATGGTCAATTACGAACCGATATTCATGAAATTTGGCACAAAGATTGATACCTATACAAAACTTCCTTCCACCGAATTTCGTTAAAATATTAGTATATTTAAGGCTTTTATGATCGTTAAACTACTATTCCGGGAGGAAATTTGTATGGGGGCTAGGTGAAATAATAGTTCGATTATAACCAATTTCAATAGGCTTCGTTCTTGTGTCATAAAAGTCTTGCGTGTCAAATTTCATCCAATTATCTTCAAAATTGCGACAGATATCGACTCCAAAAGTGATTGAGCGTCGATTGATATACTTTAAGGTGAGTGTTGGATGATTTTTTTCTGTGCGCTAAAAACATCAGCACAAACGCATAATACCCCTACCACCTATGGTGGTGTGGGGTATAAAAAGGGGCCAAAAAAAAGTGGCCAGGTGGTTTAAAAAGTGGCAAATGGTGACTAAAGTCGCCAAACGGTATCGCTGATTATTATATACATGAAATTAAGTACACATAAAACTATAATATGGTTAAGGTCAACCATATTCTTATTGTGTATCAACCATATTATTGTTATATACATGAAATCATGGCCATATATTAACCATTATATGGTTACAATGCAATCACTTTATGGTGATAGATCTAGGATGTATTGGACATTTTTTAAATTGATTTATGATATTCACAAGTAGTCTATAATTTATGCTACGTAATTTCTGGTGTTATTCTTTATTATCGCAACAAACTATTTTCAGTCATAGTTCGCAAAATTTTGAGATGCCATCACCATGAATGTAATAAGAATTTATACATGGATTTCAAAAATTTTCGATTTTATTCATCGAAATAATTTTGATATTTTTAATAGTTCTTCGCATTACCAGAAACCAATAGAAATTTGGAAATATTTAATAAATAAGTAACATAATTAACAAGAACATTTTAGAATAAATAAAATATAACTATAATTTGAAGTTGAAAATTTTTTCTGAAAATTGGGACCACCCTATTGGAAATACATAATTTGTTTATTTTTTTGTCAGCTTAACTCTCAAACTGTAAAACAAAGTATTCCTTAATTGGTTTTCATAACTAATTTTGCACTTCAGTATATACTAAGGGCACGGTATAAAACCGGGCCCTAGTCTCATTTTTTATAGTTATTTTTTTACCTTGAATAAGATTTATTTTTAAAAATTATTATACTTAATAATTTCCAACTTTACTATTATAAGACTTGTTGGTTTTTTTTCGGGAAATATAAGCTTTTGATGGAAATATTTAATTCTACAAAAAAAAAAAACGAATAACTGGGTTTTTCAAAATTTAAAAAACTGCAACCAGACTTTTCAAAATTCCTACTATTCGAAAGCCGGTTTCTTCAAAAAGTCGACTAAACGATTACCCTATTGACTGCCCTGTGTGTAATGTTAAAAGTCAGCACACATCAAGGAAAGTATAGAATTTACTCACAAAGTCGAATTAGTTTTTAAGTTCAGATTTGTAACCCGTTTCTTTAAAGCTTTATTACCATAAAACTTATTAAGGATTAAAGTCTGTTTAAGACGGATCAAACATTTTTGTATTGGCCCATATACATCTTTATGTGAAAAAAATGAAAATTTTTAGTTATTTCACTTTATTAACTATAAAACTATTGAACCATTTAAAAAATAATGTGAGCATAACTTGCTGATAATTTTAATTAGAATTTAGTGACATTTTATTAAAGTAAATCGTTCTGGAGATGTTTTTCATTATGTGGCGCAACCACATTAAATTTCTACATAACGGTTTCTCCAGACCTGGGCTAATTCAGAAGAAGTATTTGATATGCTTAGAATTCCATGATCATATGTATCATAACTAACTGATAAATCTGATAGAAATTTTAAACTCAAACTTATTACAATATTAGAAAAATCCGCCATTGATAAATGCTTTAATCTTTATTTTAAAAATAAAGAATCTTTTTATATAAAAATTTAATTTTCTGAACCCACTCCTTTACTACTCTCGTTGACTTAACCAAGGAAAACAATTACACTATATATCTTAGTAGGAGACATTACATGGTCAGTTTTAATAATTGCTTTTAACTTATTTTGTATGAATAAAACTACGTAAACAGTCAATATTTACAGACATTTAAAATTTAAAAAATACAATTTTTCGACCAAGTTTTTAAATATCTTTCATTAATTATAAGCTGTTTTTAAAGCTAGCAAAATATTTAATCTAAAACGCATAAATAATATATTTAAATAGTCAAGAACACGCACAATTTGCTCATTTATACAACTAACATAAGTACAGGTCTACAAAATATATGTGTATAATTGTATTTTTTTTTTTACAACTAAAATAATTTCTATGATTAAAAATCATAAAAAAATCTTATTGAATTCATGCTCGTATTTATCATGATTTGTAGCTTGTTTGTCATCTAAATGTGATGTTATAAATCAACATAAATACAAAACATTTTTCATACTTTTTTTCTTTATTTTTTGAGAAGAAAAAATAATAAAAAAAACATCTAATCAAATATATAAATTTCAATGAAAACTACCTTAAAAACAATAACAAGAAAAAATCAAATACTAATAATAATAAAAATAAAAATTTTACACAATGTTTAGAATATAATCATAACTTATACATCACGATATATGTTGTTCTATGAAAATAAACTTTTTTTGTTTGCAAATAATAAAAAACTTAAAATCTAGAAAATAAAAAATACGCATTATTTATTATTGTAATGCATGTAAATGCAAGTGGTGCGTCAATATGTTTGTGTTTTAGTCAGATCGAGTCAGTGTTGATGTTGTTACACACGTATATATACGCTGCTGAATTTGATAACAATCTCAAAATTTATTTCAACAGAATAAAACCCATAGATACATTTTAGCTAGAATATAAAAATGTTTGAAATTTAACAAAATGCGCTTAAAAAATCTAAAGACAAACAAAAAACAAATAAAAAATCTTACTAATGTTTATAACGCTAAGATTGAGGCTGTTATTAAAGCAGAAGTGTTAAGGAATTGATTACACGCAATGTTACCGTTTGGTGACTTTAGTTGCTAATTGTCTCTTTTTCAACCACCTGGCCCCCTTTTTAGCCCCTTTTTTCTATCCGAAAATGGACATTTAAATCCTCAATTTTGTTGTAATTTCCGACTGCATTAAATGGAAATATTATTTTTTGGATTCCTTTGAACTCTACTTTGCATTTTTCTGATTTTTAAACTGGATAGTTTTTTTAAGCATGTTCGAAAGACCTTAAAATCTATAATAAATACAAACATCAGAGGTACTGAATCGAAAATTTTTTGAAATACATCTGTAACTTCTAAGCGGAGTGTTTTATTTACATAAAATTTTACAAAAACGTAGCAGGGGAGAGCACAATTTCAAGTTTGAAAGAGGAATCTTACAGACCACTCAGGAGCGGAGCCAATGGGGCTCACATTAAGGTACCTGTAATGTAGAAAATTGTTACCCGCAGTCAAATGGTTGTTTCTTACTTAATTTCAACGATTTTTATAACTTATTAAAGCTCTTGATAAAACCTACGAATACACTGACATATATTATATATCTCTTAGAGTGTTTGACTTATCTGTATTTGTCACTTCAATTGTCCCAATTTTGCGAGATTTTGGTTCTGTTTTTTTCAATATAGCCCAATATTTTTAACCGATTTTTTATTTCTGCATTTGGATATGAAGAATAAAATTATCTATCGAATAAAGAAATTTTAAGTCGATATCTGTACCTACTCCAAAAATAAAATATTTGGAATTTGAAAATTTAAAAATATATATTTTTTTCTGAAAAATTGTACGCTATTTTTCTCTAAAATAAAATTTTTCTTAAGAATATACATATCGTCACCAAAAATGCAAAACAACGTAACATCCAAGTTTTCAAATAGAATAAAGCTTATTTTGCGGAAATACGTATCATAAAAATTTTTAAATGAATCCAAGAATAACAATATCTAAGGTTATAAAAAGTAAAAATTTCGCTTGAAGGAGAATTAGTTTTGATTTTAGAAGGTTTATTTTTGTTGCTACTGCTACGTTTTGAAAGTGATGATACGTAATTTTGCACTTTCGGTGACGACATAATGATTTTATATTTCTCTGAAAGGTATTTCAAGAAGATGCTATCAGGATTAAAACGAATCCAAATACCCAATAAGGCTAAGCACAGATTCTACCGACTTTGACCTATTTTGTATCGAAATTTTTTCATTTTACTATATATTATAAAATCCTAAAGCATGGATCAGCAATCGGAAAGCAGTTTCAAAAACTTCAATGTGTTCTAAAGAGTTTTTCAATGGCTTTTCCTAGACAAATATGGAATTTATAGGCAAAAATAAAAAAGGATATAATTTTTGGGATTTTCGTTAGTTTTTTGGAAATCCCGCTTTTACTGAAATCTTAAACTTTTGTATTTAATTTAATATTTAATACCTAAATTATAAAGTTAACAATCACCGAAAATTAGTTTGGGAAATCTTAATTAAAAAAATATTTTTATAGATACAATAATTTTACTTTCTCCATAAACGCACTTATTACAAAAATTTTAATTTAATTCAAAAAATAAGAAAATCTATAAACTCAAGATTTTTTCAATAAATTCTTATATACTTCGAAGTAAAAATTATATAGAATAAAAACTGCACCACTTTAAGATTAAGTATTTTCACATATCATACAAATGAACGAACAGACAACAAAATTCTCTGAAAAAAAAATCTTTGAACTTCAAAAATGTATTTATTTTACTAATCAACAGTTTTGACAAAGGACAAACTGAACTCTAAAAAATTCAAGAAATGCTTAATACAACAAAAAATAAGGTAAGAAAAAATGTACAAATTTTTTTATCATTTTCATTAGTTTTTGATATATTAACAAATATATATTAACAAAACATAGAACTACAGTGAAATGATCCAACGAAAAATCACCCAAAAAATTTCCATAAAAATTTTGGTTATATTTCACATGAAAAATGACTCAATGTTTGAAGTGATTTTTTATAATTTGAAATATAATTCCTTTTTGTTGACGTATTTCAAAATTTTGAGTGATTTTCTATTTTATACGAATTTTTTTATTATATTCGTAAATAGTTTCTACGGTTAATAAATTATATTAAAAGAAATAACTTCAATAATTTAGTAAGTTTATAAAATTAGTATCTTTGTTAAGTATGATTTGTAGAAAATATAAAAAATATAAAATATAAAAAATTTTAATATTTCCTACGAATAAATATACAAAAATGTTTAAATGTGTGATTCTGTAAAAATAAAATTAGTAAGAGCAAATAAGAATTTGTTTTCATCTTTGTTAAGTTACTAACCTTTTAGCCTTTATACAATCAAAAAAAGGCTACACGAATATTTTTAATTAAAAAGCTAGATTTAACCTTAAAAAGAAAATCTAAACTGGCAATACTCTCGATCAATATAAAAACATTAAACATTAAAATATTGATAACATCTTTTCCTGATTTAAGCTCCATTTTCGACCTCTTTTACCCAAATATGTGATGTATCACAAAAACTTCGTAATTTCGCTAAAAAGGTAGATTTTCAGAAAATTTAAATTTTAAATTTCGCCATAAATTAATCATTTTACCATAAATCCGAAAATTTAAAAAAAATCGCTTTTTAAGCGAATTTTCACCAAAAGTTCCACATTTTTACAAATAATCTTATATTTTACCAAAAATTTGTGTTCAATATTTTTTTTTTTTAATTTTTAACTTTTCTTCATAGATTCTTAAACAAATAACAGAATTGGGCACACATTTTGTTCTATTATAAATGGTATCAGTAGCTTTCTAGAAAATGGAAAGCGCTATAAATATTTTTTTGCAGGTTCTAAAAATTAGTTTTCAAGAATTAAATTATTTTAAATATTTTTAAAGATAGATTTTTAAAATTTATTCCTTTAAATTTCTGCTATGAACTGCCTTTATTTTAAAAAGTTCTCACGCACTTCAAACATGTACATTATAATGTTAATGTATATGTATAGTGTAGTCTGGTGTTATTTTGTGTTCGTTTTTAAACACTCATAAACAAATCAAGTTCAAAATAAAATTGTTGGTGCATATGATTTTGTACGCAAACAACACAAAACAAAAATAACAACAACAATAATAAAAAAAAGTTTTGTAATATTAAACCGCCAACAATATTAAAATATTGAAGTCCAGCTGGTCTATAAATATATATATATATATATATATATATATATATATATATATATATATATATATATATATATATATATATATATAATCTATTTAAAAGAGAATGAAGGCTAAGAAAGAAATGGGAGGTTAAAATTGTTAAACTCATATAATTTGAAAACATTAATGGTTCAGGGAAAATTATGGATTCAAAGTACATTTTGGATTACATATATTTGCGTATATATACCATAAATAAATTTTATGCATAATCTCTGTTATTAAAATCATATATTTACTTCAATATAGCATTATTTGACCAATCCAGATCGTATAAAAATTAGCAAATTTTTAAAGAAATTTAAAATCTTATAAAGAAAAAGCAACAGTAAATTTATAAAAATCAATATTTTTAAAAATCATATTTCATTTTTGAGCATACTTCCCAAGAATTATAAAATTATGAATAAAAAAATTACAGTTATAATAAAGTGTGTTGGTGGGTTCACATATTTCAACCCAATTGATTAGAACACACCTTTATGAGTTCATAAGCCAATTAAATTAAAATCATTGTCAGTTACAAATCCTTTAGCTGGAACAAATTTTTGTATAATTTTTTTCTTAAAATTTAATTTCCGCTTAAAAATTAATTTTCTTGCCTTAATACATATAATTAAAATTATAAGTAAAATTTGAGCTAAGCTATTTTAAATTTCATTAGCTTTCTACGGAATTCCTTCCCCTCTACTATAGGTTTTTAATTCAACAACATTTTTTGAATTGAAATTCATTAATTTTCCTGTCGAATAAGAGAATATGTTATACGCACCATTTACCTCAGCACGCGTTGAAACCTATGTTTTGTTTAATTTATTTGTTGTTGTAATTAGATATTGGTGTTTTGTGATTTTATATATGTTGTTATGTGGTTATTTCTTTGAAAATTTTATTTTGTAATACAAATTATTAAGTGTATTTAACAAGTTGTTTTATCATATTAAAGGTAGGCAAGTGATGTAATTTTTATGTGTTACGTCGTGTTGTGTTGATATTTTTGCTTAGATCCTTCCTAGCTATAACAAGTTAACACTGATTTTTATTTTATAGTTATTTTGTTGTTTTTGTAAATCAATTCAAATATTTAATTACAACTTAAGAAAATTATTTTCATTTTTATGTTGGTCAAGACCAAATGTCATTATTAACATATTTACTGTGTTATAGTTGTTTATTGGAATTGATATTTTTGCATAATTATATATAGAATATTGAATATTGATTAGGGAACTAACAGAGGAAATATGTTTTCAATTCTTGAAAAAATTAAAAAAAAAAATAACAAAAATAAAAAATAAAATAAAAAATGTTTTTCTTACGCATTTAAAATTTGTGTACAAAACCATAGCAAAACTGGTACCATTTTGATTGTTTTAATTTACACAATCATCAAGCTTGTGTCTTAAGTCTTTTGTTTTAATTTTAATTTAATTGTTTTAATTTAGCTAATATAATTGTTTTAATTTAGCAACCATAACGTTTGTGTCTTAAGTCTTTTGTTTTAATTACTACAACTTTAAAGACTCCAAATTAACATATACATATCAACGTATGATATGCGCACTTTTTTCAATTTTTTACAGCAGCAGCAAAAAACATTATGAAAATGCAAAAGGCCGTAACCACAATTTTAATTTTTTTGCTTTAAAATTAAGCAATTAAGTAAAATTTTTTAATCGCTCACTTAAAGCAAAAATAGTTAAATCATAAAATACTCTTCAAACCAAATTTTTCACAAATGCAACAAATTATACGACTGTTACGGCCTTTTGTTTTTTTGTTAATATTGATGTAATTTTTGATGATATGAATATTAAATTTTTTGTGAAGATGTAGTTTGATTCATTACATTATAATCCAGTAAAAAAGCAAAATTAGATTTTTTAGTGGTAACGGCCTTTTGCATTTTAGGTGACGATATTCTGCTTTCATTTCTTAAATTGTTTTAACTATTAAAATTCTTAAATTAATTTTTTTTATATAAAGTATCTAAACAAAATTTTGTTACATTATCAATTGAAAAATTTTAAGCAATAGTATATAGTAGCTTAGACTGTCTGAGTCCGGATATCGAATACCAATGATGGCTAAATTGTGATTTTACCCGCGATTCGGTACTTTCTTTGACATAGCCCATGGAGATACCAAAAATGTTTTCAGACCCAATGAATAAGTACCCTGCCCCTCTATTGGCGAGACAATCTGCACACTCATTACCTCATGGGCAGGTACCCAACATATGATCAATCTGTTTTGTCTACCAAGTTCATTAAGAGCCGTGACATAGTCCTTAATCACCATCTCATTAGAGGATATTGATTTCAAAATCGCTAGACTATATATAGATCGGATACATTTCTGAATCTGCGAATTCCAAGCATTCTAAATCCATAATATTTTTTGTTAAGTCCAAGCCGTTAATTCGCAAACTAAAAAAAACATGTTTGACCAAATTTTTTTGAATACTGCATCAAACAACTTCAAGTCGAAAAAATTTTAGTTTAGCAGTGATAATTTCGATAAGTGATGCATCAAAAAAAAGACAATATTATAGTCTGTCGACCAAAATACTAAGTAAGTAGATTTGGCAATGAAATGTGAACCGGAAAAATGGTTAAGAATTAAAACTGTAAAACACACGGAATATGTATGTCATCCAAAAAATTAATAAGGATCAAGCCGTGTAACAAAATTTTACATCTATTCTTCATACTGTATTAAAAAAACATTTATTATATGTTATAAGAAATTAAAAATATGGTGTGAAAAATGTGTCCTGTTGCCGAATTTCTTAAATTTTTATATTCTTTCCATGATTGATATCTGTAGGCAAAAGCAGCAAGTCTATTTATATTCTTTAGAGTCTGTAGTTTTACAAAAGTACCCCTTAAGTACTTAAATATTTGCATTTGATAATGTAAAAAATTTTTCGTTTACATGCCTCAAGTAGTAAAAGGGCTAAAAGAAGGACATTAAGCTAAGTTAAAGTTTAGTATATACAATTCAGATTATAAAAATAAAAGCAATGAGTCAAATTCTTTAAAACTTTTATTTTGTTAAAGTTTTATTTTTTTGCTTTTGCTTACCTTTCTGTTGAAACGGTTCCACTTCTTTTTAAACTCTATTTCATTTTTTAGTCAGCGTTAAATATTTTTCTTCCTATTATTTTTTATTATGGATTGGACTCCTTTAGAATATATCAGTACAATTTGTTCGATACGATTCAATTACATTTTTATTGTAATAATGAGAAGATAGATGAGACAAAACAAATAATAATTGGTTGTGTTTTATAATGATATAAAGGAATTTTTTCTGACATAACTCATTTTCATATATTTGTTTGCTAAAATTGTCATTTGTAATGACATGTACACATGTACTGCTGGACCAAAATTTTATTCAATAATTTCGACCATTCTACACAATATTTATTTGCTGCATTTCGCATAGTATCTGTCATACGACCAGGATGTTGTAAAATGTCTGCCAATATATACTTTATATAAGTCTTTAGGCAGCGTTCATATTTTTGAAAAAAAAATTCTTTGTAATTTTCGTACTCTCTTTTGCCTTTGCATTTTTTCCAGTTTTGCTACTGGGAACTTTTTTTACTTCGGGTATATTCAGGCTAGTTTTTTAACTTTTCTGAAAAAATATATAGAGCAATTTAATGAATAAGTCACATCCCATCCAGAGATTTAGAGAGTTTGCACGAATTATTCATTGAAAGTCCTTAATTAGCTTTTTACGCATTTAAAACCAAACATATTTTTCTAAATAAACGAAGCAGTGTTTTAAATGTTATTTAGTATTTAAGCTTGTTTCTTGTGTAATTTGTTTAAATACTATTTTTATTTTAAATTTTATTTTTTATTTATTTATTTATTTATTTATTTTTTTTTGAAACATCAATTAAATTTTCTAAATTACCTCTTAAAATACTTGAAAATATTATTATATACATCATATAACTAAATTTCGTTATTCTTACTATAACTTAAAATCGCTGTGTGTTACAATATTTATTGCTAATATTCAATTACCTTGATCTAGAATTTTTTCCTATTAATTGATCACCTAATGACAGAAACTTCAAAAGCAACATCACGACAATTTTTTTCGCTGAATTAAATTAAAAACGTAAATAACAACAACTAATCAATAAACGCTTATATGACAACAACAACGTTTTACACCTAATACATTTACTATAAACAAATGAGAAAAAAAAAAGACATTAGGTACTGTAATAATAAATGCTGTTTAGCTTTTCTTTTTGACATTTGTGAGTACTTGCACTCATAAACAATAATGTATGCACGAGTATGTACGACAAGTGCGTAAAGTGGTTGTCTATGTGTGTATGATATTGTTCATCTACATAAATTATAGCGGCAGCTTAATTAGCATTATTTATATTTAGTAATTTTTATAGTTGATAAGAAGGCAGTGGTAAAAGTATTTGCAAGTGTCTAAAATATACTTTAAGGGAACAGAAGAATCAATCTAAGCTTTTTATATAATCCTTAACATTGAATAGTGATATAGAATCAAACATTTTTGGAATTAAATATATAACTTCTTATAGGCTGGTTTAATTTACATAAAATGCAGGCTTAGCATAGGAGTGTGCTCTTTTAAGTTTGAAAGTGGAACTCTACAAATCCCTCAGAAGCTGTTCAAAGTGCGGTATCTAAGACATAGAAAATTTTTAATCGCTAAAAAAATTTTTGTTTCTCACCCGATTTGAATTTTATTCATATACATGTTTAAAGCTTTTGATAAAACCTACAAAAAAAAAACATTTCTGTTACAGTTTTCGAGTTATTTGCACTCGAAATTTCAACTATCAACTATTTGCAAGATCTTGGTATAGTTTTTTTTTAATATATAGCGCAATATTTCCAACTAATTTTATTAGATAAGAATTATAATAGAATGTTTAAGAGTTATAGAAAATTTATTTGCGCTGAATTTTGTAAAAAATTATCATATTTAATAGAGGCATTTATATGGGGCTAGAAGAAGTAATACAAAAATACAAAAACCTCTATACCACAAATCAAAATAGCGACCTGTAGTTAGATTACAATATTTATATACCTGGACAGATGGACGAACATCGTCAAATCGAACCATTTAGTGCTTCCTAGCCTACTTGTATATTCTAAAGTGGACCTGAGATCAGTTTATACGATAGAAAATACCTATGATGGTGTAGTGCAAAAAAGTCACACACTACAAACCAAATTTGAAAAAAGGTCTTTTAGCTGCTAAACTTCAGCTAAGGTTTAGCCCTTATAATTTTCACTGGAAATATATTTTAAAGTAATTTTCCATTTTACATCGTTATTTTATAAAACAACATTTTAATAAACATGTGTATGCGTTTATATAACTACCTGTCAAATATGTATACTTGCTTATGTTGTTATTATTCATAAATTGTTAATGTTACAATAAATTGTTTGGCTGATTTGTTTGGTGTGCTCAATAGACTGCAAGCACACTCTCTTAACATGTCTCTTTAATGTGCCTCTATGAACTATTAAATAAATATTATTTTATATTATTAAAAATATTTAATAAATATTATAAATTGCATGTTTCTAAACATGTGTATGGGTATTGTTAAACATTTTGTTGGCGTTGTTTTTTTTAATTTTTCTATTTTACGCACAAGTGTTTCCACTGACAATTACAGACTTTAAGGCAAAGTGTTGGTGTTGTTATTGATTTTTCATAAACGAAAATTATTACTTTTTTACTCTAACGTGGTCGATATAAAGTTGTAACATTTTTGTTTTTGTTTTTTTTTTTCTTTTTGGGTTTTCTAACAATATTAATAAATTATTATAAGCAATATTTTTGCTTTATTCCATATATAATATTGTAGTATTATTTTGAAAATGAGGCCATTTTTGTTAATTACAAATAACAATTTAATAAAGAATACAATAAAACGGACATAAAATAATTTATTATTTTATTTATATATAAAATTCTTGAAAATTGTTTGGGTTTTTTGCAGCATGTATTTTCTAATGAAAAAAAACTGCTATAAAACGTGTAATGAAATTCTTTGAATTTTATCTGACATAAAATCCAACACTACATGAAAAGTTATAATTTGTTAAATAATTAAATAATTTTATTTGGAAGTATTAGATGCAGACATTTTTATTGCATCGAATTTAACTTAAATATCAGCTTAACGATTACTATGAAATTAGAGGACTTATATGGATCTAATTACATATATTTTCTAGCTTTTCCATTAGCAGATACTAAGGAAAAATTACAAACATTTTATAATTTCCATATACAAAATCAAATTTTTTCCTGGGCTTTTAATGAAGCAAACTGTTAGATATTTATCCATTTTGGACAACTTTAAGAATTTTTTCATCGATTTGCTACATCATATTATTTTATATTTTGGTAGTAATAGCATATTTTGGGGTAATAGCATATTTGGGGATTTTTAGAGCATATCTTAGCATTTTAAATGACATATTATTTGCATATTTTATACTTAAGAGTATAATTACCTGTCACATACGTTTTTCAAAAACGATTCCCTAATAATTTTCATTTTATAAATTGATAGAAATTTTCTAATTTCTTAATACCATATATTAGCTTTGAATGATTTTAAGTGAAAAATAAAGTATTTTTAACGTTTGCTAATAAAAAGTAATTCATTTTTAGCATGAGAAGTAAATAATTTAAATTGTAGGCAGAAAAAAATATTAATTTAAGAGCATACGAGTATTTTTTAATTTTAAGTTCATATTTTTCTATATCAAGATAATTTTTTATGCGCATAAAACATTTTCTTGAGAGAAAATTTTTGGTCACGAATGTAGCAATTTTCTTATTTCTTAGTCTTATTTGACGAAAAAATTATTTAAGCTTTTTAAATTTTACGCATTTTGTTCACAAATATTTTAAGTGTTCAGAAATTTAGATATTTTCTTAATTGAAGCCTTGTTTAAATAATAACATTAATTTTTCTGGTTTAGTTAGCGATATATTAGTTTATTTTTATATTTAATTCAAAAATATAAATATAAGATTCATTTAAAGAAATATTAAAGTTTAAATTATTTTGTTTGTTTTTTAAATTTCTCATGAAATAAAAAAGATCTTTTGTCTGAATTTTAAAACATAACAGATAAAATCCTTCTCAGTGTTTTAAACACACTTACCGTGATAATAACATTAAAGTATTTTTGATTTTTCACGTAGAAAAGTCATTTTGGATCAAAAATATTTACTTAAATATCGAGGCCGACATTTTTCAATCCTGAGATTCAAGGAAATATTAAAAAAATATTGTCGAGAATAAAAATTAAACATTTCTGTTAAAAAAAATTCATAAAAATAAAAAAGCATTCAAAAATTTTCCCTTTTCTCCCTTGTTATGTAGTAAATAAAATGACTTATATTTCAATAAAATAGATGTATAAATGTCGACTTTATTCATAATTAAAAGAAGATATCTCATTAAGTAGAATTCTTACAGAATTAAAAATATTTTAAAAAATCGTAAAAAAATTGGAAGCTTTTAAAACTGTTCCCTTGTATATTTTGCCACAAATTCGAAAATTCTGACAAAAACAAAATAATAATTTTTTTACAAAATTATTTTTATTTCAAAAAAAAAAAAAAATGTAGTTTTGAAATTATAATAAAATTGTTAATGAAAAAACTGTAATTTCTTACAAAATTTAAACATTTTTTTTCTAAAAAAATAACTAAAAATCAAAAGAATAACACAATGGGCTCACCTCTTAACATCACAAAATAAAAAATGCATTTCATAGCAGTTAGAAAAATCTTTTTATATTCTACATCACCATAGGTGTTGGAGCATTTGTGCATCTGTATACCGTTCGATTTAAAATTATTTTCAGACTCGACTTAACGATGTCCGCCAATCTCGGGGTCAAACGCAAATTTTTTGGTAATAAATCTGAATCTCCTAAACTCCTGCTCGGATCAAATTGAAATGTATGCAAGAGTTGTAGATGAGGACCTCAGCTTTCAGAATAATCATCTTGTAGTCACCCTGTGATAACACGAGATAAGCTACAGGGTGTCAAACTTGACTACCTCGAGTTTGTAAAAGTTAAAAAAAATCGTAACTTGTACAAATGAAGTCCGATTTTATAGATTTTTATATTTCTGGAAAGTACATGGCAAGATAAAGAAAAGATAAGCTTACTCATCTAAGTTATCTCTTACAGTTAAAAAGATATTTACGCTTGAATTTTGAATTTTTGATTTTTTGGCTCGACTTTCATTATATTCTGTAATTTAAAAATATTCTGTAATTTGCTACATATTTCAAAATAATATGCTGAAAGAATTTTTGGATTATCTCAATTCGTCTAGACGTGAAAAATATTCAAAGTCAGCACTCTGAAATTCTCATGAAAAATGGCTATTTTTTTACAAAAATATAGTACAATTCATTCACTTTTTTCTCAAAGTTCCGTTAATAAAATTTCCTTATTAATTTCAAAAGATAAGCCTTCATAAATGGTTAATAAAGAAATTTTGAATTGATTTAAGTTTGCACCTTACATCCAGCATTGGCCGGAAATTGTCAATTTTAAAAAATAGTTTCATTTTTATCGATTAATAAAAAAAATGTCACGCGAGCTTTTTTAAATTTACTACGTATATTTTTTATAGAAAGATATTTTGAATGATTTAACACTAAACTGCTTCCCGCCCGGCCAAAAACGAATGCAGGAGTGGAGATTTTATGTTAAAAGTCAGTTTTTTTAACGACTATTTTTAAAGCATATTAAAAGCATATTAGCATAATATTTGTAATATTATTTCTTATGTAATGTATAAAACACAAATCAAGCTTTCATTCCTAAAAAAATCAATAAAATAGCTCTAATAACCTATTTTTGGTAATTTTTCAAAAATAATTTTTTTTTTTAAATAGCTGAAAATCCAAAAAAATTTAATTTTTTTAATACAACTCCACTAATTTTGCAAATACTTTAAAAATGTTAAAAGAATATAAAAATAGACTTATTTACCAATTCAACGATATATAAAATGTTGATATAGGTCATTTAACAATAGTAATATAATGGCCTCAAAACTACCAAGTCACGTCAAAAGTTGCAAAATTCACTATTTTGTTCCGTATTTCCATATGTGTGTATACGTAACACTCAACTGCATTGCTTATTTTTGTTACGAGATAATAATATTTATTAATGAATTTATTTAAAGTGTTCATAATAATAATATGAAGCCTTATCTTTTGAAATTAATAAGGAAATTTTATTAACGGAACTTTGAGAAAAAAGTGAATGAATTGTACTATATTTTTGTAAAAAAATAGCCATTTTTCATGCCAATTTCAGAGTGCTGACTTTGAATATTTTTCCCGTCTAGACGAATTGAGATAATCCAAAAATTCTTTCGGCATATTATTTTGAAATATGTAGCAAATTACAGAATATTTTTAAAAAGTTTTTACCTCATATATCTCCGGACTTATTCCCGAAAAACGAAAGAAAGTCGAGCCAAAAAATCAAAAATTCAAAATTGAAGCGTAAATATCTTTTTAACTGTAAGAGATAACAGAGATGAGTAAGCTTATCTTTTCTTTATCTTGCCAAGCACTTTCCAGAAATATAAAAATCTTTAAAATCGGACTTCATTTGTACAAGTTACAATTTTTTTTAACTTTTACATACTCGAGGTAGTCAACTTTGACACCCTGTAGCTTTTCTAGTGTTATCACAGGGTGACTACAAGATGATTATTCTGAAAGCTGAGGTCCTCCTCTACAACTCTTCCATACATTTCAATTTGATCCGACAAGTAATTTAGGAGATTCAGATTTATTACCAAAAAATTTGCGTTTGACCCGACAGTGAGCTGTCTGCATTATTGAAATAAGTTATAATCGGTCCATTATTTCATCTAGACCCCATACAAATGTCCAAGTGGAATAGAGTTTAACGATCTTAAAAGCATTAAATATTAAAATATTTTAATAAAATTTGTCAAAAAATTTTTATATGAGTAAAAATCTATGTGCCAAGTGTCAAAAGAATCGGTAAATAAATACCCATAGCTCCCATATAAACCTACCTTCCGAAAATCACTCAATCGCGCACATTTCCTATATAAATGTTCGTATTAAAATCATATTTGACACTAACAACTTTTATAAAAATGGAAGGAAATATGTAAAATTTTATGAAGATCGGTCTATAGTTGACCATAGCTCCCATATCACCTATAAGCACATGGAAATACGTATTACACTAAATTGACCACCATACCATATACTCTTCCGCGAATTTTTTGATAAGAAATCAACACTTCTTACATTGATTTTAATGAAATATTTTTATTTCTAATATATCGAGTTATATAATGACATAGGAGAAGAGGAAACATTTTTGTTAGTTTTCATTTTTTTTATATTTTTTTAACAAAAAAAATTTTAATTTTGTAAGAAATTTAATTCTTTTATTAAGCAGATACAAAAAGCATTTATGATAAACTTGGAGATAATACGAACCAGAAGTTATAAACCAAAGCAGGTAAAAATTTTCTGGAGATAAATATGTTTCAATATTTGATACAACGTCGTTAATTTAATTAAAAGTAGTTAATTATTCATTGCATGAAAGAACAACCAAATCTGTTCCTTCAATCTTCGGACTTTTTATATTTAGCATACGCATACCTTGAAAATCTTTTTCTTTTTGAAACACTAGCGGATTCAATCGCGATTTTAATTTTTAAAAAATCAAAAAATCGAAACAGTATGTATTTTTAAACACCAATATCTATATAAGCTGGAAACGAATTTCAATGACTTAAACTACATACAGAACCTTTAAAAACAATCATTTAAAAATACTATTATAACTTGATAATGCGATTGCAATTTTAGGATGCATTTTTGGAAAATGTCTACCCTTTTGGTCTTCCTTTGATATTAGAAGAATTATAAAGTTTATTGAAATAGCAATATAAATCGTAGTATGACAAAATGGTCCAGTATTAAAAAAATAAAATGGATTCCAATAGATTATTTAAATTGTCATTTTTTATAAATTTCTCGTCCTATATTATGCTTTTTTAATAATTCCGTAACTTGTAAACCTTTACAGATATGTAAACAAAATTTCGCATAATCAGAGCTGAGGTGAGTTGATATGGAGGAGTACATTCTCCCAGATGGTCACGACGGTTGAGGGTTGACCTCCAAAATTGGTCATCTCGAGTATGTATTTTTTTTTTTGTTTTTTAATACGCCAAAAATTAATTTATAACCTAAATGTAAAATAAAATTGGTAGCCTTTACAAATCTTTTCCAAAAAATGCATATATGTGTAGACTATCTCTTTCTGTTTAAGAGATATTTAGGTCGAAATGTTAAGGAAATTTTACCCCCATTTTTTACCTTGTTCTTTTAAGTTTATATTAATCTGAAATTCAAACTTTAAAAAAATCGCATTTCTGGGGTTACTTTCCAATATTGTAATAATATTCTTTCACTTCTGAAATATTTTTTTTTTTTTTTTTGCTCCAGACTACGGAATATTTCTGAGGGTTTCAAATGAAATCTTAAATTAAATGAATGCAAAGTGAAAGCGGATGCGCTTTGGGCCCTATCTAGAACTTTATGAATTCTGAAAAAGTATTTTAATATATATAAATAAATATATATATATATATATATATATATATATATATATTTATATATACTGCAAAATTCTAAAATATCAAAGCCGAGATCAACAAAAAAATATATTGGCTATATGCTCCCATACGATGGTTCAACACACACAAGGCATGGATGAACATTTTTAAGAAAAATTATTTTTTTTTAAGTTTTCCCCGGACAACACATGAGAAAAGTGCTAAAAATATCTTAAAGAAACTAAGTTTTTATTAGTTTTAAACAAAAGTATAAATATTTGACAAAAGTATTTGGTATCATAAGAAACATTAGAACATGGAGAATCATTTGTTATTGAATATAAGTTAAATGAGGTGGAATTTCTACAGACCATGACCCGAAAGAATTTAAATTTCGAATTTAAGCATATTTTTTAGAAATAATGTTAATCTTTGGACCTAAATAAAATGTAAACAAGTAGAACCATACCAAAATACTCATCATCCAGGACCGGTAAAAAGCTGTTTCAAAAATCAAATTTTTTCATTAAAATGATTAAAATGTAGAAAGCGTGTGACTCAAAAAATATTTTTCGTGTGTTTAACCAAAATATACTTTTTTGTTGATCTCAGATTTTGCATTTTAAACTTTTACAAAAAATGGAAAAACTTTTTCAAAATTGACAAAAGACTTGGGGAGAAATAATTACCCAAAGTGCCTCCAATTTTGCTTTATTTATTTTAGAATAGAAAGAATATTAGAATAGAAAGAATATTACTCGTTTTTGAAAATAACCCAAGAAGTTTTTTTAAGTTTCAACATCAGATTAATATTAGTTTTTCTTATCGGATACATATATTTATATGATTCTTGCAATATTATTATTGAGAATTTTGTAAGGAACCTAGTGATTGTTTTAAAAAAAAGTTGGGGCCCAAATTAAGGCACTCAAGCTTAAAAATCTTAGGAAAAAAACAAGACTAAAAATTAGCTTCGACCTAAATATCTCTTAAATAGAAAGTTCATGTTATTTAAAAAGATTTACAAGGAATATTTATGTGTTAAAGAGATTTACAAGGAATACTTATGTTCGCAAGTTACAGAATTGTTTCGATTTGAGACCACTGTGTGTTATTATTTTGTTCAAGGAAATTAGCTAATAACAAATTCAAAATTTCGACTTCGTATTATTTTGTCAATTTAAATTGTAAAAATTCACTTTGAATGTAAATATATATATATATATATATATATATATATATATATATAAATCCAACTCAAAAAACCTTTTAAAGATTTAATTAAAAACTTGCATCTTCAAATGCTTAATTGATTGAAAATATTTTTAATTTAAATTCCATTTTTTTTTTAATTGTATTTCTAGTGCGTATATTCTTCACATAAATATTATTTACATTTATCATCAAAACCAATTTATTATTTAAACCTAAAATTAATTACACGTTTTGAAAAATTTGATAGAAAATAAATTGAATCAGTCTATGCTTGTTTTATTTTCAAAATTTACCAAAAATAACCATAAAATATAATAACCAAAAATTCCATTTTAATTTTATTTTGCCACCAAATCTCAAAAAGAATCATTAATAAATTAGGAACTAAACTTGGAAAAAAAGTTCAAGGAATTTCTCGAAGTTTAGTTAGTATAAAATATTTATTATATTATTATCTCTTGCGTAATATATAAATAGCACAACTATGTATTTTCAGCATAATTATTAAAAAAATAATTATAATAAAAATACAAATTATTCAAGTGTTAATTATAATTAATTATTATTTACATTATTTGAAAAATGTTCTTGCATCTGATTAGTGAAACATGTTATTTAGAGGAAAATAAATCAAAATATAATAAACAAATAATTGATCAAGCTTAAATTTATTTTTATATTGTATTATAATTTTGATTAAATATGGAAAATTGCAAAATTTAGTTATGCAACGACTTGGAAACGCGGTACATAGGCGCTAATAAAGCAAAATATATAAGAAAGGGGCATACAATTTTTATTTAACATTTTAATTAAGTTATTTAAAATTTATTTAAATTAGAACAAGTTATTTTTGTTATGGAAATGTTTTTTTTTTTTTTGCTTTCAGAAATTCAAAAAGAAATATTTATTTTAAAGTACCTCGCAACATATGACCTTGTTCAAACTCCGCTTTCAATAGAAAATCTGTTATGTAAATCAAGTATAATTAGTCTCACTACATGTTAATATTAACTTTAGAAACAGAATTAATTTTGTAAACATTTGCTCCTTTAATTAATTGTTTTTTTATAGGGTAAATAACCAACCCGATAAAAAATATCTGTGGACATATTGATAAATTTCATAGCGCTTAATATATCTAATTAAAAATAAATGTAGGTGTTAGTTAAAAGAGTCAAAGAATAAAAATTCAGAAACAAAATTTCGTTAATAAAAACAGACTCCAAAAACAAGTTCATTGGCTAAAAATACAAAAATCAGCTAAAATATTTCACACCACTCACCACTTTAAGTACAAACACACACACACTTAAACATAAAAATTAAAATTATATCTTAAAGATACAAGTTATGGTAGGAAATAAGAAAGAAATATATATAGAAACTATATATTTAAATGACACTTGTTGCATAATTTACGAGTTCATAAGTTGTCGCTAGTTTCTTGTCTATATACAAAATGAAAGTAAACATGAAATAAATTTTTAAAAATAAAGTAAATAGTCTACTGTATTCAAAATTAAATTAAACAGTAAAGACGAAAATGATTTGTCTTAATCAATTATTTAAAATACAATGTATAAAACTATATTTACATTTAAAATGACAATGACAGTTTATTAATGTCCGTTATTAATAATTTGTTTAGCTATAATTATAGAACGGGTTGTATATTTATTTTAGTCGCTGTTAAATAGTTAAGAGAGTTATTTTGTTTATTCATTGTGTTTGTAATATATCGGAAGTCGATGTAGATACAGCTACTTATTTTGAATTTTTCGAGTAAGAAAATCACAAAAATAAAAATAAGAGGAAATCTGACCAGGGATAACTTAAACATATCGTAAATAATAGAAACCCCACACAGAAAGTAAAACCGTATTCCAAAATCAAGATTATTTTTTTATTTTTTGAAAAAACAAGTAAAAAATTATAATACTAAGTACAAATTGTACTTAAATTATGTAATTTATTCTTGAAGTTGGAACTAATTCAAATTTCACATGAATTCAGAGGAAAATCTTATATTTATCTGTGAGAAAATATGAGCAGAATGAAATCTACTCTTTCTATTTTCTTACTCTCAAGTTTCGTCATGCAATTTTCACTAGTCTTTTATTGTGCGTAGTTTGAAAACCATTTTTTACTGGCAATTATTTGTTTTTAATTTTGTAAGTAGTGCTTTTTTTTATAAATATGTAACAAACAAGCGGAATTAACTTCTATTAAAGCTTTACCTCCAAATGACAACTTACGCCTCACAGTAGAGCCAAAACAAAAGTTTTGTTAACAAATCTGTATCTCCTAAATTACTGGTCGGATCGAATTGAAGTCTTTGAAAGGGTTGTAGAGGAGGGCTTAAACTTTCAGAAAATTATTCCTGTGGTCACCCCGCGATAACACGAGATAAACTACAAGGTGTTAAAGTTGACTACTTCGAGAATGTAAAACTTTCAAAAAATCGTAACATCTACAAATCAAGTGCGATTTTAGACGACATTTCTACTGAATTTAAAATTATTGTTTAATTTTGAAAAATTTCCGAAAATTGGTTTGCAAGTATTGATATCTATTTTATGCTAATATTCTTCTGGGTGCAATTAAAAAAAAAAAATTGATTTCGATCGGACTGGAAGCAGTTAAGATTCAAATCGATCTAAATCTATTTTATTGTTAAATATCGTCAATAATTTAAAAAAAAGTTCGAGTGACATTTTTTATTAATCGATAAAAGTGGTACTTTTTCTAAAAATCACCATTTTTTCTTTACTAACCATTTATGAAGTCTTTGAGATATATAAAGAAAACAAATTTATATTAACAGAACTTTGAGAAAGAAGTGAAAGAATTTTATTATATTTTTGTAAAAAATCGCCATTTTTTATACTAAATATATAATGAAGACTTTGAAAATGTTTTACGGCTAGGATGTCAAATTTTACACTCTGTAGCTTATCTCGTGTTATCAAGGAGTGACTACAAGATGCTTTTTCTGAAATCATTTCTATAGATTTCAATTCGAGCCGACTAGTAGTTTAGGAGATGAAGATTTGTTACCAAAAATTTTGCGTTTCGCCTCTCTGCACAACTCCTAAAAGAGTTGAAATTAAAAGATGATTTTGATAATTTTGAAGATAAGTGCATGGTAAATTTGTTAATAAAATTTGGGCTGCACCAAAATTTATCGACTTTTGAAATTTCGCCGTTATTCCCCCTACAATCGTTCATTTGCTTGCAAACGTTAAACAGTGCGGCATCAGACCTGAAATTTTTATATGGGGAAAACACGGATTTTTTACAGTTTTTAGGCAAATTTACCTATTAAGTACTTTGCTTTGTAACAACGTGTTGAAAATCGTAATCTAAAGATAATTATCTATCAAACAAGGTACAAAAAGAAAAAATTGGTAAAAAAATATTTAAGTTATTATGAATTCCCCAGACCATTAATATGTCTTAGACTACTTGTATAATGAGTGTACAAAAAGGATATTTTTTTTAGAAACGGTTTAATTAAACAATTGAAATAAATCTTAACTATAATTACTGAAAATATATTTGTTTCTCCAAAAAAATTCAAACCACTTTCCATGACTGATTAAACAAATGTTTTAAGACTATTTCAAAACTTCAGTTTCAAACTTTTAAACATATTTTAAAATAAATTTCGAAAATATAGATGTAGATAACACTACAGGAAATAAAATTAGAAAACAAATTAGGACAATATATTGTAAAAATTTGGACAATAGATTTTATGACTAAGCCGTACCTGTGATATGAATTTTGCGGATTTCGGCAAAAAGGCATTTTTTCAGTTTTTCAGCTATAAAGTCCATTTTTTGAGCCAATGATCAGACTAAACAAAATTATTACACAACAAGTTAGAGAACTATATCCATCTGTGCCAAATTTTATATATACTTCACCCTTGTGGAGATGTGTTATATGAAATACATTATATTTAATGTAATTACAAATATATTTACCTGTACTATATCAATGTAAGTAATAAAATTTAAATTTCATTTAAAGTTCAAATAGAATCAAGATTTTGTAAATTCTTATATCTCTATATAGTACCAGTGCTAGAAATGGTTATAGGCTTTGTTAGATCTCGATCAGACATCACACATACATTTTTCGCTCACTTTAAAAAAAAAATTCAATTTTTAAATTTATATGAAATTTGTCGTATAGATAGTGCTTGTACTGTAGAATATTGTAGGTAATGTTGGATCCTGATCGGATGCCACACCCGTATTTACGCCCACTTTTTAAAACTTTCAAAAGTATGTACCAATTAGCTTGAAATAGATCGGGGCAGGGGATATAGTACACCCATATAAGCAAATATTCATTACGGCACATCTAAGGAACTATTACAGAAGTAGTCCTCAAATTTTGTGGAAATCTTTATCCTATGATATCGCATTGATGAAATGAAAATAGCACGGATAGGCCCACAGTGAAAGTCTTAAAAAAATTTAAAAGTAATTTTCATATCAAATTTTCAATGAGAATAGTAGCACCTATATAAAGTAAATATTAATTATCGCGAAGCGCACCGGTAAAAGCGAGCAAATAAGAAATTTAATACTTTGAAATTTTACAAATGTTCGCTCATATTTAAGGAAGATATAATCACTTCGATAAAACAAATATTTTATAAATGCAAGACAATGCTAAATTAAGAAAGAGTATGGAGGAAAATTTATAAACAGATTTTACTGATTTAAAAAATCTAAATTCGGAAAAAAATATTTGTGATAAATTTATGCAAAAAGGAGGTCCGTAGCTTATATATCAGCCTCCAAAAATTTAATAACGCGGTTTGGCCTATAACTCGGTTAATACTGGATCTGCTTAGTTCATTTTTTCAACAAAAAAATTCTTAAAAAAAACGTCAATTTTTTTCCATGAATGAATGAAGTCCCTAGCTTGTATAGATGCCTAAAAAAGTTAAAAAAAACCAAATAAGCTTTAGCTTATTGTTGTTATCATTTTTCAGTATCCATGAAAATAAGAACTATAAAGAGAGCAGACATTAAATAAATAAAAAACAGGTATGCCAATAACTCGCTTATTTACGAACCGCTTTGGTTGATTCAAAAACGAAAATTCAAATAAAATGTTTGTGATCGATCTATATAAGAACCAAACCCGTAGCTTATTTAGGACTTGGATGTCGGTCAAAAATACGTTTTGGTCTATATCTCTGTAACCAATGAACTGCCTGATTTCATTTGGAAAAAGCGGTTTTTAGAAATATCTCCGATATTTTTGAACCGGTTTTTTCAAATTTCAGTAGAAAAGTTCTGGAAAAAATTTTTGATCTTTTGATTTACATATCATATTTCTATGTTATCGGGCGGCTGCACAAATGCTACTTAAACCATTTTTAGAATTTAAAAAAACGAGTTTTTACTCTTATTTCCGCCATTTATGAACCAATCTTGCTGAATTCTAATAGCAAAATTTACGAAAGGATTTCCGATCGTTTAATATATATGTTATATAGGACAGTTATCAGTGGGCTTCATAAAAGCCATTCTATCGACATCATTTCTTATAAGTATCCAGAAAATATAAACTTTTTTGCTCTTCAACGAAAATTGAACAAATTATAAACGGAATAACCAACTTATATATACTCTTTGCATCTGTAGTGAAGGGTACTAAAATGGTTTAAATGGTTAATTATTTTCGTTTGACTCAGTCTGTTATGTGCTGGGCATTAAATAGCATCTTAACGGGTTTTTTAAATTTGTATCTTTATGTAGTTTTAGATTTTCACTTTTAATTTATTCCTAAATCTAATTATTTACATACATATCTACAAAGATTCAAAGTAATTTAACATTATTAAATATTAGATACATATTAGAACACTCTTTTTGTGATCAAAAAATTCAATTATTATCAAAATATATTTAACTCACTACACTAACAAAATATTGTACAATCGTAGCAAAGAAGCATTCTAGTTTAAGTTTTGAAGACCTCTCAGGACACTATAAATTATTATTTATCTCTTCAAACTCTTGTCATAAATATTCACTTCTGTTAATTTGATTGCCAAAATGATAATATTATTTATTGTTTAGTATTATGCCAACTGATTGAGTGTAATATTAATTTATTTTGGGATTAAATTCAAGAATGATGAGAGAAGGTCCTACCTTTCAACAATTATACCATTATGTTGAAAATAGCATTCACTTTATATAAAATGTGGTAGCAATTAATATAAAGAACGTAACGGAAAGCGATTAAGCTTCATATATAAAATTATTGAAATAACAGATCCCTAATTCGACGAAATATATAATTGGCCATAATGAAAATATATTGAGAAATTATTCCTCAATTGCTTCAACTGCCTTCGAAAAACAGTTTTGAATTTATTTGCATTTGAAATTTTATCTCAATTCTGCAAGATCTTGGTTCAAATTTTTCATTATATTGACCAACATTTTTGTCCAATTTTGTAAAAATTTTCCATCTAAAAAAAGAAGGATTTGAAGTCGATATTCGAAAACGATTTTAAAATTGAAAATTGCAAAAATTAGGATTTTTTGTGTTTTGTCCCGATCGAAAAGTGTCTTTATTCCTTTTTCTCTAAAATAAAATTTTCCTTTAGAATTTAAATAGTTATGTACTTTTCTGAAAGGTATATTACGGAGATGATTTTATAGAAAGTGATCACAATTATCCAATAGGGCTAAGTACAGACCCTCCCAAATTTGATATATTTTGTGTCGAAATTTTAACTATAGTTGATATGTTCTGAAATCCCAATGCATGAATCTACACTATCGCGTGATCTTCAGAACTTGTTAAATTCTTTTCTAGACCTGCAAAAAATGTAAACTTTATGGACAAAATTAAAAAAATTCAATTTTGGGAATTGTAGAATTTCTTTTCCAAAAATTTTAAATTTGTTAACACTTCATCATTTCAAACGACAAGACTCAGATGAGTATTTCATTATATTATCTTAGCTAAAGATTTTATTAAAGATTATTTAGATAATATTAAACCATTTTTTTACAAAAAAATTGCTTTAATTCCAAAAATTTAAAAAAACCGGTGACTCCATTTTTTTTTAAATAAATTCCATTAGTTAACTGACATAATTCCTAATTGGATAGGAAATGACTGAAGTTAATGTGTTTTATAGAAAAATATACGATACTTTAAAATTTAATATAGGCCCTGCGAGAGCTTTAAAAAATGTAAAAATATTTTAAATTGGATAAGAGACAAAAATTTGGCAAGCGATTAAAAATCTTCTATATCAGAGTTACCCTATTTTGAGCTTTAATTGCTCTACTCCTGAAACACTTTTTTAATCTTTCAACAGACCTGTTATATACGATATATAATAGTTTATGACCATCCTTCCGCTTTATCATAAAAAGATTAATTTTTTATTTATTAAAGTTATTTTTCGCAGGCTTTTTAAATCAACTAAATTTGCTGTAAACTTTAACATATTAAAATTTTTCAGATTTAAGGATACAAAGGCAAGTAAAATGAATTTTTCTCATTTGTATATTGAGAATTTTGTCAAATCTTTAACTTTGAAAGTGATTAACATATTTATTTAAATGGCCATAACTTTTCTTATATAAAAGATATTAAAATAATTTTTTTGCAGTGGATTTTTCAAAGCTTACAATTTAAGATGCCCTATAAAAATTTTGAAAATATTTTTAATAATAATATATTTTTTGGAAGTATTTTCTTTAGTGATGTGTACCTAAAAAAGTCTTTAATTTTTTTATATCTTTTGGTAGGAAGCCTTATTGCTACAAAGAAAATTTCAGATAGGTAAAAATTTTTAAACTTAAAATGGAATTACTCAGATATTATAATCTATTTAAATTTTGTATCTCATTGCGGGTATTAATTAATTGGATGTCCATTAATAATAATATAAAATAAATATACAAAACTGGAAATTTTTGTCTGTAGAACCAAAACCATTTGCTTTGCAGTTTTTTATTCGATTTAAAAAAACTTTTGATTTAGATCTTTCTCCCTCTTTCTCTCCAAAACGCCTGTACTTAATAAAAGTATTTAATGTATTTTATATAATTATGCTAGAACAGCAATAAAATAGAAGGTTTTGTGGTTAAAATATAATATAAAAATTTTAGTGTCCCAATATCCCACTTTGTCATATATATTTCTATGCAGCAGCCCTTCAAAAGATCATATAGGGAACATGAAACTTTTAAATATCAATTTCCTATCTTTTGTAATAATAAGCTTTCTCATGTGTTTGATTTAGTTTGAAAAGATTTTTATTATAATTAATATTTTTAAAAATATATGGAAGAATTGAAATAAATGACAAACAAGAAAATAGCATAAATACAATTTTGATATGTGGCCATCAATTCAATCTCCAGTAACAAATTTAAATAACTAACAAACTTTTAAAACTAAAAACAAATTTCGTTGCAGGTGTAAATAAACTCTGTAACATAATTAAACAAATAATTTAAAGATTTTTAATTTTGTTTAACAAATTTGAATATTTATCCCTAAAAAAGTGTCACTACTTCCTTTTTTGTTTCTACTTTTTTGTGAGTCGGTCATAAAACGACAGAAATCTCTGCAAAATAAAAACCAAAACTAACTGAAAATTAATTAATAATATTAAAAAGCTAGTTATAATGCTATATTCGGCGGCGACGACGTGTTGAGATTTGTTATATGAAAATGAAACACATTATATTGGATGTAATTACAAATACATTTATCCATTCTATATCTACGCAAACACTAAATACTTTAAATTATTTGCATTTTTATATAAATTTGAAATAGAATCAAGATTTTATAAATCCTTATATATATTATAAAAATGAAGTGAAAGTTTGTTTGTTTGTTGTCCGTTCACGTATGAACGGCTAAACCGATTTTCATGGAATTTAATACGCAGATAATACCAGTGCTGGAGATGGCTGTAGAATATGTTAAATTTATAGATTATATATATATAGATTATGTTGGATCTGGATTGGATGGCCCATATTTTACGCTCATTTTTTGAAAACTCTAAAACGGATGAAGTGATTTATTTATCATTTTTACAGAATCATCCCGTATACCCCTAAATTTAAATATGATATTTTCTTTTTCGATCGGAGCATGGGGAGTAGTACCCCTCATATAATATTTATTGTGGCATATCGAAGGAACTACTATAGTGAGAGCCCTCAAATTTCATGGGATCCTTTAACTTTAACATATCGCACTGACGAAATAAAAATAGATAGAAAGGATAGGTCCACATAAAAAAGTTCATAAATTTTCTCAGTGAAAGTTTTAATATTCACTGTAATAGTGATATTCAAATAATTAGTAATTAAGCAAGAAAAATATTTTCCAAAAGAAGGCTCTAAGTTAAGAAATCATTTTGTAGTGCATAAACAACCTGTTAACATATAAACTAGGTATTATTTAGATATCTTTTTCAAAAAATTGCACTTTCTTGGCACATGAGAAATATTTAAAAGTTTTGTTATAATTCTAGTTATATATATAGTTTTAAGATATATTTTAAAACTTAAATTATTTTCTTGAAACCACACTACTTGTAAAGGTTTTCAATCATCAGTATAGCAACTAACAGTATAAAAATTAACAATTGTTTTGACTGTAGTGGATACTTACGTATGTTAGAAAGGTTTTCTTAGTTCTCCTCTTTGTGAGAAGTTTCTTTGCAAACTTTGTTATTATTTAATTTTTGAAATTCAGAATTTAAGCAAATATTTCGTTGCTGTTTACGGTTTTGCAGTTTTTGTATTATTTATGATACCTTGACGGATCGCAGTTTTTCTATATATACATACATATATATATATATATATATATATATATATATACACCTATGGTGAAGGGTATAATTTTTGCAGATAATAAACATACAAATTGACAAAAACAACATTAATTTATGATTATTTAAATAAAAATATTATATTTTTGTTTAACAAATTTTCTCTATCTCTATTCCTCATGTGATTATGAATTATATATAACAAATATATAAACATGCTTTAATGGTTAATTAAAATGAACATTTTAATAATAAACTAATAAAATACGTTTTATCAACCAAGTTTTACGAAAATTAAAAGTTTCTGAAATAAAATCAAATTAATAATAAATAATAAATAAAAATATATTTATTTATTCTACTTGTATACTACATTGTGAAATACATATTTAATATTAAAGCTCTAGTACCAAATATTTATGTATGTTTATTTAATTAAGTCATGCACAGTGGGTGGGTCGGAAAAAAAATTATGATGAAATAATTTGGTAGATAGTTTTAAGATGACTTAATTTTAAGTTTAATTGGTAATATAAATATATATATTATATATATATATATATATATATATATATATATATATATATATATATATATATTCAGATGTTTCAAAACAGTAGCTACTGTAAATAATGATTTTGAAAAAGTTGTTTTATAGCTTAATACAAAGCATCTTCAAAGAATTTTTATTTGAAGTGCCGCCTCACGTTTAATTGTTTAAAATGGTGAAACTTGTGTTTATTTGTCCTTATGTACGCATCTTCTTTTCTTTTAATTCTTTTTAATAAAAAAAATTATTATTTACAACTATTTTTTCAGTTAGTATTTTCTATGGTGTTTTGTTTTTAAGTCACGCAATAATTATTGAAATTGCGCGATTTTTTCTCTTACCAACAATTGTATATACAATCAGACATTTGAGCGGTTGGACAGACAAACAGAAACTATTACATGATTCACATTGTGTGCAGTTATTTGGTGGTTTGTTGCACAAAAATCAATGAAAAATTTTCTTCTTTTTTTGCGTTTGTACGTATAAATATTGTATCTCAGTATGTTTATATGAATTTATTTATACGCTTGTATCTGGTTGTATGTTTAAGTGTATTTAGTGTTTTCTTGGATTTTTTTTTTTCGGTTTGATAGAGTGTGGGAATTAGTTTTTGGCTTTTCAATTGGTTGTTAAATGCGAAAAGTATAAAAATTGAATAGAAGTATGAAATGAAAATATTGCTAAGAGTATTAATACCTGGCATATAAGGAAACAATTTATTGTTGTGTAATTAAATTTTATTTTTCTTTTGAAATGTTTCACTATGCTATTTCCGATCGATGGTTTAAAGTCCGCACACAAATTACAAGATGACATCTAAATATTTATTTATTAAAATTGGAAACGTGTTTAAGGTATTTAAGTCAGGCTTACGCAAAAAGTCATATTAAAAAGGAAAGGATATTAGATTTTAATTATTATGAATGAATTTTGTCATTTCGAGGATCCAAGTAGTTTACTTTGATTTAAATTAGAAGTAATATTAAAAAGAGCATGTATCCAACTTATTCCTAGTAAAAAATTTGTACTCGAAATATTGCAGAAAAATTAGCGTATTTTGTTTTACTTGGTACTAGAAACATGCTTCCATAAGGGGATAAACAATTCACCGTTTATTTAAATAAAAAAAGAACATATTTCCAAAGTAACTAAAAAATGGCATTGAAAATTAATAAAAAAAAAATTAATTAATTCTAGAAAAAATAGACATCATAATGTGTTAAAAAAATTTTTAATTTTTTTACTATTCCTATAGTGTTTGTGTGGAGTTGTCTGTTTCCTATAGAGCATGTCGCCTGGTGGCTGATAGGGAAGAGTGACTAGTTTAATTCTTGTGATACATTTCTAGGATACGGTCGGGAAGAGTTCAGTTGCTCAAGCAATTAAATATTAGAATTGTAAGGTATTCTTTCTCTGGTTAATCTCAGATTTCAGGGATGATTTTCAAATACGTGCCACCTGTATATGAAATGTGCAAATGGTCTCATGTATATAAACATCTAAACCGAAGGTTTTTGCTTAACCGAAAGATACATTTTACCATAAATAGTTGGAAAGTTTGTACAAATTCCATAAGAAAGTTAAGCTGGACTGCAGTGCCCGTGGACAAAAAAAAAATGACAAAACCATCTCTCCCAATTTTCTTAGTCCTTTCTTTCCTAATTTTTCCTCTTTCCCCCACTTGTAAGTTTAAGGTGGTTGGTAGCAGTGCCGAGAACCTGAATGGCTAGTAAGTGGTTAATGAGAACTAGTCGCAAACGACTCCCCTCCGACTTCAGGGCATGGGTAGGTTGTAACATCCTTTTTCCTAGTCCATGTATACCGTCACTGCATGAATCATCCATCCCCTTACGTGCGTACTCATTAGAATTACATGAAACACTTACAAAATAACAACATCCCGCTATTAAACCTTCTAGTGATAGTGAGCCCAAAAGTGAGATACCTCTGCCCGTTGTGGAAAGTACGTAGAAAAATTCAAAAGGAGTTACTAATTCAAATTCAGCTAAATCGCTTGTTTTTAATAATGCAAGGACTTCCATAATTACTCCAACGATCACTGGCATGAATGAGTCATCGATAGACAAGACGGGCTCATCCTCTATATCCTCTATTAAGAAGCAAGAAGTAAGAAGAGCCGATCTCCTCTAATAGCGCAGACGCGGAAAATCCCGCTGCAACTGGAGCGCCTAAACGGTAAAGATCGTGGGAAGACTCTTCCTTCCTTACCAAACAACAGTCTGTCACGAAAAATGGAATAAAATACATCAGAAATTATCTCCAGGAGAATTGCGGCCTGACGCGAGACTCAATTTGGTCTCGGTAAGTGAGATCAATCGCTGTCATTCCTGCGCAATCGGATCCAAGTAGGATTGGAGAGCTCTTTGGCAGACTGGGAGTGGTGAAGGATAAAGACAATCTCCTAGATTCAGAGTAAGTCACTGTCACTTACGATCCGGACGGTGAAGTTGATACAAATTAATCTTTACCATTCCAAAGCAGCATCTGTTGCACTTATATTTCGTCTCTTAGGTAAAGACAAAGATATTGCGCTGATCCAGGAATCATGAACTAAAAATTCCTGGAATTAGCGCAAAAGGCTATAAACATTTATTAGCAAACAGTACAGGTAAAATAAAATCTTGCATTTTAGTTAAAGATACCAAATGTCTTCATCTTGTTTGACTATAGTGATGCAGGTACTGTGACAGCAGCACTAGAAACAGCGGAGAAATTCATCTGGCTTCTCTCTTACTACATGTCGCATAACCATGAAGACAAATTGGTCCAAGGAATGGTAAAAGCGGAGAAACCTAAGAAGACCCCTGCCAATATTGGAGACGATGCCAACGCTCATCATTCCATATTGGGCAGTACTGTCATCAATGCTAGAGGTGGGTGCATTTTATACTTCACACTAACTAACAACATGGTAGTTGTCAACAAGGGGTCAGAACATACCTTCGTTGTTTCCAACAGGCAGGAGGTTCTAGATATTATACAAATGAGTAATGAATATGCTTATCTAGTTGAAAACTGCAGGGTGTGGGACGACTGCTCCCTGTCGGATCATAGATACTTGGAATTTTTCATTTGTGAAAGTACAGGTATATGTAAATCATTCCTTAATAGAAGGAAAACAATGTAGGAGGAACAGAAGCTCAGCATAACCGAACTACTCTCACTAGCTCCCGAAATTAATGACACAAGTAACATAGACAATTCGGTGAACAGTCCCGCCAGCATTGTAAGAACCGCAACTATAATTCCTGAACTTATGGATTACTGCTAACCTAAACCACTATCATCGAGGCTCTTCATATACTCTATTTCGGTTCATTCAGGATCCCTGGAAAAACCTATTTTTAAATGGAATCCTTCGTATCTACATAGATGATTCCAAGATGAAGAATGATATGGGTGCTGGTGTCTACATCGAAGAATTTGAGAAACGGTTGTAATTTCAACCAAATTTCAAATTCCTACAACCATTTAAGTTGATGATTTCAGAACAGATCTTAGAAACATTTTTCTTATCAAAATTAATGATATATACATCAAACGGTAGCTAATAAGAAATTATTACACCCATGTTTCGTAATTTTTCCAAAAAAAATTGCTATGGACGAAAAAAGGAAATTTTATTTAATTTTTTTAGTAGTTTTATTTTTTATTTCCGAGAAATTTTTAATATGAGTTATTTCTATTAAAATAACGATTTTATCCTTCCTGTTAGCTACATTTGAAAAATTAAAATATATGGGTGTATTTAATTTTCCTCAGCTATCATTTGATGTATAAATCATTAATATTCGTAAAAAAAAGATAAAATAAAATTTGTTCTAGGATCATCTACGTAAAAGATCCCGTTTCAATCATCGGAGGAAGTTGAAATTTCACCAAGTTGTTCTAAATGACATCCCCTTTCCTAATTTTAGGTACGTTTAAATATAGCATTCCACAGTAACGCAGAATTGAAATTTTTTGGAAATAAATCTGTAACTTCTAATCGAATGGTTGGATTTACATAAAATTTCACACGGGTATAGCCGAGGAGGGTATAATTTTAAGATTGGAAGGAAGCCTGATATTGCCATCAAAAGCGGAGCTAGGAGGAAGTAAGATAAATTTGATATATAAAATTTGTAAACGCTTGCTAAGTTATTGTTTCTTACTCGATTTCAAAGATTTTTATATCATCTAAAAGCTCGTGATACACACTTACATGTACTTTTTATATAGTATATTTATTTATTTAAGTTTAAAATTTTACCTGTCTCAATTTACATGATCCATATATAGTCCAACATTAGCGAAAAAATTTATTTCAGTTTTTCTGTAATTAGTTAAAGAACAAAGTTATCTATCAAATTTGATAACTTTTCGTGTTCAAAAATAAACAGATTTGCATCCTAAATGTGCATAAATTAGGATCTTTTATTTTGCGGAAAAAGCTTCTACAGTCTTTTTTCTCCAACACAAAAATTTTCTTAATAACCTATAGTGGTTTTGGACTTTTTCAAAATATAACTTTACGGAAATGATTTTAAGGTTAAAGACTACCCACATCACCCAATAAAGCTAAGTAGAGATCCCGCAAGCATGTTTTAAAATTACACACTCCTCTGCTATGCCTGTGTTAAATTTTATGTAAATCAAATGAGCTGATTAGAAGTTACAGATTTATTTCCAAAAGTTTAAGATTATGTCCTACTGTGCATTGGTACTTTCCGTGTGCAAAATTTGGTGAAAATCGATCTAGCCATTTAAGAGTGATTGATGCACAAACAAACATACAATTCACTTATATGATATACATAAGTATATATGATAAAACTCATTAAAACGTGATAAAGCCATTTGAAGGGTTTTTAATCATAAATGGTATATTTTAATGACACATCATTTACATTAATCGGCATCTTTTTAGGATCTATAACTTTGAAGATATACATAGCTCACCAAAATTTTTTTTCAAATACTATGAAAAATGATTTAGTTGGTTTATCAAAAGTTTACAGAATTTGAAAAAATGTAGATTATTAATATGATCGGTTCTTCCTTTGAATTTCTTCATTATTATCTACAATTATATAAAAAATATTTTTTAGAAAATTTAGAATTTTTAAATTATATTCATCCCTCATATAGTGTAATCGATCGCTTAAAAAACGTAATAAATATCTGTCTCCTAACGTACTGTATAGGAAAATATTGAGCTTTCCAAAAACTGATAGTATACTCACCCTGTTATTGAACAAAATGATGTACAGTATGTCACACTTAACCACCTCAAACTTGAAATTGATTTAGAAGGACTACAAATAAAGTCCTATTTCGATTCCTTTTTTTAAAATTTAATAAATAGTTTTATCACATAAATATGTCGACCCATCTGTTCAAAATTGCAAATAGGAGAGCATACTTTATAAAAATAATCAAATCATAATTCTTAATTGCCTTAATTATAATTCTGAAATTTATTTAATTTTAGTCATAATGTAATGCATTAAAAATATAACAGACTTTCTGCAATCTAAAACAGAGAGAGATTAGCTGTAAAGAGTCTTAATAAGTCTTCCCCATCCAGCCAAGAATGATAACACTGTGAGCAAGTCTTTCTATATTTTAGGTCAATTAAGGATCTACTGTGGTGCCTAATGCCTGGGACCATTGCAATTTTGGATAGAACCAAATAAAAACATTTGTACATAAATATACTTTTTGCACACACACGACATCAAAAGTTAAACTCCTTTGCTATAACAGTGCCAACATTTATGTAAATGCGCTCAGACGATTTATGAACTTTTGGTTAAAGTTCATTTTAAAGTGCCTCTATAAAAGGAATTTTAAGTCTAATACAAATTAGTCAACTACTTTAAATGTGTTAGGTATTAATGAAGATTATATCCAAAGTATTACAAACTTTGTACCAACTAAAATTTTGTGCAGTTGTTGTAATAGATTTTAATTAAAAAGAAACTTTTTATTTATAGTAGAGTGAATATTTATTTTTCTAAATATTTTACTTGCTAACGTTAACTGTTTTAACATCGAATTTATTATTGTTATATACATATATAAAATATATTTTCTCTTTTTTTTCTACTTGAAGCTAGTTTTACTCAATAGAATTGACACTAGAAATTCAATAAAAATGAAACCATTTGATTTTTGCGATATAAACATAATTACCGACCATTAACAGTTGCCACTTTTTAGTTTCAGGCTAAATATTCTGTCATTCATTCATTAAATTAATTTTTAAGCGCAGACAAACAAATGCTCAAACCAGATTCACAATAACTACAAAGAATTAAATAGAATCAAAGTAAACGGTTTTGTTGATGAGTTAAAACAATTAAGGCAGCATACATTTGCACTTTGAATTGGAATTATTTAGAAATAGTAAAATAACAAATACAAAATTCACTCATGCTGGCGAAATGATGAATGATGGCGAGATTATGGAAAAGTGGCAGGGAGTAAGTATGAATTTTTAAACAATTGCTACTGCATTAAGTTTTAACTGCTTTTAGGCACTGTGGGATATATGAATAAAGGCACGTAAAGAAAATTTTGTTTAGAATTTAATTGTGGGAATATAAAATGTAGTACATTTTTTACTTTCGAAGTTTTGAAAGAGAAATAAATCTAAAATATATTTATATTACTTTACCCTTAATTTAACTATCAGCAGTGTGTTATTAAAACATAGTACGTATTTATAAATATTTTGGTTTCCAGCTACAATTAAAGCTATGAAAAAAAGTTCATAATTATTAATTAAATAATATCGTAGATAACTTAAAGGCAGACGATTTAATGAATTGTTATTACAACTCGTGACTAGCAAGAAAAAAGCATAAAATGAAGGAAAAATACAACAGTTTGTATGTTTAAATATAAGTAAGTAATATATTAATACAAGTAATAATTTTTACAATAAGTTGTTTTGAAACTTACATACCCCTATAATAAAATGCTTAACAAAATTTTAGATTTCTTTTTGGCAAAGAACTTCACTAAATTTAGATAAATTATAAAATATCTAAATATCTATAAATTTTAGTAGTTTCTTTCATATAGATCTAAATTTAAATAGAAATTGCATAATATGTTTATGGTCTGCAAAGCTTTTTTGTAAATGTTACAACTAATTTATTAAACATATAATACCAACACTCTATAAGAAGGCGTGCAAAAAACTGCACTAATATAGTTTTCTTTGAAGTTTTATTTCTCCTCATATTTTGAATGCTTGAAATGCAATTTATAAATTCATTAATTGTAATGCTTTTAAGCAGAAAAATACTTAGGTATAAAATAGCTATTATATTAAAAAATATTATTAATTATTTATTATTTAATTAAATTGCGCATACTAATATTAGGAGTACAAAAGCAAAACGAAGAAATAAAACTGAAATATTAAAAAAAAAATTATCCAAAATGATGAAATATTTAATTTAAATATAAATTTCAATCATGCTATTAGAATCTATAAAATTTCACTGGTTTAATTATTTTTTTATATATTTAGAATCAAGTTAGAAAGCTAATTGAGTGGTGTCGAATCTGCTATACTTTTCCTCAGTGCTGAGATGAACTTTATATTTTCGTGTTTTTTCCATAATTTTACGCTTTTTTCTAATTAATTTTTTATATTTATGCGACTATGGCGATTTTGAGTATCTTAATTAATGATTATTATAGTTCTAATGTATTTTTCTTTTTTGATTTAATGTTTTCTATGCGATCCTTCTTATTTCTAGCTTCTTTTCTAAGTGCATATTTTTTAAAAATTTGGCGCTTTGCTTAATTAAGAAAAGATTGTGGAAAAATATTAGCGACTGTTGTGTGAAAGATTAGCGGTAGTAGGAAACTACAAAATATATTTTCTGATGAACTTACTCAATATAGTATTTATGCTATCGTACAGAATGATGGTCAGACACATATAATTGCAGAATCTCTGACAAATATTATAGAAATTACATATAAAAAGAAACTCATATATATACCTTTTATAACTTTGAGAAACAATATATATATATATATATATATATATATATATATATATATTTGCTGTTATAATATTAATTCGAATCTACTATAGATTAAAAACTAAAATTGAAAGGCTTGAAAGGGATTCATAATAAGAGAGTTGATTTAAAAATTGAGAGATTGTCAAAAAATTCCGGGATTAAGAATTATTCGACGTTCTTTTTGTAATATGTAAATAAATTTATAGTTTGCATCATTAATAAAACTATATTTAACAACAAAAGTAACCACTACAAGAGTATCTGTTCTCAAAAATAAGAATATAGTTTTGATCCAGATCTAAAATATGTGAGAAATCAATTTTTTTTTTCTTATGAATTATATAATAGATCTGCACACATTTAAGTACGCTTTACTACAATAACAGGCTACATGAAAATATCATATCTTAACTAAATAGTTGACAATTTTTAAGGTGAGCCTTACCTTATTACAACAATATTTAATCGAAAAGAAAAAAAAAAACGTTCAACTCAATGATATCTAATATCACGCTCCACCTTGTCACATTTAATCTGAAACATTTTGTCACAACTACAGCATATATAACAAATCTCATCTAAATTAAACATTTCGCATTCAATATCACTACTATGACGAAGGCTATAAAATATTATTAAGTGCAAATGTTACATATTTGAATTAAATAATAATGCGAATATTTTATAAAAAAACAAAAAAAAATATTTTAAAATTAATGATTTATATTACAATGTGTTGACGGGGTTTTTCACATTTTTTTAATTTAGCTTTTGTTGAAGCAAGTAAGTACTCGATCGTACGACTGTTATGTTTTTGTTTTCATATCATGTGTATTATATTTTAATTAATGTTTGTTAATAATAATTACTCTACTTCAATTAACTTTGTGTCTGAATAAATATAGGAAATTGAAGCTTTGTCAATACATGTCACTGGAAAGTTGTGCTCTATAATAATTCATAATAATAATTTTTCCGTTTTTAATAAAAAATAATTTATGCATAAAATGTCGTTAAACCAGTAGAGGAGAAAAAATAAACTAATGTAATTTGGAATAGAGAAACATCTTAATTATAAATTAAAAATGCAGAAAAAAAAGACAATAATGCTGGTACAAAACTAATAAAGTATAATAAAATATATTAAACAATTTGTTTACTTTGTTATAATAGTTCTTGTTGTATAGTGACATATTAATAAGTACATTTAAATTTTTATTTGGTTTTAAAGCCTACACTTTTAGCTAAATTTGTGGCTAATAAGCTATGATTTATAATGTGACATAGTTATTAAAAAAGATATATTAATATGTATATTAAAAAAATATCTAACGGCTGAAATTTATGCAGTCTTGATCTTGTAAGTTTTTTTTTTTTTAATTATATTTCCTTATTGACAAGAAATTTTCCTTGTTTAGATTAGAACCAAGATAAATAATGCAAATTATGAAGTTGGTGAATTAGAAGATTCGAAACTTGTATACACTAGCATGCAAGATTCCCTCTGAAAATCAAGGAATCTTGGTGGTAGTTCAATGCTTTGTAAAGCCGACCTATCACTATGATGGTAGCAAGTAAAATTTTCAAAGATTAGGCTTTTCTGAATTTTAAAATCTACGTTGATTTCTGGATATATAGGCAAAAATTCAGGTGCGGATATAGAAAAAGATAATTAAGCAAATCATATAATTTTTCTCTCGCACATACCAAAGCAAGATCTGCATCTGTTAAGTGATGCTAATATGAAACTAGTCAAATTCTAATTAATTACTTGTATCAATTAAAATAATTTCTGTAAAGATATATTTCAGAAAATTATAAATGCTTTATATCTTCGTCAATAACATGTTTATTTATTTAGAAGAGAAAACAATTCAAATTCAAAGTTATATATTTTTATGTATATAACTTCACTTTATTTTTCCTCATTAAAAATGGTATGGAATACTTCGCTGAAATCATTAAAATAGGCCTCAATCTATCTAAAATAATCTAAATCTAAAATCGGCCCATGAATCTCTTTAGAGGAGTAATCGACATTATTCTATTATTTGCAACAAATACCAAGTACTACTAAAGGCACAATTTACCTTGATAAAAAGTATATTGAACAAAAATTACGTCTGATATTTGGACAAAAAACTGGACCAAGATTTTAAGCTTTAATAGTTAAGAAAAGAAATAAAAAATTACGAGAGTTTAAACATTCTTTTTGGAATAAAAATAAATATTTTAGACAGTGAAGTTGCTAGAAAAGTTATCACATTTAACATTTTTTTTTTTTTTTTTTTGTTATTTTCCGAAAAGATATTTATATTCTTTAATTTTTAAAATCTTTTTTTTTTTTTTTGTTTTTTTCCGAACCACAGAAATTTTGTAATTATTTCAAAAGACAGTCTAACGTAAATGCTTTTGAAGTAAAATTGGTGGCGCTTTGAGCAACGGTTTTCCCCAAAGGCCCATGCAAACTTTGTCAATTTTGAAAAAATTTCTAATTTTTTTATAAAATTCTTAAATGGCAAAGCCGAGATTAACAAAAAAGTATATTATTTTAATGAAAAAATTAAATTTTTGAAATAAGTTTTCCCCGGATTAGCATTTTGGGTATATTGGTATAAAAAGTGGGAATTTTTAATTCCCTAATTTTAAAACAAATCTGTCTATATTGTACAAAAATTTCATTGAAATACATCTACTGATTTACATTTTATTTAGGACCAAATATTAACATTATTTCTCAAAAATATGCTAAAAATATAAATTTTTAGTTTTTTAATATTGGCAAAGTTTGTATAGAGCGCCTCCAATTTTGCTTTGCACAGATTTACGTTAAGTTTTCCTTTGAAGCTATTACAAAAATTTTATGGTCCGGAAAAAAAATATTTTAGAATATTTTTAAAATAGCTAAAGAAATGTTATTTTTTCAAAAGTTTGAATTTCAGGTTAATACAACATTTTATCGGATAGATATACATATTTATATGGTTCTTGTAGTAATATTATTTAGAATTTTTTATTTCCAAAAATATTAGGGTGCCTAAATTAAGGCCCCCAAGTTTAAAAACTTAAAAAAAACTAGGCCAAAAACGAGGGTAAAATTTGCTTCGACCTAAATATTTATTAAAATAAAAGAGATAACCTACAGGTATTAGCATATTTTTTATAGAGACTTACAAAGACTACCTATGTTAGCAATTTTTCTACATTGAAGTTATAAATGAATTTTTATCGATTTAAAAAAAAAAATACATAACCGAGGTTACCAACTTCGGAGATCAACCCTCTATCCTCATAACCCTCTAGGGAGCTGTACTGCTTTAAATCAACTGGAAAAGACTTTATCTCAGGCCTTGTGAATCTTTATTTCGATATCTCCAACGGTTCGCATGTTACAAAATTATTTCCAAAAACCGTCTTTGGATCACTGACTTGTGTAAATGTCGGCTTATTTTGAAGAAAATGGAATAACTTAAGGTCAAAGAACTCCATATTTTCATCGATGCTTTTTTAAGGTTTTTATATATTTTTTTACTGCATTATATGTAAAAGTAAAAAATTAATTACAAATTAAAATAAAAAAATCTCAAAACATATTTAAAATATTTTTTTATAATTTCTCTCTCTCTCTCTCTCACGCTCTCTTGAAGCCTTAAGGTAAGTTAGATATTTAATTTACTTTACGGTTATCTGAACTGTCATCGAGAAAAAGTCCGATATATTATATATTATATTTAAACCGTTATTTTATCATATTGTAAGCGTAATTAACTTTACCTTTAAAAACAAAACTGAAACAATATGTTAAGAACAATAATCGAAGCAAAATTGATTTTATGACCAAATGACAAATATTTCAATTTATAAAATAAGCCCACTCCAACAACATCCATTGGATTTGTTCCTTTCGACTCTATATTTTTATTTATACATAAAAAATATGAAAAACGTTTTGACTTATTGCTATTTATATTCAAGTATAACAAACTAAAAATTTTATATATTTTAAACCTTGTTGCAAGAAAAAATATTTTTTTTTTTCTCAATGACTTGTTATTTTTTTCTTTTTTTTTCTTGTGTATATTTTTAAAGATCTAGAGCACTGATAATTTTTTCGTATTAATTGTTACAATGTAAATATATTTTTATAGATATTTAAATGATTTTTTCTTAATTGCCGCAATTTATGAATTATTAAATATATTAGCATATGGGCCATTATCAAGAATTTTGAACCTGGCTGAAACTGATTTTAATCCTTAATATAACAAAACTTATTATACCGTTTTAAACAAACAAACAAACAACAGATCAGAACTCACAAGACCTGAAACTAATAGAGTGCAAAATTATAATCACTATTGTTGTTCAATGTTCAAAAACTTAGAAAAAGGTCTTAAAATTATATAAGTTTTGATCTCTTCCAATCTTATATAAACTAATGGGAATTTATGGCTAAATTCTACACCTTTTTTTATTGCGCAGACTTTCAACAGTTAAATGCAGGTTAGTCGAATTTTGATGACAAACATTTTTTTAATATTTGAATATTTAAAAAATAATGAAAGTTTAGCAGTTCGAAAATTTTATACAAAATATGGTTAAAATAGTGTTTTAACCTCGTCAATTGTGAAAAGATTAATTGAAAAATTCAGAGAGATTGGATCAGTTGGAGACGTTCGTCCAAAAACAAGCCGTACAATGTCAGTATCGAAGCAGTGCCTGAGAGTGTTGTTTTTCAATAATGAAAACACGTTGTTGTATCGTAAAACCCTCCATTACTCTCAGCTTTCAAATTGTTCTTTTTCATGGTTGCCAACAATTTACTTCAAAAATGGCGGCAAATTCAAATTCTGAGTTAATACGCCCTTTTATATGGGGAAATAATTTAGATCCGAACCACATTTCTAGCAAAATTTTAAAAATCGCAATTTTTAGTACAGTGAATTTTTTTTATATTTTACTAGGAAACCTTAAAATATGCGACACTGGCACCATCAATTCATATATTTTATTTGAATAACACAGTAGGTTTAGATATTTCGCATAGTTTTTACCAGAATTATATATAAACTTTTAATTTGAAAAAAAAAAAAAAAATTATATGTTCAAACTTAAACCGCTATAACTTTCACGCCTCCTGTACGAAATTATAAAAGCGAACTGAGCCTGCATGCATTTGAGTTATTTTATATTTAAAAAAATAGATTTTAACGTGTCATCAGAAAAAAGAAAAAAAAAATAAGGCCTAAAATCAAAAATTTTTGATAATGGTCCATATTCGCTTTAGTTGTATGAATATTATTATTATTTTTTTTTATAAGAAATAAGTACATGTACAAAATGTACTGTTGCAGCTTGTATTTAATTGGGGGAAATATATTTTGGTTATTAGTTCATTTATTAAATGTCGGCTTAAATATGAAGTTTTATTGAAATTATTAAAATTACCATTTATTTTAAATTACTGCTTTGTTGGCGGCTAGACATTCAGCAATTAGCAAAGTACCTTAATATATTTATTAAATGGTAGTTACCATATTTGTTTTAAATTAGGAAACCAGTTAAAATATTTGAGGTATAAGTCCAGTGCAAGAAAGCTACTGTAAATTTAGTACTTAGGTCCACAAAAATAGTTTTAATAGAGCATCACCTTGAAAAATTAAATTTTTTATCCAACAAAACTTAACTATCCAGCTGTATCATAATTGTAAAAATAAACAGTATCTTGAGAGCGTTTTTGTACTAACATTTGTGTTGTTAATCAGGTTCAGTAATAAAATACCCCCAACAAGGAAATATTTACATAAGAAACCCAGTCCTTAAACATTGGCGTAGCTAGATATTTTTTAGGGGACTATAAACCCTGGCAAACAACTTTTCTGAGGACCAAAATTTGTGTAACTAATTTAAGTTATATTTTTTTATTGTATTTAATTCATTTTATATTTAAAAAAGCTGAAAAATTTCTCATTCTATTAAGTTTTGAGAATAAAGCACACTTCGTTGGAAAATATCAGCTAATGGAAAAACTTAGAAACCGTGTAAGAATTTATATCATATTTTCGACAAATATCTTAAAAAGATACATTTTTTATATTATTTAATATAAAAATTTAATTTCCTATGAAAACTATTTTAAAGAAACTATCTGATCCTGCGGTCTCTGTATACACTATTTGTCACAACTATAAACGTACTTTCGCAAATTTCAGAAGAAGTAAAAGTCGTAGAATAATGAAATTTTGATATGTATTAAACCAGTTAAAATAAAATATACTCCAATCAAAAATTCCCTCTTTTTTGGATTTTATTACCTTTTTTAAAGGAAAAAAAATTACTGCTTCTTCTCTGATGTAATACTCTTTCAACTTTCTAGTTAAATCTAATGCAACAATATTGCTCAGATATATATTCAATTGAGTTTTGATCTGAAAATCATGTTTTCGTATCCAAGAAATTGTTAATTTATGAATATTTATTGATTTTTCAGATGAATTTTGGCGACTAAACCGTTCTTTTAGTGAAAAATTTTCCCGTATCTGCGTAAATTGCCTATAAAAAGAATAAGTCTATCTTGCAACACTCCAGTGCACTAAAAAAAATTATAATTCTAACTTAGAATTCAGCATAGAAAAATCTCAAATGTGCTGGTAATTTACCTACGATATATGAGGTTTCGGGAATCCTTTTTGATACAAACCTAATTACTTTTTTGAGAGCAAAATTTATCCTTAATGGTCTAGAGGGGTGAAATAATTATGGTAAAGACCTAAACAATGTTTTTCGAAATTGTTTTTTAAATAAATTGAGTAGATGAATCTTTAGTGATTTTGGGATCATTCCGCATAATTTCACCAATTTTTTGAAGTGCACTGGAGCATTACAAGCAGTGTTGTCAGAAGGCTAGAAAAAACAGTCTAAACTGAACTTTAGAAAGGTCAAAAAAACTAAATATTCCAAAAAAATAAGTCCAGAAAAAGTTAAAATTTTTTCTTTATTTTAAAAACTAATTTTCTTTTCTTTCTCATTAATTTTGTATATCTTTTTAAAGATATTGTAATAAATGTATAAATAAAACATAGAACAGCTGCCAGTAAAATCACCAACTAATAAATCGCCTAAAAATTTCCATACAAATTTGTGCTAAATTTTATATAGAAAAGTATTTAATGTTTTCAGTGATTTTTCAACATTTTTAAACTATAATTCATTTTTGATTACGAATTTCTAAATATGTGAGTGATATTTCGCTTTCATAAGAATTTTAAATAAACATAAATAAAATTATGTTAAGTTATGTTTATAAATAGTGACTATGGTAAATGAAAAAAATTATAATAATCGGTTTAGTAAGTTTATAAAATTAGTTGTTATTTTTGATTTGGATAAGGAAGCGCCGCAGGCGAAAACTTTTGGTAAGTATAACTAATATATTTTTTTGCGAATAAATATACAAAAATATTTAAAAGGATGATTCTGTAAAAATAAAATTACTAATAGTTAATAACAATTTTTTTATTTGCTGTTGAAAAAAGGGCTAGATAAAAGGTTAGAAGCTAGAGCAAAAATTGAGGCTAAAAGAAAAATAAAAAGGCTAGATTCAGCCTTAATAAGGCTAAACTGGCAAAACTTGTTAGAAGACAGACTTTTTCTTTTCATGGACCAGATATACAAGAATTTTCTCCAAAAGAGCACTTTAGTCTCCAAAATTAATTTGAAAAATCATTTAAACATTCGTAAAATAATAATTTTCGGACTAAAACTTAATTGAGAATATCTGAGCAACATTTTTGCATTGGATTTAACCAGAAAACTATACGTTTAAAGAAGTGTTCCATGTAAAAGGTGCATGTAAACTTATTTTATATTCATATCGACAATTTTCAAATGCTTTAAATTTATCTGAACATTCCAAAGCAACAAGTTTCTTATCCTTTGGAAATGTCCTTTGGTGAGTAAATCAATTTAATATTTTGATAGATTGTAAATTATTGCGGTGGTTTTTTTAATGTACTTTTTTTATGATAAAAGGAACATTGATGTCAGGAATAGATTTAGTGTAACATTAAGTACATAATACCATTGTCTCTTCCAACAAGCTATTTAATTTATTTTTTTAATGTCTAGAACCATAGATTGGGGAGATGACTCGGTATATTTTACTCCTTTTAATTGGAGCACCCAAGTAAGATGAATGTCGACTATGAAGAGTTTTGCCAAAAATTAAGTAAATATGGAATTATTCGAAAAGGTTGCTGCATGACATGAGTCAAATGCCATAATGTTCATGGACGTTATGAAACTTTCTGTTATACAAAATATTACATTATGTGATAAAGATTCTGGACACAATCAGACTTCTTCTGGTATTTTTCTCTTCGACGTCGTGACATACGCCCCAAAGATACTTTACACACATTCAATGTATCGCCTATGTTACATGTATAAAATACAACAAAAGTGTACACCAATTTTTTTTTTATAATTTTGAAATATGTAATTTTAACAAAATTAGTGTATTTTTATTTAAAGTAGTATTTTGTGCATTTTGTGCAATGGTTCAAATTTAATTAACTTTAGAATTGGACCAATAAATGTTTTAATGAATTTTAAGTAAAAATCCAATTATACTTCTAATTGATTTGATTAAAAATATTAATTAAAATTGTAATCAAAAATGAATTATTTTCAGATAATTAATATAGTCATTATGATGATTAGAGCAAAATCCAATAAAAAATAAATTAGTATAAATAATTTCGTAATTTAAATCAATTTTAATTTTTTTCTAGTTAAACTAACAAATAATTTTTCACACAAAATAGCTAGTAAAATTCAAATTAGAAAAATCTTCCGGACCGGTTTAACATATATCTAAATTTTATGCTACTACGACTTTTAAATCTTCTTAAATTTGCGAAAATAGAGAGTATTTATAACTATGACTAGAGTGGGGTCATGGCGGGAAATACTTTCGGGAATTTCTGGAAATTTTCCTGGGAAAGCAGGAAACTAAATATTCACTTAGTTTTAAAATTCCATAGTAAACATTTCAATAAAATATTGGCGTTTTTCTAAGCATGCTACTTGCAAGAGTTTAAAATATATAACATAACTAGAAAGTTATCTCAGAGCATTAGAGAATTTGGTTTTTTTCTTTCTTCTATCAGATATCTATGTATTTGTTTATCAATGGTTTAGCGAATGAAATTTTAAAACAACTTTGTTTTTGTCATCTTATACTTTAGTTTTATTATAGATTTGATGAAATGAATATTGCATAAGTTCGACTTCGAAAATACTCAGTATAATAAAAAAATTTCTTGGTTGGGAGATTTTTCATTTCAATACAAAATTTTCTTTTGAAACAGCAATTCTAATTCAAGCAATGGATATGTAAATATTAGGTGTAAATGTTATAACTTCAAATTACTTATAAAGAACTAATCTCATGTTGTATTCATACGTATATGCGACTATTTTCGTTAGATTTCTGAACACTATGATTGATATGAAAAAGATTGTTGCAAACCAATTTTTAGTATTTTAAGGATTTATGTTTAATTTAGTAAGATTTAATAAAGAAAGAAAATAATGTAAATTATAGAAATAAAGTGGAAATAAGTTGCAAGCTATCTATAGTAAAATTTATCCAATAGTTAAGGGTATATTTCTAAAAAGTGTTAGCAGCATAAACACAATAACGTAAAAATTTGAGACACAGTTTTTATTATAAATTACGAAAGGTTTATAATCCGGGATCCCGGATTATAAACTATAATTATAATCTCATTAGTTGAACAATTAGCAGATTTAAAGCAGGATGTAAATATTCTGAGAAAAGAAAATTGGTAAATTTGAATGAATACTGACATATTATTAATCAATATTGTTATTTTTATTTAAAAAATATACAAAGTAAAACAACGTCGTATTTGCAATAGAAAAAGAGAGGTACCGGAAATTAACTAACAAAATATTTACTTAAACATAGATATGAGTTTCGTAAATGTTTTTAGAATTAAAATTATTAAAATTGACTAAAAATTTAATAAAATATTAACAAATCTAAAAGTAATGATCGCTTTTATAGCGATATAACATTTTTGTATTGTCAAATTTGTATGAGACAATTTTTGTATTAAAATGTTTACTAGATTCTTTCAGTCAGTTACATGTTTTTACTTGCTGTTTTTAATGCTGACATTTTATTAAGATGTTTAATTAAATGATGCCATAGAGTCATCATATATATGTTAATTATCTAATGAATTGTACAAAAAAATCTTAATAAGGAAATTTCGTTAAAATATATGTGCCAGCCAGAGTAATGAAAAAAAAAAAAAATGCAAAAAAAAATTAAGTTCATGTTAAAATTTACGCAATTTCCTTCCATTTTAGTGCATTTATAATTCGAAATTCCCGGGAAATCGGGACATGAAAAATTGGAAATTTCGAGGGGATCCCGGAATTTTCCGTCCCTAGATCCCCGCGTTTGTTTTCTCTAAATAGGTAATATATGTAAGTATTCAAAAAAATTTTTTGACAGAATATTGTCAATGAAAGAAAGTATTTAGTGCTGAAAAATAGCTAACACTTGGTTGATATTGGAAAAATTTACTTACTTTTATTTTAATGTACTATATTGCAGTGCTTTTATAAATCTAATTTTGACATACATTTGTTTTTTTTTTTTTAATATTGTTTTAAGTTGTTCAAATTTAATAAAACCAAATATTTTTGAATTGGTGAAGTTGCACACTTTTTTCAAAAATTTTTATCTTTATTTTATTTGACAAAAATATTTTTTTTTATTTTTTTCCAAGTATAAATATTTTGTTATATTTTTTGTTTAATATTTTACCCAAATTTTGAAAAACGGCAAGAAAAAGCTTCACAAGAAAATAATTTAAAGTAGTAAATTAATCTTTTTTATTTAAAAGTTTCCAAAACTCTAGGGGGACTAAATTTTTTCTGTGTAATTAATCCCCCCTAGATCGGTGTTTCTACGTCAGTGTCCATAAATTAACTAAAAAAGGTTATGAAATATTTCATTTTAGGGCTTTGTAAACACCAACATATGTACATAATATGTCTGAATTATAACAGTGTAGGGTAAAAACATTGACTCATTTATAATAATCAACTTTAATTTTCTTACATAAATCATATTTAAATACCACTGAAATACACCTTATTCTTTATAAGTAAAAGAAAAAACTTCTGCAAGCAATTTTAAATATTTGCTTAACAATTTTAGAAAAACTCTACAAATAAGTAAATATTTCCTCGCCCATTATTTCGCAACAATTTTATTTGTGACTCATGAAACAATTTTTGTTATATTGCTTTGACTTTAAAACGCATTGTTTTCGCTTTGTTCTTAAAGTAGCAGCAGCTACAGATTTTCTATAATTTATTACGTAAAATATATTGACGTTATAGACTTTGTTGTTATTATTGTTTTAATAATAACAACACAAAAATTCCTTTGTATTCCATTAAGAATTTGCAATTATGAACGAAGCGTTTTTCTTTTTTTTTCAATCAAATGTTTGTTTTTACTTGTGTTAGTATTAAAAAAACAATATACTGACACAACCCCTTATATGTAACACATCAAATAGTCATAAGTGCATATGGTAGCATTAGTAGGTAAGCAGTTGTAAAGACGCATGAAATAAACAATGGAATGCAATGTTTTTTAATCCGCAGTTCTAATCTCCTTAAACACATACGTTTATGTTAGTTGGTAAGCGCTATATAATGGTTGATATCTTGAGTTTGTTATCTGGTTGTTTCGGTTTGGAAATGTTAAAAAAAAACTGAAGAAGAGCTGAAAAAGTAATGATTTTAAAATTGTGTTGTCATCGGAAGGAAGTAGGATATTAGAAAATGTTCGCTTTTTGTGACTCCTATTCCTCTAATGCCTCTTTTTCGCCCACCTTTTCATATTGTGATATTTTTTTACCACTGTCATCAAAATGTTTATGAAATTTGAAATTTGCTTACTACGAAGCAAAGAGAAGCTTTCTTAAAAAAGTGGTCGTAGCATCCAGTCAGTACTTCCTGCAAGGGTATGTACATATGCCAAATTTCATTTTAATAGGTTCAATAGTTTAGTTATATGATCAAGTCAAATAAAATAAAAAATATTAAAAACTATTATGACAAAAAAGAGCGTAAGAGCAGTAGTAAAAATTTAGTTCAATAATGCATGTGGTCTATAAAACAGCAACAACAACATATAATTACATTTGATTTAAATATTTTAAAGGATTTTTAGTTCCAATTTCATTGAAAAATGGGCTCCGAAAAATTTGAAATTAAAGAGGCCATAAAACCGAAATTCGAACTAACTTTGAAAAACTCTTTGGGGTTATATTAGACAATTGGTACGTTTTTATTTTGCGTTTGAATTATTGAGACAATTTTTTCTTGTTGCACTGTGTCAATGATTTCTTATTCAATAAACTTTGACACTTTCAGTTTACATATGTTCGTAAGAAGACTTTTTTCTTTGATAACTTTTTTTAGTTTTTGTAACATAAAAAATCGCTGTGTTGTGAACCTGATAATCACAACAAATTTTACTATTTTTTTTTTAAATTCATTTAAGAATGTTATAATTGCTGCATAAGACTCCCACAGCATATCAATCGCCAGACTTCTGGTGCGTCAACCAACTGCAACCAATTAGAAAGATTCAGTTAATGATTTTCATAATATACTGCTAGATACATAACATTATTGTAACAAAAATGGACATACATACAAAATGGACTTTTAGCTCTATGTGTGCTAAAATCCTAAAGTTTTAATCAAATAAGATTCATGTTATAATCTGCTATAATCGGTGTTATGTTTTTTATGTAGCTCTAGAGTAACTTTGAAAAAGGTTTTAATATAATTCCCCATTTGCTTTAGTTATACATATATACATATATTTCAAGAACGCACGTTTTGGTAAAATGTGTCAAAAGTGACGACTAATTAAATTTGAAAACTAACACCTCGTAATAAAAAATAATAATTTTTGTAGTATGTGGACGGGACAAATCTCAAAACAACAGCTGGTTATTTGTAAACAACCACTGACAAAGTGGCCACATACAAAAATGATCATACTAGCTAAAATTTTGAATTCAAAAAAACAGGTTTGGTCCCTAAGCAGTTGGAAAACAAACTCTTTGTTATATACACAAAAAAAAATAAATTTGGCTTAATTCCCCCTTTTTACTCACCGCTCTTTCAAATTTTACTCACTCATTCTAAAAGAGAACAACTTTTTTTTTTTAATTTCCTTTCAACGTTACAAACATTTTATATTTTATTTTGAAAACTACATAATAATGTCTGTTCTTTAATTAAATCTCCAAATAATTCTATATTTTATATTTTCGGTTTTCAAATTCCTATTTTTAGGGAATCTTACGAATATAAAAAAGTAACCAAAGTGTAAAATTATATTGTTACAAGCGAACGATTTTATTACATAGGCTAATTCTTTTAACTCCCTCATAATTATACTACTGCTGATTCTATTCGTTTTTTAACAGATTGTTACTGTTGTTGGCTGGCTTCAAGGATTGGAACGCATCTTGGAAATTCATAAGGTTTTTTATCCATCCGTATATTGTCTTATGTCCTGGGTTTTTCTGGTAAGGAATATATATATATATATATATATATATATATATATATATATTTACAGGCTTTTTTATTTTTATACTCTTTTCAGGGATTTTTTCATTCTTTTTTATTTATTTTATTTTTATTATTAAGTTAAGCATTTATTTCTATATCCACGCATTTGGGATTCTATGTTTTTTTCTTTCTTTTGGACGATCAATTCTAACTCCGCGCTCGTTTTGTCCACAAAAATTTCGCAAACGGACTGAAATATCACCGGTAAGTTACCTATATAAATGTTTGCACTTAATAAAATTTCTATGTTACCAAATGTACCAAATAAAGGTAGACGAGATTGTGTATCAACATCAATAAAAGCGATTGGTCAAGAATTCGTTCTTTATTTACTGATCTGTGAAAGTTAACAATTTTTTCAGATATTGGAAAAAAAACGAATTTCGCCAAACTTAGGTCTAATTTTTTAAATAAAAATTTTTTTTAAAATGGAACAACAGTGTGCTTCTCTTCAAATATTTGAACATTTTGTTTCTTCCAAATATTTTTATTGCTTATTTGAAAATTATCTGGTTGTTCTCATATTTTTCTGAAAAATAGCGCATGATGCCTTTTTTATTATGTTGAAGATGAAAATCGTGAGCATATGTATTTTAGAAAATACAAAAAAAAAACTTTAAAAGCTGATTTTTTCTTTATTGCTTTATCAAACATTACATATTATGGCAGAATCGAACATTTTAGAAATAAATCTGTAACACTAAATCGGCTAGTTGGATTTACATAAAATTTCACGTAGGCTTAATGGAGGAAAGTAAAATTTTGATCTTGGAAACAGGACTCTACATGCATTTTATTTGCGGATCTATGGGGGCTGGAATTAGGGCACTTCTGACACAGAATATTTTCAACCGCTAAAAGGATTTTTGCTCCTTTCCCGATTTCACCTTAAATCACCTGTATGTACTCATATATTTTTCACTCATATATTTTTCAAGTTATGTGCATTTAATTTTCAACTATCTCAAATTTGCAAGATCTTGGTGAAGTTTTTTCCGGTACATATCCAAATGTTTTTGGCTTATTTTATTTCATTTTTTTTTGTAATTAGTTAAGAGAAAAAAAGTAATAAGTAAAATTTAAAATGATTCTGAATTTTAAAATTTGCAAAATTTAACAAACGGATAAGGACGGATATCAGAATTCTCTCAAACAAAAAAAAAAAAAAAAAAAAATCTTAAATTCTTAATTCTTACATAATGATAAATATAAAAACAAAACGTGAACATTAAAATATTAATATAACCTTTCCCGGAATTAAGCGCCCTTTTACCCCAGTATGGATAGCAGAATAAATTTTATCAAAGACCCAAAATCCATCTTAATCTCTTTCAAACCTTGCTCATAGATCTATATAGATTCCTAGATAAACTTTAATCGAAGATTCTGACATAATAGACATTATACTTTATCCAAAGAATACACAATTGCCTTTAAAAAAGGATCAAAAACTTCTATCCTACTTGCTAGAGATATATAAAAAAATAAAGAAGTTTTAGTCTGTCCAGCCCGACCAAAAGATATCGGAGTGGATCTTATAGGGGAGCTGAGGTTAATTAAGGACCGCTTTAATAATAGGAGTAATTTATATTTCTATAAAATGTACGTACGCATAATATTATGTTGATACTAATATTTATTTAGATGTATGCATTTTAAGGTGATACAGGAGCTATAATCGATTATGGACCGATCCTCATAAAACTGCTTTCTATATATGTAAATCTTCTTTAGTCTAATACAATATCAGTATTGTCATTTGCATAAGTTTATATAGGAGATATGATCAATTATGAACCGAGCGTAAAGATTTTTTTTTATATAAGACACTTTTTAGCATTAAACCGCTATTACGGGAGGAGATTTGTATGGGGCTAGGTGAAATAATGGACTGTTCACAAAAAGTTTAAATAGGGTTAATAGAAAGTCATACGCAAATTTCATTGATCTTGCGTCCTGCAGTTTGATTGCAAAGTTTACATGGACAGTCATACGAACCGACTTCAAGGTGATGGTCCGCTGATTTTTTCTCTGGGTTACTAATATCAGCTCAAATGCATATTGGTGAGATGTGGAAAATCTTAGACATAGGGTATTATATTTTCGTTCTTTATGAGCTATAGTTGCGAAACTTGCTGTAATACATTTAATACAATTATTAACTTTTTACAGATATATAGATATTTCACAACTTATAATAATGCATTTGTTCTCTATATTTTGCTTTTTTTGTTAAATGTCAATAGTGTTTGTTTTTCGCTCAAACAGCCTTTGAGAATTGGTCTTGCCTTTGTTATTTCATCAGTTTCGTTAAGTGTCTGTCAGTCTGAATTATTTATATAGTAAAGCATATTTAATTTGCTGTTTTTGTAACTGTTAAATATTGGTGTTAGTAATTGAATATTTATGCGTTTGATGTCATCATATTGGTCATCATTATTAAAAAAAGACGCAAAATAATAACCAGTAATAACTAGCAAATAAAATCATAAGCAACATTTAAAATATAATAAACTGCATCAGCAGCCGCATCATCGTCATAATCATCATAATTATATCTTTCAATACAATGAAAAATTGTATTCTTACAAAGTGTTTAGAAATAAATATAAATAAAACTAATCATAAGTAAAGCATACACAAATTCAAACTTATTTAATATACATTAAATTTTTTTCTACAATTAACTATACTAGACTTATTTACTTAGATTTTGTTATTTTACAGATGAATGACAACAATTGTGCCAGTCAGCAGACTAGATGCATGCATCATACGTACAAGCATGTATGAATGCATACTTAGTTACAAGTAGTAGAAAAAAAACTACACATCAAATCAAACCCAACTTAAAGTTGTCAATAAAATTATATGATTAATGATTGAATTGCTTCTATGAGTAAAACGAGTATTTCTATAGTAGGTATTTATTATTTTTGTTATAATGCATGTGAACTATTTTAAATGTCAAAGTATTATAAAATTACTCTGAAATTAAAATATATATTGTAATTAAATTATTATTATAAACTACATATGCATATGGTAGCTTGTAAAGACTTTGTACTTAGCTCATTTACAATACTAGTCTTAATATGGGCTTAAGCCGAATTATGACATTTAGATGACTTGTGAAAATAGTAATATAAAAGAATATGATCTTTATTTTATTAGATTAATGTCATTTTAAAAAGCAATATAGTAATTTCCTTATTTTTTCTATGAGTGACATAGAAAATTGTGATCTCGCTTGTATAAATAAGTTAAAATAATCATGCATCATTGATGTAATAACTTAATAATGATATAAGACTTCAATAATTCTTGGTAGCGTATGCAAAATTATTTATGGGTTAATTTATTGCTCATACGCAATGGATTTTATTAGTGTGAAAAAGCTTAGTTTAAAATAGGGGATTAAATATATATATATATATAAATATATATATATATAAATATATAATATATATATAAATATATATATGTAGATTGCGGATTATAAAATGAATTATTTGAAGATTAACGTAACAAATTTAAAATCTATATAAAACTATTCTTTGTGTGACCTTGAAGTAGAAAAAATTGCTATAAAAATAAAATATATATTTATACCGGAAAGTAGGACAAATTTATAACAGAATCTAAGTTATGAAAAGATTCCAGATTTATTAATAAATTATAAACATTATTTGTACAATATTAGCTCTATTTTTTAACGCTCCAGCAAAACTATTAAAAAGCAGAAATTTAAATTTTTAGCTAAAAAATAAACTTTTACTTGAAAGAAAAAGAAATCGAAAAAAATATTTTTTTTATTTTTTTATTTTCATATTCTGTATTGATTCTAAAAAAGTATATACAAAAATTTTGTCTTTAAAAAAAATTTTTATATCAACACAAAGCATACTACCAGTGATGTTCGCAAATAGTTGATCACGGCTCCCATAAAAATCCACATTTAAAAAATCTCAAAAGTTCATAAATGTTAGTATCAGAATATTATTTTGTACATTAGCTATAGCTCCCACACAATCGCCTCTAAGAAAAGCGCTTTGATGAACATACACAATGGCGTAGATTAAGTATCAATAATTCAGCTTTAATCTAATACCGATATCATTCTTATCATTCCGACAGCAGAATTATATTTGTGAAATTAATTTTGTGTTAACCAAAATAATGCCCAGAACTTTTGGAATTTCAGGATGAAATTTTAAACATAAATCTTAGTTCTCAAAGAGTGAAAAATAGTCGCAACTTTATTGGCAACATGAGTTACCACTGGATATTAATGAGTTAAGTATAAAGTATATTAATTCCATTCGTTCAAAATTTGTACTTACATTTGATTCAATAGAAATCCAATTTCTCACCCATGCAACGATATTTTTTTTTTTTTTTTTTTGGAGCATAAATTTTAAATAAAAATGCAAAATTTCACAAAAAGAAAAAAAAGGAAAGATTTTAATTCTTACTAAAAATATTTTCTCTTTTTATTTTTTTAATAAAAATTTATTTAAAAAAATGAAAATTTTCACAAAAAAAAAAACAAGCTACATATACAAATGTAATTTGAGCTTCTGCAAGAAGGTATACTAAAATGATAATCGCTCAACGTTTCACACAAAAAAAAGCCAAATATCAGCTATGCGTAAAAAATCTCTTATGTTTGATCGAATCTACATATATAAAATTTGTAGGAACAACTTTCGTAAGCAGATTAACAAATATATCTTACACAAATAGGATAGCATTGATCATAAATAGATCTCTTGCCACGTAAAAAAAAAACAATAGATGCATAAGGCCAAAAAAAGAAATAAATGAAATAAAATAAAATAAAAATAAAATAAAAAACGATAAAGAAAGATATAGTCGGTCAAGACCGACCATATAATACACTACACCATTATAAATGAGCATAAAAATTCGGGCCAATTTTACTAAACGTACAATAAAATATAGAAATACAGAATAATGCGTTGATAATAACATCTAGATGATTTTATGCACTTTAGGGCGATTCCCGGAAGTGGGTTTATATGGGAGCTATGGTGAATTATGGACCGATTCTCATAAAATATGGCAATGTTGTTTCCATTTACAAAAGACTTATTTGAGATGGGATTTATTCACATTAAAGTGGTTTTCGAAAGAGAAGTCTATATCGGAGCTATGATCAATTGTGAACCTTCACAAAATTTGTTACAAGGATTAATACTTGAAAAGAACCGAATTTCATTATAATATTCTTATTTTTAAGGCATTTATGAGTGTTTAAACTTTGTGCACAAGGTTTACACGGACAGCCAGCCAGACGGACGGCAAACTTTGAAACCAAACTATTAGCTATTTTAATTTTTTCTGTCTTTTTGGTCACTGTATATGCTTTCCTCTATGATGGTGCAATTTGGTGTCATGTATGAAAATAGTACTGCTTCAGTTCTGATGTTTCCCATTAATGTCCCACCATGACTAACAGTCCTTTAACGATAGTCGCTTAAACGCTCAAGCATGATGATGATGTGGGCTGATTAAACTGTGTACACAAAAAATAACTTGATACAGTTTTTAACTTTAACCAGCCCCATGCCATTGTTTTTATTGATTTTAATAAATATTTATTTTCTATTGGATTGTTTTGTTTTCTAACATCTAATTTTTAATCATCCATCTTTTATGCATTCGATTAAAAACAATTATTGATATTTAGAAGAGAACAAAAGTTAGCTATAGCAACAAAAAAATGAGATGCCTCATATCACGTTAAATATTTTATTTGTTTTAAGCTAAATTTAGTGGAACCGCTCTCTACGTTCTTTACATATTAGACTAAAACACATTTAAATCTTTATTATAAAGCATTCTATAATTTGTTTCATCCAAAATTTCAAAACCATTGATTTTTTAAGTATTCATTTTAATTTTAAATCTGAAGTCCTTTTCGAAATTTTATTGTTTTTGAGATTTAAAATACACACCAATAAAATTGGTGTGTTCTGTTGAAAAAAGTACATTTTTTTTGCACGACGCACTATCAGTACTGCTTTCAGAAAATCCGTCTTTGGGTGAATTAGATTTTTTTTTTTGGCTTTAGCATCGTCTGGTCGGAGGGGCACATCAAAATATTTAATTGCAAATATTTTAAAGACTTTTAGAAATTAAAAAAAAAATCAGATTTTACTTCAATATTTTTGATTGGCAGAAAACATCTTAGAGAGACTTGCTATTTGCTTTAATGATTATTCTTTTTTTATTCCCTAAATAAAATTTAGGATGTCAAAAAAAAAAAAAAAAAAACCATGACCAAATGCCAGAAGAGATAAAAAACATGTTGCAACCAAGTAAAAAAAATGAATAATCGTATTCAAGTTATAAATAAATTATTTAAAAAAAGGTTCAGCAAAAATTAAAGGTTCGCATGATTGAAACCCTTGTAAATAAGGAATCATGAAATGAACAAAATATATATAATATATATATATATATATATATATATATATATATATATATATTTAATTTGCACCTAATAAAAAATTGTGTAAAAGTTACTTTAAAAATATAAATTTTTATGTGTAACTTAGATAGTAATGATAATATTGTTAGTCTTTTTGCATGAGGTGAGAGTTTTTCACGAGATTTATTTGTGTGTGAAATTATAATGTAAATAAGTGAAATTTGAAAATTTGAGAATTTTTTTAAATGTCCAATTTTAAACCAGAAAATCTTTTGGGCATCCACCCTTAACCCCTCGGTAGGTGATTTACTCCAACGGATACTAATTGTATTCATTTTTGCTTATTAAAAGCGCTAAGAACAAAAAGTTCAAAAGAAATATGGTAAAATTTTAAAATGTTTGTGTTTTCTTTTTCCCATATTACGATTTTGATGTTGAAAACCTCTCAATCAATTCAGTTTGCTAAGTGTAATGCAGAAAATTTTTTTAAAAATTTATCCTCAGTTTCCTACCAACGTTTAAAAATTAAAAGTATAGTATATTTTGGCGGAAACCAGTTTACAGTTTCTTTCTTTTCGTAGTTTTAGGCATATTTTAAATAACATATAAAAAAATTTCCTCAAAAAAGAGATTTTTTGGAGTATTCTGTTGATTTTTTTCTTTTTTAGAAACTTCATAAGATAAACCCAAATTACTGTAAACATATTTTTCCATGGAAAGACGTTTTTACACTTTTTATAAAAAATGCCAAAAATATATGAAAATTATTTACTCCGTTTATAATAAAAAGTACTCTTTTGACCAAAATTTCTATAAAAAACTATAAATTTCATAATTAATTTATTATATTTTATATTAATTTTAAATTTATAAATATTTCTTTAATAACGAGCACAAAATTATGCGAAAAAAAACTCGACTTTTATTTGCCAAAATGTACCAGACTGTCGTTGTGTGGTAGGGATTGTAAATTGTAAAATATTAAAAAAATTTTAATATCTTTTTCGTATTCAGTTTATAAATTATATCGTTTTTTAGGTTTTTCTATATTTAATTTTTTCACGTCAAAAAGATTTTTAAGTTATTTGTTGTTTAGCATATACTAATATATTGAGAAAAATATTGAAGTTATTATGCGATTCTTTGAAGCATGTAACATCCTAATAAATTGATGAATGTTAAGAATCACTATATCGATTTAAAAATATATGTCCGTGCATCTAAACCCTGTAAATAAAAAGCACAGCTTTTTTAAATATTTTTTTTTTTAATATTTTAATATTTTAACATAAACTTCTTAAATATGCCAAAAAAAATGGAGCAAGTGTATCCAAAAAATACAAATAGCATCAACTGCATTTTTACACTTTTCTGGAATCTTTTAATAAGTGCTTCTAAAAAAACTAAAAATAAGTGTATTTTGAGCACAAAAAATGTTAATAATTTCTGAGAAAATAGCAATGTTACCAATTTAAAGCATTTTTTATTTTTTTATTTTAACAATACCCAAACAATATTTTCGTAAAGATATTATATATATCTACACAGCTTTAAGCGAAGAACGAATGAACAAGAATCACAAAAAAAGACCATTCTACCAATGATTACAATGGGTTAAAAAAAAAATTTCTGCAGCTATTTTTTGACACTAAGTACTTCATTCAATGATAGCACAATGTTAAAATAAATTTCTTGTAACCCTGAAATCATCTACCAAATTTCAAAGTGATTATTCTACAATTATTCATATCTCTAACATAAGACCATATCTAGAAAATCACTTAAACGTTTACAAATCTTATAAAGATGTTAGCAGCAGTAAATATTTGGAACTATCAAATTTAAGAACTTTGATCATACGAGTATCTGCCATATAATGACGGGAATTATTTAAACGTACTCAAAAATTAAATATTATTATTTATTTATTATTTTTTTTTTTTTTTTTCTTAAACCACGATGTACTAATCGAAGGTATATCTAAAAAAATCATATTCATATCCAGAGTTGCTAGAAGATGAGAAAAAAGAGACTAAATTGAACTTTAAAAATAAAGATCAAAAATGGTTAAATGGACCAAAGAATAACACCAGAAAAAAGATAGAATATATTTTTTAATTTTAAATTTATTTCAGTAAATAAATAAAACAGCTACCAGCAAAATGCCCACAAAATTCCCATACAAATTGGTGCAATATTCCATACCAAAAATGACCTAATGTTTCGAAATGATTTTTTGCAATTTTTCAATTATAATTCCTTTTTTATTAAGCTTTTCTATTTTTTTTACACTATTATTACAATATATTTCTTTAAAATTGTATATGTAAATATTTTCTGAAGTAAATGGTTAACGAAATATATTAAAAAGTTATTATAAAAACCCATTAGGTAAGTCCATAAAATTAGTTAAGTTATTTTTGATTTGAAAAATGTATCACTGCAGGCAACCACCTAGATTTTTGTGCAAACAAATACACAAAATTGCTTAACTGGAAGTTTCTGTAAAGTATTTTTTTTTCGCTGTTGAAATACTAATATTTTAATCTTTTTAAAGCAATTTTAAGAATCAATAAAGATTGGAAAAAAATCTAGAAACTGAATAAAAAATTTGGTGGCTAAAAGGCTATATTTAGCCTTAAAAAGGCTAAACTGGCAACATTGTTCATATCTTCAAAAATGACATCAATATTAACAAAAGTCAAAAGGCTGTAACTTTAGTCCCATGAACAAGACAATCTTAAAATTACATTCATTTAAGAAAAATTTGGTATGAAGAGTATTTTATACCTTATCTATTTTAGTTTTAAGTGAAAGACTGACAACTCCTATTTAATTGTATAAATTAAAATAACATTTTGAAAAAATTTCGAAAATTAAAATACAAAAATATTAGGTCATATTTTAGCATATTCCATAGTGCACTGTTGGGTATCATAAAGTCGAAATATACAGTGTTTCATACAAATTAGTGAATTTTTATTTTCAAATTAAAAAAAAAGAAATAGTAAATTTAAGTTATAAAATTAGGTAAATAAAATAATAAATGTTTATGAATTTTGTCTGATTACTAACAAATACTGCAAAGTTTGAACAAAATATTGAATCGTTTCTAAGAAATTGAGAAAAATAACATGTGCAATAATTTGATTTCTTTAATGTTTTGTATTTTTATACTAATTGGTATTCGATAACACTGTTAAGTACTTAATAATACTTTTTATAAAATTGAGGGTTAAATTTTTCGGAAATTAAGCGAAATAAAAGAAAAATTAGAATAACCGGGTCATTTTTACCATATGATTTTCTAAAAATAAAAATTCTTTAATTGGAAATATATGTATATAACAATTTTGTCATGTTTTAGAAAAATATTTTGTTCTTAATAGTCCCGAATTTGATTATCAAAATTGGGGATTATTATTATTATTATTTTAAATAAAAACTTCAGCATATTCTAACAAATCTTTTAGATTGTGTTTCTGTGGGTATTAGCTGTTATACAATTAGAGATTTTGGGTACCGGCCACTGAAATAGAAGACAAATTGGCACCATAGTAAAAAACGTGACTTGAGCTATTTTTGACCTACTTAACTGTAAGTCTTTGAAGTTATCAGAGCACTATAAAAAGATAAAGATACACGAAAATTTAACTTTTCTTTCAATATTACTTGTGTTGATCAAAAACAAATTAAAAGCATTTATCGACTTCAAATTGTTAGTCCAAATATAATATGGCTATGCAACCAGATAAATAAAACCAAGCACAATAATGTCGTGGTATATTTTAGAGCTGTATCGTCAAATCAGTTGTTGTAGTCTTCAAATTTATCAATGATTATGATAAAAACGACCCAACTGGCTGTCAGTACAATGACCCAAAATAAAATCGCCGAAAGAAAATATAAAAAAATTGCCCAAAATATAAACCAAAATTTTGCTGTTAATTTTCGGCATTTAGGAGCATTAATTCGTTTTCTATAACACATTTTTGATATTTATTTATTTAATTTTTACAACATGCATGAGAAAATAAAGTAAATAGTCATCCTATTCAGAAAAAGTTTAATTTAGCAAAATTGGGGTTTGAAATACGCCAGAGTTAAAAATCCCTTCATCCCGCCGAAGGCCGACTGTCTAGAAAACTGTTTTGACCAGACCACTATCCTACCCAAGCCAAAGTTATAACAATCTTCAATCTGAATAAAATTGATTTTCTCCAGAAATTTTATCATATAATGTCTAATTTCAAAATGTTGAAATAAAGTTTTGATATCAACTATACTAAAATGGGCTTGATATATAAGATATTTAATTTTTAATAGAGCAATGCATAATAAACGATTAAGCAACTAAATACTTATATAATGTTAAAAAAATTATCATATTTGTCATGTAAAGAACAAAAATGGACGTGTACTTCCTACATTAACTTCCTAATTCCATTAAGTCCAAAATTTAACTCCAAATTGGAAAAATAAATTAGCGAAAATTTCTGACATATTACAATAATGTCGTCTCTTTTATTTTGTTTGACATCTTCAAATACAAAGGTGATAAAAATTCAGATACTTTTGTAAGGTAAAGTCGGTGACTTTTCTAACTGTTTTTGGAATTTCTTGTAAGCAATGCAATATTTTTGATTGCAGTTTTTTGCACTATGAAGCTAACACATAAGCAATACAAACAAAACAAAACTCAATTAATAAATCTCTGAATTATTCTTTCAAATCATTTAATAAAGCCGTTTTTGTATAAAATTAAAATAACTCAATTACTTTAGTGAGACGCTGTGTATTTGATGTTCTCACAGTCAATAAAGACCACCCATGTAAAACTGAAAGAAAAGGAAAAAAACTAATACACTCTATAATTATAGCTCAACAAATTGTTGCAATTATTAAATTCTTCCAAAAAAAAAAAAAATGAATTAATAAATGTAATTTCATTTAAAACAAATTATCAAATCAGTTACACACTTAAAACAAAAAAGTTAGTATTTTCCTACTAAGTATGAAATTTTATTAGAAAAGAGAAAAACTAGACAAAAAAAAACAATAAACTGCCAAAAATCAATTTCACACTTTACAAGAGCAAGAAATTGGTAATTATTCCCCTTATTAACAATAAAAAATATGATTAATAATATTTACAGCTATGATGAGTGACTTATGGCCTAAAGTAAGTAAAATATTGAAATTTTAATAAATTGTTGAAAATTACTTAACAGATAGATAATTTTTCATACTATACATACAAATTAAAATATTTTGAATTCGTTGTAATTATTTAAAAATAATACATTAAAAAATTAGATTAAGATATTTAGTAACTGTTAGTAAGAGTGGTCGGCTGCCAGCAGAATGACCCAAAACAAAATCGCCCAAAACAAATATAGAATAATCACCCAAAAGAAACGAAATTTTGACTAGAAATAAAAAATGAAAAAAAAATCAAAAACATTTCCATTATGAAACTTTCTGGTATGAAAGTTAACACATTATATGATAAAATTTCTGGAAAAAATCAACTATATTCAGAATGAAGATTGTTCTAACTTTGGCTGTGGGTATTAGCTGTTATACAATTAGAGATTTTGGTTACCAGCTACTGAAATAGAAGACTAATTGGCGCCATAGCATAAAATGTGACATGAGCTATTTTTGAGTTACTTAACTATAAGTATTTCAAGTTGTCCGAGCACTATAAAAAGATAAAAATACACGAAAATTTAACTTTTCTTTCCATATTACTTGTGTTGATCAAAATCAAATTAAAAGCATTACTCGAATTCAAATTGTTAGTCCAAATATAATATGGCTATGCAACTAGATAAATAAAACCAAGCACGATAATGTCGTGGTGTATTTTAGAGCTGTATCGTCAAATCAGTTGTTGTAGTCCCCAAATTTATCAATGATTATAGATATCAAAACTTTATTTCAACATTTTGAACAACATACTGGTCTGGATAAAAACAGTTTCCTAGACAGCCGGCCTTCGGCGGGATGGAGGGCGTATTTCAAACCCCAATTTTGCAAGATTAAACTTTTTCTGAATAGGACGACTGTTTACTTAATTTTCCCATGCATGTTGTAAAAGTTAAATAAATAAATACATATATATATATTATATATATATATATATATATATATGTATATATATATATATATATATATATATATATATATATATATATGAACGAAAAATCACCCAAAATATCAATAATGTATTATCGAGAACGAATTAATGCTCCTAAATTCCGAAAATTAACAGCAAAATTTTGGTTTATTTTTCATATGAAATATGAACCAAATTTCTATAGGAATTTTTTGGGCAATTTTTCTATATTTTCTTTCGGCGATTTTACTTTGGGTCACTGTGCTGGCAGCCAGTTGGGTCATGTTTTTTTAGATTTAAAATACTGTGTGAATAAATATATATTTGTGTTTGTAAATAATGACTTCATGTAATAGACGCTCTAAATATTTCTTTTATTTCCTAATAATTTAATTTCTGCTATTAGTAATTTAACTTTTGATTAATTAAATTTAGGTTGTTTGTTGTTTTGTTTTTATTCATTTCATTGTAGGCAACGGAAAAAGTTGTTAGCATTTAAAGTAGCCATTGAAAATTAAATTTCTACAGATTATGTAAATTTTATGGGAAGTTACTACTATGGTGTTGAAATTTTACATTTGTTTTTTGGCTTTTACGTTTAGACCACACATTTCCTTAAAGAAGTGAAGTGAAAAAAAGAGCAGTTTGCCACTTTATTTTAAGCGTGTAAATAGAATTATTATGCTAGTAATTAAAATATAATTAGTTACATTGATTCTTTTTTTAACTTGGAAAAATAGTTTGGATATATGTAACAGTAAAGAGCATTTAAAATAATTTAATGAACGTTTGTCTGTTTAGAATGATGTTCGCTGGAAGGTTCAGTGGCAAATAAAAATTGGAAAAATATAAAAAAAACACAGTGTAAATTTAGCCCAAAAATTGGAAGACTTAGAGTGGCATTAACTGTAGTACAATATTTTATATTTAATTAGTATCATAATTATTTCATACGTTACACAGTAGGATACATATACATATTTGTGGTTTATTTATTTGTGGTCATTTCATATCAAAACATTAATATATTGCAGTTTTCTACTAGCCAAAAAAAAAAAAAAAATCAAAGAAATCAATTGACGTCGCATTAAAACTTTCCCAATGAATGATTAAAACAAAAACTGTACATCTTTTTCTATACCCAAAGATGGGGGTATATTGTGTTTGCCAGTCCGTTTGTAACATGGTGAAAACATCGTTGAAGCCACTATATATTTATATATATATATATATATATATATATATATATATATATAAAGGTAGTTAGAGGATCGATATAAACTTGGAAACCAAAAATGTACACCCATTTTTGATTTCCAATAAACCATCACATAAGGTGAAACATCAACGAAATTTTGCACAATGGCGAATGCAACCTCGGAATGTTCAGCCCAATTTACCATCTCCCATATGGGATGAAGATTTTAAAAAGTTGTAGATACTCGGCCATGCCGTATATAAAATTATTATATTTTTTTTTCTTCTTTTCCACAACTGACCATAATCATGATGATATTAAGAAATATTAACGGCAAGCATATGTTGTCTTTTTTTTTCATAAAATTTATTTTCAATTTCTTTCTACAAAAAAAAAAAAAAAAAGTAATAATATTAATAGAAAAATAAACATAATAATAGTTTTTAGACTGCAAAAAAACTTCCATTGCTAAGATTTAATAACTAGTTAATATTGCCAAACGATGATACAAAAAAATTTGTTGTTTTTTGCCTTAAACAAATAAAATATTAAGAAAAAACTTAATAAACATTCTTTTAAAATGTAGAAAAGATATATATATATATATATATATATATATATATATATATATTGTCACGTCTGGGAGACTCAAAAAATAAAAAATAAAAATAAAACAAAAATAAGTGACAACAAAAAGATTTATTAAGTAATGTTTTTTTTTAAGATAAAAGTGAAAGTTCTCTTAAATGTATTAAAATTAATTGAAAATAAAAGAAATGTTGTTGTTTATTATTACTATAATATTCTAAATAACTAAATTTAATTTCTCCTAAAAACAAATATTTGTATTTGTTTTTATTATTTTAAAATATTTAAATAATATTTTAATATTTTAAAATAATTTAAATTAATTAATATTTTATTACTTGATTGTACTTGACTTTAATTAAATTAAGTTTTATAAGTATTTTTTTAAGCAAATAGCACATATAACGAAAAACACAATGTACTATAAGAAGTGTTAACTGTTTCCAACCAACAAGTTTATTTAAGTGTTTTGTTTTTGATTATATATATATATATATATATATTATATATATATATATATATATATATATATATGTATATATATATATATATATATAAAATAACATAAAAAGCCAGTTCAATTAAATAGCAATAAAGGTAAATAAATATATAAATCAAGCTATATACTAATAAAAAAAAAAAACAACCACACCAAATAAACACAAAGATTATTCAATAATTTTTTGGTTTATTTACATCAAGCAAAACACAAAACAGTGAAAATTAAAGACTTTTTTTAATGGAATACGAGGGCGGATTAATAAGTTCGTGACTTTTCGAACTTCCCTCGTAGTTATATGAAATGCAACACTATTCCCATCAAGTGGCACCTGTTAATAGACTACTGTCAAATATTGAGCAAGTTTCATCATTAACTTTGCGTAAAATATAGAATTTTCGAGGTCCTTAAAATAGGCATTTGTTTGGTCAATGATTTCATCGTTGGAGCTGAATCTCTTTCCACCGAGCCATTTCTTTAGGGGCTAAATCCGGAGAATATGGCGGACGACGTACCAATTCGTAGCCCAATTCATAGAGTTTTGCCATTAAGACTGCACACGTATGTACCTGTGCATTATCTTGATGAAAAAGAACTTTTTTCTTGACCATATGGGGTTGTTTCATTTTTAAATCCTCATTAAATCGGTCTAATAAGTTGGCATAATATTTGCGGTTTATTTTTTTCCCTTTTGAAGGTAATGGATGTGGATTATCCCGCGTGCATCCCAAAAAACTGTTGCCATTACCTTATTGGCCGACAAACTTACCATGGCCTTCTTCGGAGCAGGTTCACCCGGAGAAATCTATTGTTTAGACTGATCATTTCATAATCGTAATTATTTTTCAGAATTCAAAAACTTTGAAAAATGGCTTTTTCCCATTCTTTTAAATTTTTTATCCGATAACACAATTTTCGTCCCATTTATGTTATATAAACTAACCGGATTTTGTGGATAAGTGCTACCTTCTTTGTTATTGTGCAAACTTTCAACAATTTTTTTTTTTTTTTTTAGTAGGGTTACTATGTTATTTTATACAATAGATTTCAAATGAGCATTTAAAATAAATTTATTGAAAAGGATTTATGGACTTTTTCATAATTAGGTAAAAATTGTACTTTTTGTTTTGGTATTTATATAAAGTAAATAAAAATAGTTAAAAACGGGAGACTTTTGTAAAAACACTTTTTGCTAAGGCACAACTCATAGAAAGTATGTAATTAACTGTAATTAGCATAATAAATATGTGTTTGTAACGTTCAATGGAAATATAGAGGCGCATCAAAATATTACAAAAGATAAAGAGCCGATTAATGCGAACTGATTCTACACGAATCACTTTATTTTTTTTAATCCCAAAAAAGTATAAAATAGTTAAAACTACAGTCGTTTTGCAACCGGTTTAAAGAAAATAAAACTTTATAATAAAAATTAGAAAGGGCTTGTTATAAAGAGACTTCACAAAGCATATAGTTTTTACTTAATTAAAAAGTGAATTTTTTAAGTTCACATCTCAGATAGATTTATATTTTTAATTGTCTGCCTTTATTTAGTAAACTGCTAGTATCATTTATTCAAGTGATCAAAATTAAAATTTTCTAATATTTTTGACTAAAATAAATTATTTTGTTATTGTATTAATTAATAAAGTAATCAAATATATATTTGAATACATAATTGGATATAAATTCTTTTAATAGGTTGAATTACAATTAATAAAATAATTGAATATGAATTTTGCATAATATTTATATATATATATATATATATATATATATATATACAAATTATTAAATTATAAAATAATTAAAAGCATGTTAAATTTTTGATTTAATTGACTTTTTTCAATTTTTTTGTGATGAGATTTATAAAAAATATATATTTCAATTGTTGGTAAATATAACCAGTTACTACTAAACTAAAAAAATAATAAAATAATAATTATTGGTACAATTGCATTTTTAAATTGTTTTTGTTAAATATAATACTACAGATTTTGGTTTCATTAGCATATTTTTAAAATATGGAATTTTAGAGTAAATTTAAATAAAATAAAAATCCAAACCTTTGTGGATGCATAACAATTAAAAATTTGTTTATTATTATTATTATTATTATTTTGATAATAATAATAATTTTTCACAAAAAATTTGTTAAAATATTTTCTAATATGTCCGAAAAGTAGTATTATATATTTTTTTAATTCTAGTTATCTTAAAATTCAATATTTTCTGTCGTAGGGATACAGTATTTATCCACAAATATATATGAGTCCTATTTTGTGTAAATTTGAGCCAAATAAAATATTTCTCTTCGAAAAGAAGTATTATATATATATATATATATATATATATATATATATATATATATATTCCACTTATATTAAAATTCAATACTTATTTTCGCAGGGATACAAACTTTATGCAATAATATATTTGAGTCTTGCTTTGTGTAAAATTGGAACAAAAAAGTTTAAGAATGTAGCATTTCTTCTATATTAGCTATAATTTCCTAAAGCAAAGGATTGCTGGGATATATATTTTATCAACAAACATATCAAATTTATTAAGTCAACAATACTTTAATAAAAAATAAGTGCATTAAAATACAATTACTTACCTTATTATCAGGTTCAAAAGAACTATAAATTTATTTTCCAGTAATAAAAATGTTTATTGAAATATATTATCGAGGTTCAAAAATTTTTCTTGTTTGTTCAATAAAATAAACAAATATTTTTTTTATTATTGAAAAATGTTAAAGCATGTTTAGTGTTTTTCCTTTTTATTTAGATATAAATATATTGCATTTTCTCAGTTCGGAAAATTTTATTTTATTTTTCAGCACTTTTAAATTTTAATTAAATTAGCAGATTATAGGTATATATGTATATATATGTATATATAAAATTTCCAAGATCCGAATTCTCAGACTACTTTTTAGTACTTTCTCTTTCTCAAACTTTGTAACTTTCGTAATATTTTGTTAAGAATGAAACGTTTTATAAAATTTTTAAACATTTTGTAAATTTAATATTATATTTATTTTTAATTTTTTATTTAGTAGTTTTGATTTAATATAGTCTAGATTGCCAGCTAAAGGCTATAAAATAAAAAATAATTCAATACATTAATTTTATTATTTTATATCTGCATTAATTATAAGTAGAAAATTATCAAACTTTTTTATATATTCTAGCTAACGATTATATTTTTATTTATTTACAGCCGTGTTCACAAACAAATTTTAAATTAAAAATTAACTTTAGACATAAAATTTGTTTTAAAGACATTTTGTATTTAAAAGTTGTTTTTGAATACGGGCGTTATTTTTATTCTCTTTAATATTTCATAATTATTTTATTTTTTTAATTACTTGGACCATGATCTTATGATTTTATAAAATGTCATTATAATTTAATGTATTTCAAATTCAGTAATGTCAAATTAATTGAAAATTTCATTTTGACAAAATTGATTTCTTTTGTTCTATAATTCCAAGCAAATAAACTCAATAATAAGGTTTAATATAAGGGCTGCGCATGAAAAAATCCATGCAAACTTTAAGGCTTATAATCTTTATTGTACGTGAAAGAAATAGTACCGGTAACTAGATTACATTTGTTATTTCCAGTAACTATGTACTTATTCTTTCTGTAATAGCGTAATTAGTTTTTTTTTTTTAATTAAAGTTTAACAAAACATATGCAAACGCATAATTCAAATTTGTAACCAAAACATATGTCAACCGTATAAAAAACAATTGCTACAAGGAGTTCATGACCGCCGAAAGGGACTCTGAAAACCGAATAAAAATTGATTTACAGACTGTAGGATCGCAGGAAAATAATACGTAGTTTGAGGAAAAATTCTCGACATCTCTGAATAAACTGCTACGCATTTATGAAATTGTTTATTGCATTTTTTTATATCTTTTATCAGAAAAGTTTAGTAAAGGTAGCCTGGAGATGCGCAAAGTAAAAACTTTCCTAATAGGAACGCTAGAAAAAATGTGGTGGCAAAGGAGAGCACGAAAATTATTGAAATTAATTTTTTAAAAAATATGAATGCGTCCAAAGCGCAGTGCGAAGTACATACTGTCGAACATTTTTCAATATCCTGCTCAGGAAATCCATATCACAGACATTATGGGAAATGTATCAGACAAACATCGTGTAAAAAAATTCAAAATTGTTAGAAAAATTTCTGGTTTATTGACCCATTTTTTCGTGCGGGGAAAATAGTACTTTATTTATAACAAATGACATTTTCAACAGAGAAATATACGTAAATAAGTTTTAACACCTTATATAGCATCTCATAATTACAACTAAAAATTAGCGGGGTGGTATCAAGCAAATGGTTCTGCTATATACCAAAGGACTCCAATCCACTAAATTGTCCCAAACTCAGTCTATTTGAAATGTATTAAAGTAAAGTAAAAACAAATGTTTAAAGATTACCGTAAGCTGAGTAAAAAATAAAATAGAGTTTAGAAAGAAGTGGACCCATTCGAATAAAAATGGAATCAAAACACAGTAAAGCTTTTATTTATGGAAATGCAGAAACAATTAAATATTTTAGTAGGAATGAATATTTTTTTTTTCTTTTAAATTTCAAACGTGAATATAATAGTCTTTAACCAGAAAACGTTTCAAAATGTTTAACCCATTGGTTTCATTTTCATAAGTTGAATTATATGCACTCCTTTTTTCATGCGCAGTCCTTACCTCAAAGATAAATAATTTTAATATTCACTAAAATAAAAAAAATAAAAACACATTTGTGTAAAAACTAATTGGCATTTTGAAATCCTGCCTGCATCTACCAAATACTACTGCCAATAAGAGGAAAACTCCATACAAAAATTATAAAAAATAACGATTAAAATGACAACGTCGAAAACAATTTACATTTAAATATTTAAGGAAAAAAAAACTTGGTGCAACATAAATTGACTACTAACTAATATAACAGTACACATAATAAAAAAAATATGAATAACATTTTTAAAACACAAAAATACTAATAAAAAAGTAATTTATTTTTAAAACTAAATCAAAATTAAAATACAAACAACAACAGCAAATTGTAAGAAAATGCACTTAAAAGTTTAGTTTTAATAAAAATATTTTATTTTAACATTCTAAGTAGACATTTGTTCAAAAAAATATTTATTTTAACTATATCTATTAAAATAGTTGTACAAAAGAATTTACATAAAAATTACTCCTAATGTAGAGTAATTAGTTGAAAAAAAGAAAAAAAAACATAAATCATATAATGTGTCATAAAAAAAAGAGAAAGATTTTACGATAAAAAATAAGCTAGACTAAAAGTAAGGAATTCTATATATTTTGCCGGTACTTTTATGCTTATATTTACTTACTCATGTTTAAGGAATTTAACCTTTAAGAACTAAAAATATATTACTAATTTAATTATATATTAATTATGTGAGAAATGCGGTAGTAAATGTCAATGCAATAAAATGTCTTTATTTTAGAAAACAAATTAGTTTTTAATTACAAAAACAACAAAAATATATTAGTAATAAAAAATGAAGGGTTTCAATATTAAGAACAAATAGGTCAAACATAATTTCTCAAGAATATTAAAACAATATTATAAGAGATTTTGCTTATATAATAATTTCAATACTTTTAATCTAAAAAACGTTTCAAAGAATATTTCAAAGTCAGGAAAAAAACGATGATAGCTTTCGTGAGGAATTTAGTAAGACTAAAAGTTTTTTTAATTTCATGTAAAAATGAAATTAAGAAATGAGAAATGTACAAATTAGTTCAAAGTTATATTTTAATACAATATTAAATTCCATCAGACATCAAACATGAATTGACCTTAGGTATTCCGATTTGATTCATATTTTTTTTTTTTCAAATTAATTTAAAAATTGGTAAATTGACTGCACAGAGAAAAAAATTCATGTATATGAAGATTTTTTTCACAAATATTATGAATCGAACATGACTTTTTTCTTTCAATCTTTTTTCATAAAATATAAAGTTTTGTTCATATATATTGTTAATGTATTCATAATGAAAATTTTAGGAATTTTGAAAAAATTTTGTTAAATCTTTCACCAAGTTTTGTTATATTTGATTGCAAATGGTAAATAAAAGTAGTTATATATGAAAATATTTATAACAAATGCCTTAAAATGGCTAAATTCCAAGGAAAATCTATTAAAAAATAATGTTTAGAAATTTGCATAATATTGGACGCATACTACAACACATTATTTTAATCAAAAGCGTTTCTATTCTATTTTAAAAATGTAGCTAAAAATAATTAAAAACTTAAAATATTCCAAAGAAAATTTCAAAATTTTTTTTTAAAAATTGAAAATATAAATGGAAATTTAAAAAAATTTTTCAGTCTTCTTGACTTTTGATTCATTCGAAAAAATATGGAAAAAGTTTTAATGCATAAGAAATTATGCTTAAATATAATGAACTGAAACCAATGAAAGTAAATTTTTATATTTATATACAAACTTTTTTCTGTGTGAGTAATTCAGATTAAGTTTTTTTGTGAAGTTATCAGAAAAACTTAAATGTTTTTTAAATCAGTAATATTGGATATCTAAGTATTGAGTTTAAATATTTATACTTGCACACTCTTTGCGTAAAATGTAGAAAAATATTACCAAATTTGATATTTTTATACGGAAAAAGTTATAGTGTTTTTGCTAAACATTTTTAAATATAGTAAACATTTCTATCAAAAAGAATTTTAAATGAATTGTTGCAACAACAAATCACGTTTTAAGATGAAATAAAAAAATAAATAAATTAATTAATAAAAAAATAAATAAAAAAATTTGTTTTTATCAAAATAATGTGCTGCAGAATGCGAGCAAAATTATGAAAATTTCGAAACAATATTTTTTAACAGATTTTACTTGGAATTTTGCCATATTAAGGCTTTTTTGTTGTTAATATTATCAAGTAAAATTGTTTTCATTTGAAATTCGTAATCAAATCTAATAAAACTAAATCAAAGATTTACCAAAATTTTTGCAAAATTGCTAAACTTTTCATTATGAACAATTTAATATTATCTATGAAGAACATTTTATTTTTTATGAAAAAAGTTTGGGAAAAAAGTCATGGTCGATTCATAATATTTTTGAAAAAATATGAATTTTCTTTCTCTGTGTACACCTTTTTTATACAATATTATTTATTTTAATTATGGGATTTAAATACGATATAATTCCTTCTTGTTCGCTTTTTATTTTTGTGAAATTGCAACTTGAAAAGTTATGTATATTAAACCTTGATATACGAAATAAAGAACTGTTTTGAAATGAAGAATTGTTAGAGAAAAAGTTTTAAAATTGTGTGGGAATAATTTCCTTATCAAGAATCATAACTGAAATGAAAATACGCTCTAGAGGAAGTGTTCGACCTAATACAAGATATATCTTAATTATCGCTTATCTCAGGAAGTATTACAAATAAAGTCTCGAGGTTTTGTGGGAATAATTTTCTATACACAATTGATAGGAAAATAGTTAGGGTAGGATTAAAAGGGTTAGTATCCGCCACACAAAGTGAACATTTATTATTTTATATCCAAAAAACTATTCAATTCATTTAAATTTTTCAGACACATTCATATTCAGCATATATAAATTAGTTAGAAATGGTATTGTGATGTATATATTATCAAAGGAGGATTTTGCTCTCAAAAATAAAAAAAAGTATTTATTTTGTACAACAGGGGAATACAAAAACTTTGATAAAATTGGAAAAACTAGAAAATTTCGTTTAAAATTTGTATCATAGATGACGGTTATAATAGAGAATACAACGGCATCAAAAACACAATTTCACGAAAACCTGATATAGAAGGTTTGAATATAAATCATCGTTGTAATTTAATATAATATTATTATATTTCAATATTTTAGTGAAACTGCTGTTATCATAATCAAGTGAAAAAATTGTTTTATTATAAAATATATGTTTATAAATTGTAAATTTGTTAGTCAATATGACAAAAGTCTTTATATGCTGGAAACTGAAAATCTTTTTGTTTGGAACTTTGAATTTTATAATAACATATGACCTTTTATTATTTTTTTTATTGTTTCTAAAATATTCTCTTTTCGTTTTTTTTTTTTTTTTTTTTGATCGAATTAGTTTCAAAATAGAGGATATTTATTTTCTTTCAATGATATTTTCAAGTTTATTTCAAAGAAAATTATTTAAAAATCTTAACTGACTTACATATGTAAGTTAGAGTTACAACTTTATTTGGGCCTCAAAATAATGTAGCATCAGCTCATAGCCAATATTGTTCTGATTATGAAAACCACTTTTTTTGTCAATTTTGACAGAAGATTTCATATACGAAATGCGATTTATAAAATGGTTTTGTAAATTTGTTCATATTTTTATTTTTAAATGTTCATATAAAGCTCTAAATATTTAAATGTTAGAACATAGGTGTTTTGTTTGGATTAAAATCACTTTTATCCGTGTGGAGTCTTTACTTATTTACTCCCATCGGACGTGTCCCCAGGTGGCGGATAGGGGGGTTCGGATGTAAGGCTTCTGATCCGATTGTAGCCAGCAAACTGGAGATCACTTACCTTTTGGTTACAGATCCCCATGTACTGACAATAGTCGGGTCCTAAGCATTACATCTAAACCTAGAAACTCATAGAAGTTCTCGCGGACCAAATAAATTAAGTGCACTTTTAAGATCAAGGTGAGAGGTAGCAGTGCCGAGGATCTGCATGGTTAGTTAGTGCTTAAAGAAACTAATCGTTAACAGCTCCCCTCCAACGCCCATGGCACGGGTTGGTTGTAATTTTAAAAGCATAGTCCGCGTATGCCGTCACTGCGCGAGATGGTCCACTTAGTACGTGCATTTTCGTGGGACCAAGATTAGTATCAGGGAAAATTTTAATAAAAAGGATGTGGAGGAGAATAGGGCAGTTTCAGTAGGAGTTTCGGACACTGACTCTGACCTTTTAAGAATTCACGAGGACATAATTGCTCAGGAGGGACAATTATTGAGTGAACTGGCCGGAACAGACGACCTCTTGAGCTCACCTGGAGACTCTCTCGGGGGGACGGGCAATACGGAGAGGTTGGAGGATCTCTCTCTCTTTTCTGATAAGGAGCATGAAATTACAATGATTTCAGCTCACGCTCAGGAAAGGAGTTCTCCAGCATCCGAGGTGTCATCCGCTCGGGATGGTGGACAGGTGGGTTCAAAAATAGTTCGGCAAGATGCGGTAAAACCATGTGTAACTGCCGTCGTGTAATGTGCGGCAAACAACACTCTCAGTTAAGAGAGAAAAAAAAAGAAGACGATAAAGAATGCTGGTAATGGGGCTGGTCATAAGCCATCTGGCTCTCTTAAGGATCACCGTAAGGAGGTCATTAAGAGAGCTAGGTCTGGCGATGACCAACCAGTCCCTACCGCCAAGAAGGCGAGTCACACACCGACTGGATCTCTTAAAGGCCCCCAAAAGGAGGTCATTAAGAGAGCTAGATCTGGTGACGACCTCGAAAAAGGCGAAGGAGTTGATGAAGCCGGAATATCTTCAGGCGGCTGTCATAGACCGTACTGACCCAGATGGGAGGATTAGCACGGATCTATGGAGGTCGATTGAAGATAGGCTCATCGACGAGATCGCCTTAATGAAAGGAAGGCCGGATGAAGTGTCCTTCAAAGGCGCGGACTGGTCAAAGGGTGTCAAAACTGTCAATTATGGTAATGAGAAATCACTTGAATTTCTCAAGGCCACAATTGCCAAGTGTGGCAGCCTTTGTCCAGAGGCGAAACTGGATGTGATACTAGCATCTGAGTTGCCCCTGAGACCAGTAGTGACAGTGTGGATTCCACCACCCATAAAACCGGTGGAAACTATACTGACAGTACTGGTCAACCAGAATGAGGGTCTGGATACAAGTCAGTGGAAGTTGTTAGCTTCTCTGACTTGTAAAGAGAACCTCGGAAGAGACTTCAGGTTTGCTATAGACCAGGAGTCTCTCAGGAAATTGGAGTCTATGGGGGGAATCGCTAATTTCGGTCTGGGCACTATCAGGTTCCGGTATCCGAAACCTGACAGTACCAATAAGGCTGCAAGTGGTGCAAATTAATTTGCATCACTGTGAAGCAGCCTCTATCGAATTAGCGATGAACCTTGTCGACTCCAAAGTGGATGTGGCCTTAATCCAAGAGCCCTGGATCAACAACACCAGGGTATGTGGATTAAGTATCAAGGGGTATACACTTTTTGTACCATCCACTGGGGATAAGGTAAGAACGTGTATACTGGCTAGGAATGAGTTAAATTTTATAAACTTTCATTCTTTCAGCAATGGAGACCTAACGGTCGTGAATAGAGAGGATAGAGACGGGAGGAAACTCGCACTCGCCTCCGTTTATATGCCCTACGATGGGGCCAACCCACCGGGTGATATGGTGTGCAGACTAACAGAGTATGCAAAGAGAAGAGGCATGTATTTGGTACTCGGTTGCGATGCTAACGCACATCACTGCCAGTGGGGTAGCGCCGATATTAACGAGAGAGGTGAGTTAGTTTTCAATTTTATAACTACTAACAATCTTTTTATCTGTAACTTGGGTAATGTGCCCACATTCAGAACTAAAGATAGAGAGGCAGTTATAGATATAACACTGACGAACTTTAGGGGCGAATACATCAAGAACTGGAGGGTGGATAGTGAATGTTCCTTTTCGGATCATAGCAGGATATCCTTCAGTTTAGATTTCGCGAGGCCAAGGGGAGAACCATATAGGAACTCCAGAAGGACCGATTGTGACTCCTTTAGGGCCATTATGGATAGGGAACTAAACACCGCTCCAGGATGGCAATTGTCATCGGAGGGAGTTGAGAGTTTAGTGGAGGACTTCACGGGGAAAGTTATGAAAAGTTATGAACTAACTTGTCCGGTAATATTTCCGGGAAAGAGAGAACAGCCTAAATGGTGGACCAAGGAACTTAGGGACCAAAGGTCAACCGTTAGGAAGTTGTTCAATAGGGCGAAACTGACACGCAAGTGTGAGGATTGGAACAGCTATAGGGAAAGTTTTAATAGGTATAAGGCTGAAATTAAGAGGGCAAAAAGGGACTCATGGAGGAATTACTGTGAGTCCATTGACTCCGTTAATGAGTTATCCAGATTCAGGCGAATTTTATCCAAGGATCCTAGTGCTCCTGGATATATTCAGCGTGCGGATAACACATGGACGGAGTCTTGCTCTGAGTCCCTGAGTTTACTTATGGAAACTCATTTTCCAGGCTGTAGGAACTTAGAGGCAGATGCACAGGCGGGACGGATATTGGGATTCTCGGAATGTGTATCTGATAGGGAACTTAGTGAAGTAGTTGGTGACATAGTCCCGATGGATAAGGTAGCATGGGCGGTAAACACCTTCGAACCTTACAAGTCACCTGGTCCAGATGGTGTTTTTCCAGCCATGCTGCAGAACATCAGTGACACGGCACTAAAACTTCTCACTGAGCTTTTTAGTGTGTGTCTTATTAGAAGATATATTCCAAGGAGGTGGAGAGAGGTTAGGGTTATTTTCATACCTAAGGCGGGTACGGCTGGCCACTCGGAACCTAAGGATTTTAGACCGATCAGCCTATCGTCTTTTCTTTTGAAGACATTGGAGAGATTGATCGATCTTTATCTGAGGACGACAATGGACAACCATATCATCAGTGGGGCTCAACACGCTTATCTAAGGGGTAAATCTGTTGAGAGTGCGCTACATGATGTGGTGAGTTACATTGAACGCGGCCTGCAGTATAGGGAGTATACATTGGCAGCGTTCCTTGATATAGAAGGAGCTTTCAATAACATTAAGATTGAGGCTATTAGGGAATCACTAGAATCATTAGGCATTCAAAGCTTCCTAATCGAATGGATTATTTTGATGCTGAATAGCCGAATAATTAATTCGAACTTGGGAGATGCATGCGTAAGGAAGATAGTGACTAGAGGAACTCCGCAAGGAGGAGTTCTCTCGCCCTTACTATGGCTCTTAGCCGTCAATGTCATTCTACGACAATTTGACGCAAGAGGGCGGAAAATCGTTGCCGGGTAAATTTCTTTCCACGATCAGCGACGTCATGCAGTATGAACTTAACGAACTGTCCTCATGGGCCACTAGTAAGGGTTTAGGGGTCAACCCGGGGAAGACGGAGCTAGTTCTTTTCACCAGAAGGTACAGGATTGAGCAATTTAGGCTACCGGTACTAGGGGGGACTGAACTAGGATTGAAGAAGGAGGCAAAATATCTTGGTGTGTTCCTTGATAGTAAATTATCGTGGAAGAGGAACACTCAGGAGAGGCTTAAGAGAGGTCTCAACGCCTATTACACATGCAGGAACTCCATAGGTAAGAGTTGGGGACTCAAACCGATGGTAGTAAATTGGATTTACACCTCGGTGGTGAGGCCAATTCTGACAATTCTGTCTTGTCTGGTGGGAGGCAATGAGAATAGGAAGTCGTAGGAATCTTTTGTCTAAAGCCCAGAGATGTGCTTCGATTGGCATAACGGGTGCCGTAAGAAGCACACCTCAGGCGGCACTTGACGTCATTCTGCATCTCCTACCCATTGAGGAGTTTGTGACGGGAATGGCTGCAAGGAGCCTGCTTAGACTTAGTGAACTAGGACTTACAGAATCAATCAGAATAGGACATTCCAAACTTTTAAACGAGGTCAATCTCGGTGGACATACCCTGGTTCCTTCTGGATCCACGGACTATATGTGCACGGAGGTCGATTTCGGGGAAAATCCTATACTGATTATTCCGAGTAGGAACCAATGGTCAGGTAGGGAGAAACTATTCAGTGGAGTATCGGTGTTCACTGATGGATCCAAAATGGATACAGGCACTGGTGCGGGTGTGTATCTAGTTGAGGGAAACATCAGGAGGACGTATAGACTCCCGGATAGTTGTAGTGTGTTCCAGGCGGAAATTCTAGGTATTCTTAGGGTCACAGAATTGATTGCAGGGAACATTGAAGTGAATACTAGGTAACTCTGTATGTGGATAGCCAGGCGGCGCTGAAGGCCTTGAAAGGACATTTTGTCAAGTCTAGGCTAGTTAGCGACTGTAAGAGGGCTCTTAGGAGATTGATGAGGAATTATCGTATCAGACTCTGATGGGTACCGGGTCATTGCGAGATAAATGGCAATGAGGTAGCTGACGAATTGGCTAGGAACGGCTCAGCTTTGGATAGGACTGCAAGTGAAGGCGGTGTGAGACCACCTCTGGGCTTTTACTTCAGGTTAGTTGGGGAGTGGATTCGGGATAGAACCAATCATGCATGGAATTGTAGAACAGACTGCAGATTTTCAAGGGTCCTATGGCCCAAACTTGATAAAGCAGATACGAATCTACTTTTAAGCATGAAAAGGGGAAACCTGAAGACTATGATAGGTGTTCTGACAGGTCATTGTCCCATAGGGGGAATGATAGGGAATTGGGATAGGGGCTCCTCCGGTCTTTGCAGAATGTGCGAAGATAATGAGGAGCTGGAGACGGTGGAGCATATTATATGTCACTGTCCATGTCTACAACTGAGTAGGCAGAAATGGTTAGGCAGTCGATTCCTTGACGAATTGGACAGTATATCGAGATTAGATCTCGATAGACTGATAGGATTTGTCATGGGAATAGGCTGGCTAAGAGGGGGTCGCTGGCCTAGAGCGAGCGACACGGAGAGGTAGTACTTCTTCTTTTCAAATTCTTTCTATTCTTTTCTATTCTTCTCTTGGTCTCGGCTCTTTCTCCACTATTTTCCTTCTTGCTCCTTTCTATATCCTATCTGTAGTTTATTTCTATCTTCTTTACGAAGGGACTCACAATGGACCTCATGGTCTCCGAGTGGATGCACAAGAACTCTTATGAGTGCTGTGCAACCCTTCTTTACCTACCTACCTACCTAAAATCACTTTATATTATTTAAATTTTATAAAATTTTTTAAGTATTAAAAAGAAAATTACTTAGGACTTATATAAATATCTCACTAGAAACTAATTTAAAGCATTTTTCGACATTTTTCCCCACATTTTGGATCAAATTGTTGCGAAATGATGTCAAGTTGGTTGAAAATGATCTTGGGTTTAAATTGCTACATAAAATTTCCACAAATTAAAAATTATATATATATTCACTATTATAACCATCTTTTCTTTTTCAAAATTTCGAATTAGATGTATTTTTTCAAACAGTTGATAAAGTTTTTCCAAAAGTTCTTCAAATATTGTTCATGTGTATCTTATTTTTTTTTTCATTTTATTCTATGTCTTATTTGATGCATTCTCTCTTGGGCAAAAACGAAAAATGTATTGAAAGTTTAAGTAATTAAAAAAAATCGAAAAAGTTCTGCATTTTTTAACTAATTGAAAAAAATCCGATTATGTTTACAACAAAAATGTCTTTAAAATCAGTACATCTTCTTATAGTAGAGTATTCCAAGAAACTTCTTTTTTTCGATTTCTATCTTTGATATGCTTATTTAAGAGCAGAATTCGAAAACAAATATTTCAATATTTTTTAACATGCACCCACCGACCCCTACCTGAGCACATTGTCACAATTATTTAAATTAGAACGACAAAAATACGAAAATTAAAGTTTATTAATTGAAGTAATATTTTGCGCATTTACTACTATACATATCACATATTTTGGAAAAACACATCATATTCAAAAATGTCTATTTTTATTTTTAATTGAAATATTTGAGAAGAGTTATGTTAGCTTTAACTGCATATATCTTAATAAATACTTTTGACAAAACGATTTTCTTTTTTATTTTTTTTTTTTTTGGCATATAATAATAAATGTCTCCAAATTATTTTGTTATAACTTTTTAGGTTGAGAAATCATTATTAAAACTATTTTTATATATAAATGAAATCTTAAGATTAAAAATTACGTATATAAAAATTTTTAGTCCAATCTTTAATGAACTAGAGCTAAAAAGTTCCATCGAGTTGCAACTCAAAAATATGATTGGTATATACAAGAGCATCCACAAAATTATATTTAAGAAGATTGCTTGCAACTTTTTACGATATTTTAATATATTAAAAAAAATATTTGGTACCTCAAATAAACTATTTGTTAAGAAGGCCATATATATATATATATATATATATATATATATATATATATATATAAACTTATTAGTTGTTGATGCTTTTCTAAAGATGATTTTTCTTCATTTTTGAATTATAATTCCTTTCTTATATATTATTTCCAAATTGTTTGGTGATTTTTCGCTTTTGTAAGGTTTTTTTAATTATATTAAAAAAATAATTACATATACTAGATTAATTAAGTTCAAAAATGCATTAAATTTTATTTCTTTTGGAGATTGAAGCGCCACAGGTTAAAACTTTATTTAGATATAGATAACGACGATCTTTTGTGCAATATTTGCGGTCTGCTCCACTAACAGATTATTAAATTTCAGTCCAATATCCCCAAAACTGGATTTTTGTCGCTCTGAAACTGACAAATATGAAACTATGCATAGATTGAAAATCTTATATCAAGTTTTACTTGAATTAGTTCTTAATTTAAATATAATATAATTATTAATTATTGATAATAATAACAAATAATTTAAGAAATTATACATTTTTGCTGTAAACAATTCTCCTCCTTGAGAGAGATTTTTTTTTGAATTCTGGTAAATTTATTTTCGAAGCTTAATAATATTTAAAATCTTGATGGTATGATGTACTGATGTACTTCGCAGGATTTATGAAGGTGTGCGGCTAAAATGCATATTATGTACATTTGAAATTTTGAGTTTTTTTTAATTTTCAACTTTAAACCGCGAAAATTTTTGGGTCCCCTCGCGAAACTAATTCGCGTCAACTGATTTTAAATTCTGAAGTATTGCTTTTTGCTCATGAAAGCCTTGAAATAAATAGTCCTAAAAAAAATCAGTCGAATTTTAAAACTTTTGTATTTTTCCCTTATATAGACCAATTTTTGGGGCAAAATAAAATAGACTGTAGTTTTGACCAACGAAATTTTACACTTTAGATGAATTTTAAATTTTTTTTAAATACTTTTTCCATAATCTGTTCATCACTAGGCACCACCGGAGGAGATTTTTCTATAAACATGTTTTTCCACAAGACACTCCATTGTATAGACTTTAATATAAAAATTTGTAACAAATTGCAGGTAAAATGTTAATAAACTTGCTTTTAATATTTGAACCAAAAATGAAGGGATGTTTTCGATTAAAAAGCCTAATTCTTATACTTCCTAAAATAGTTCGAGAAAAAAGAAATTAACAAAAGAATAACAGAATTAGGGATACGTTTATGGAGTAACCTATCCAAAAATCGTTTTATATGTATAACTGAAACTTTTTAAGATATGTTGGAAATTTTAAAGATTTTATGATATCTTCAAGTAAGTCTATATCGTACGCTATGTCATTTCTTGTGTGATTTTTCACTGTAGCAAAGTGTTATTTTAGTGGAAGTGTAAGTATAGCAGAACAAAGTGATTTACAATTTATATTAGTTTTTACATTATAAAGTCTTAAACCTTTCTCCAACTATAAAATATATAATTTCGTTTAGTTTTCATGCAATAACGTGTAACAATGGCTACACATAATTCTTTAACTAATCGTCGGATTTTATTGATTTAAAAACCATTTTAGTGACTATTATATTATATTGTGAAAATGCTAAATATTATTACTCATGAACTTATATTAAATTTAATAATTCATACACCATACTTGTGCTTAAAAACCTTTGAATAAAAATTCAATTTGGTTTTTAGAAATTTTCCACCCTTTCCATATTTTTAAAATATTAATGTTTGAAAAATAGTACATTGCAAATTAGTCTGGAGGAAGAGAGATAATACGTATATTATAAACACAATTTTTTTTTTGTGCCATGAAATGTAAAAAGTTATATTTTTTTTTTAAAGAAAATATGAAAACATAAAACGATTATATTCAAAATAAACACAATTTTGTAACAACAAATATTACACTATACTGCACTTATCATAATTATTTTATATATAGATTAAGATAAGTATTAGATAAAGATAAGTGTACCATATTTTTAAAAAATGCAGGTTAAAATTACCTTTCTTATTATTGCAGTTTTAATAATTATTATTTTTATTATTATTTATTATTCTACAATATCATAGAATGTTATCACAAATATTTATTATCCAAAAATACTTATTAGCACTAATTATATAGCACTACTTGTCTGGAGTTGAGAAAAAAAAAAGAAAAATTTAACTTTTAAAAAAGGTCCAAAAAGAAAATGTTCCAAAAGTTAAGGCCAGAACAAAGTTGTTTTTTTTTAATTATAAAATTTATTGTTTCTCGTTAGCATTAGTTTTTGAAATTAAAGAGTTTAAAAAAAAATTATAAATAAAATACAGAACGGCTACCAGTAAGATGGCACAAGGAAAAATAACGCAAAAAATTTCCATGCAAATTTGGGTTATATTTCATAAAATAAAATTAATAATAGCAAAGAAAAAGAAAAGACTAAAAAAACCTAGAAGCTAAAACGAACGTTTTGAGGCTAAAAGCAAAATAAAAATGCTAAACTAGCAACACTACCAGTAATTGGGTCCACAGTGGAGCTATAGTTAAACAAGATGAAATAAGACAATATAATAACTATATGAAAACTTTGCAAAACAGTGAAGAAAACTTATTTATAAGAACAAAACAAAAACAGATTGGCACTTACTGTTCGGAATTATTTACATTTAACTTTTAACTAAATATTATTTATGTATGACTCCTTCACAAGAAACCAAGGAACGATACAGTATCATTAATCATAATTTTAAATTAAATGTTAAAATATAGAAATAGTTTTTTCCTTAGTAAAAAAACTTCAAACATTTTCAGGAAAATAAAATCAATTTTAAAATTTTTGTATAAAATATATATATATATATATATATATATATATACATATATATATATATATATATATATATATATATATTATGTTATGAATTATATGAAAATTGCAATGTTAGAGCATAGTTTAGAGGAATTGAAAAAATTAATATAAAAAGAGGATGAAATAAAGGAATAAATATCAGCTTGGATTCCTAAGGGACCTGTTATTGAAGTTTCGTATTAAATATAAAAATTATTTGAAGCTGGATGTGCTTTGGTTTTTTATTATCGTGTTTTATTTTTTGATAAAATATTTAAAATATCATCTATTCAACCAATCTTGGTATGGATGTATATAATCTGGAATATATTGCTAAGTCGCGCTGCTTAAATTCAACGATATCATTACTAATATCGTTAATTTCAAAAATTATGATATCATTTTCTAGTGTACCTTTTAGAAAGCAACCTATATAATTTTAGAATTATAAATGATATCATTTTCGGGTTCCTTTATCAACGAAATGTTATCGTTATGATGTCATTACGATGCCATTTGCTTTGTTGGATTATTGATATTTTGTATAAAAAAATAAATTCAGTGAAAAACTCATACTATTTGAATCTAAAAACAAAAAGAAAAAAAAACGATCTAAATTTTTTTTAAGAATTTACGTCACTAAAAATATTTTCGGTTTCTCTGGATTGCGCATTGGTCATTTCTGATCTTTTTTGCATAAATTCAAAAAATCTTTTGATGTTATATCAAAGTCATTTAATCTACAATTAACACAAATACTCATTAATTTTAAGTATTTTTGCTTAAATTTCTATAACATATAATTCTACCACATTAAATATATTTTTTATACATGATATTTAGTTAATTGCTTTTGGTTTTATTTCAATTATTTTGCATGATTCTAGATTATTATTGATTAGCAAAACTACTCAATAGGTTAGAACATAATATTTTCTTTTACTTGTTTGTGAAAACCAGGAAATTTCCGCGCAGATTTCGCAAAATTTAACTGAAATAAAATTTAAGATTGCAAGAGTTTTCCAAAAAGTGCTGTCACTATATAAATTATTACATTAAACAGACGCTTTCGCGAACATTTTCGCGTTTTTATATTCACTCAAGTTCATGTCCAAACATAACTTTTCGTCTTTCACATTTATAGGTTCTATTGATAAACAACCCCCATAATCACAAAACTCATAAATAATGAAAAGTTCACGACTTATATAAAATTTAAAATTAAGGTCTTAAAATACATCTCCTGGGCTAAAATTTCCAATATATAACATTGTTATATATTAATAGTAATGAGATACAGATTTTATAATCTTGACTCCATTTAAATAAAAATTTTAAAAATATTATTAAACTACCAATTTTAATTTTAAAGTCTTGTCAATGTATTAGCGTTGCCACATTTTATGTTTTAATATATATTCTTGACTACTTGGTCTGTTATTCCTATTAATATTATAAATGAAGTATGCGCTTCTTTGTTTGTTTGTGACGCAATCACTCCTAAACCTTTGAACCGATTATAATGAAATTTTAAGTTTAGATTCATTTTAAGATGGTAGGTACTATACGAATATATATAAATTAGTTCAACAGTGCTGAAAATATCAAAAAAATTGCAGTTTTTCGCACTTAAATTTTTTTGTTTTTTTTAATTTTTTTTAAGACTGAAAGTCATACTAGAAGAAGAGTTACGGGAAACATCGACACTTGAAAATAGCTGGAAAAAGATGGATTTTTATATTTTCTGGAATTTGTTTATTAACCTTTTATATACCATGCAGATAGGGGCATTCAACTGGTAATTTATAAAATACATTTGCTTTTTACATTTTCTTAAATTATTATTTTGGAATTTCTGCCAAAAAAATTTAATATTTGACCAGTATGCGACTGTTTTAAAAATATTGGTTACTTATTATATAAGTTTTGCTTTTATTTAAATGAACATTAAAAATATGTGTATAAATATTTATGAACAAAATTAAATAGCACCAAAAAATTAAATATTAAACGATATCCCTAAAAATATATTGATTAATATTAAAATTTCCTTTATTTATTTTTCAAATAAAAAATTATATTTTGAGTATTACCATATAGATTTTTATCTATTTTAATTTATTTTTACCCACTATAAGTTAGTAACCTTGACTTTTATTTTTACTTTAATTCTTTAAGATATTTGTTTCTTAAGTCTTTCGTTTCACTTATTGCATTTTCATTAAACTTTTCCTTTTTCTGCTGTATTTAACCAGGTTTTAGCAATAACAATAAAAATAAAATCAATTATCATAACTTAAACAATTTATTATATCCTTACTTTTCGTTTTCGTAAATTTATTGAAACTCACCAGAAGTTTTCAATAAATCCAATTGTTTTAATTTACCTTTCAATAAATAAATAAAATTAAATGTAACTTTTACACCAGACGGCAAACATTTTTCAAAGGTTAAAAATTTTACAAATTTTACAATTTGTTAACAAAGAAATATGCATTGGTTGTTGTTCTATTTATTTATTTATTTATTTATTTTTTTCTTCCCAAAATTTTGCACTTTGTAAACCGTGCACACTTAACAAAATAATTAAGGCTGTTATTTATTTGTTCGTTACTTATTTTTCCTGAGTTTTTAAATTCTTTCTGTTGCCAAATGAAGTAAAAAAAACTTGTTTATTGTGTTACAATAAAGTTTAAAAAACATTTGTTTGTATTTTAACTGATACTAATTGTTAAAATTTATTTGTCATTCGTTTTGATTTAATTTGAAAAATATGTAAAGCTGTTACTGTGAATAACATTTGTATAAATTTTAATTTAAAATTTAATATTGAAATGAACAAATTTTTATTTTAAATTAAGCAAAATATTTTTGGAAATGAATTTTCAGTCATTCGACTAATTGGAATCAAATAATGAAAACCTGCTAAACTGGATACGAAACGAGATAAAAACTTTGAATAAAAAAATATTTTTTTTCATGACATGACGAAAACATTATTATACAAGCCTATTTGATTCATCTTGAAAATTTTAACAACATAATCCAAGTTATTAATATTATCATTATTATATTTATTATATTCATATAAAATAAGGGCCTCAATAAAATATTGAACTGGTTTTTAATTATTACTTTTTTGGTTTTTGTCATTATTGAAACAAACAATTTAGTTTGCTAATGGTTTGATTTTAATTAGCAGGAATTTATGTATTTGTTATATGAGTCATGACAGATTAATTGTTTTGAAATTTATTTTCAAAAAAAAAAAAAAAAAAAAAAAAAAAAAAAATTAATTGAACTTTACTTTTAAAACAATTTAGGCACTTAACAAGTTCAAATAAAATAAATTTTGTATTAATCTGGTGTATGCTGAATGGCTTTTATTTATTATGTATAAGTTCATGTGCTTAACCAATAATTGTTGTCGGGCTGGAATTCAGTTCAGATTTCCGGATTTTATTTAAGCACATTTTCTGTTTATATTATTGTTTTCAATAACCCTTAATTAAATTGGAAAAAAGTCAGATGGCATTCAAATTTAAATTTTTGGATCACATTCAAAGATTAAATTACAAATTAAAATAGAAAACTCAGTTTTTATAAAAAAAATCGTACCGAGATTGGTTTAAAGAGACAATGTACAGTGGTTCCAAAACGCTTTTCTAAGTAATTCTGTAACGTGTGTTTTGTTAAAGATATTTAAATAAAATTAGATACAATCAGAGCTGAGGTATTTTCGAGTTGGCTACGAGCGAAGCAGTGCTTTAGCTGATCATGACGTTACTGGGTGGACATCCAAAATTGGTCATTTCGAGTTTGAAATTTTTTAAAAAAATCGCCAAAAATTTATTTATGATTTTTTTCTAAAGAAATTTTAAACATAGATAGTCTTCTTTAACCTCTACAAAAAATATACTTGCATGTGTAGGTTATATCTTTTAGTTTAAAAGATATTCAGGACGCAAAAAAGGTGGTATTATTTTTTTACTTATAAAATTGTTTGTTGTGTCCTGTACATTTTTTTTATATATTTTCAATAAGTATTTTAAGAAAAGTGCGTGTAAAGTATACATGAAGACACTTGAGGCAACGGTCTCCGCACATGCCTTATCCAAACTTTTCCATAATTTTTTTAAATTTTTTTATAAAAGTTTCAAAACGCAAAGCTGATATCGAAAAAATTACGTTAATTAAATATCTCTATATGTTGGAAAAACACACAAACTGTATTCTCTGATGGAGAGCATAGCAGCTCTTGCTATGCCAAATTTTATTCAGATATCTTTAACTGATTACAAGTTAAAGAGGCTAAGGTTTGTATTACCGTTTAATAAAATTATCAATATTAAACATTTAATATTGGGGAGCAACTTCAATTTTAAAGAAAATTGAAAGCGCTTCCAAATTAAAGAAAGTTTTTTAGGATTTCAGATTCGCAAAATGTTTATGATAATCATTATTACTATTTTTTCCAAAACTGTAATAATTTTCAATTAAAATTATTGTTTATAAAATGTAACACTTTATTAGTTTCTATATATATATATTAAAAAAATAAAAATTAATAGCAGAAGAAAAAAAATATTAGTTGAGTAGTAAAACCCAAGATTAATTTGCTTTAAATTTTGTGTATGAAAAGGCACAAAATTAAGTTATTTTCATCGATTTTTATAGTAACACCATTTATTTGTTTCCTTAAATCAAGCCCTACTAATGAAGTGAATCTATATGCTATGAAATATCTACTGGAGAATAAAAATGTAATAGGTCAAGTGCACTCAACTTCCCAAATCGACTCAATAATCAACAAAATGCTATCCTATAACTTTACTTAAAAATGTTCTAATAAATCTAAAAAATCCTTGAATAATTTAGAAAGTATTCATTCATTTGCAATTTAATATTCTAGTTATTGCAAATCCTATTAAAAATAGTGAGCTCTAAAAATATGAATATCTATATTCAACTGTTTAATTTTATACCATTCTTCTAAACCAATAAATATATATTTACTAAAGTCTCCAGTTTAAATGTTGGATAATATTCTGATTAAAAAAAATCCCTAGAATTATAAATTAGCTTTTTAGTTTAAATCAATCAAGAAATCAAATTGTAAATTTAAAAATGAAAAGGAAGGTTATAAATTCCAAATTATTATGGAAGACAAAAAATTCCAGTTATAACAAAAAACTTTTTGAAACCAGATAGATATAGAAAAATGCGAATTTAATTCAAAATATGTCTGCTCCAAAGTCTGCCATAAATGGAGCCAAAATTTTGAATAAACTCATATAGGCCATTATCAAAAATGTTTAACCTAGCTTAACTGATTTAATTCATCGATATATTTTGTGCTAATACTGTCTTAAACAAACGTGTTACAGCTCTAAACTCACAAGACTTGAAACTAATAGAGTGCAAAGTTTATTTTTATTTTATAAATGATTACTGTCCAAAATTCAAAAACTTAAGAAAAGGACTTAAAATTACTAAAATTTTTCCCATTCTTCTACACTTTTCGTTCGCGCTTTTATACTTTGTAATCTCATTCGATATCATGAAAACTAATCGAACCTTGTGGATAAATTTTATACCTTCTTTTTTGTTGTGCAGACTTACAACAGTAACATACAGCGTAATAAAATTTTGATGATAAAACTTTTCAATTTTTAAAATGAAAAGATTTATAATCAAAATTCATCAACGAAATATAACATTTAAAACAGGGTTTTTTACTTGTTTAAAAAACAAGGACGAATATTTTCAGTTTTTTGCAAAGCACATTCACAGTTTCTAATGGAGTAGCATAGATTATAGCGTGAACTTAGTTTCTTGTTATTTTACACAATAAAATCGAAGGAGTATTAAAAATTAACTTATTAAAAAAATGTATAGACCTTTAAAAAATTATGCAAAAATTCCACTTTTTGTTTTTGTATTTTTATTTAGCAAATTGCAGTTTGTACAAATCTTGGATCTATAGATATAACAAGGGCGATAAATATAATTTGTCCCGATCAATTATATTTATTTAAGTCAGATTTAGACGATAGCTGAAAAGGGGAAGTTTTTGACAAAACACATTTTGCACATTGCATGGACACCATGAAATTAAATATAATTCGTATAATAGTAGGTGCTTGTAATGCTTAACGGAAATGTAGAGGCGAATCAAAAAAAAAAAAAAAAAAAAAGAAAATTAGACCTAAAATCAAAATAATTTTGATAATGACACATATATGAAATATGTTCAATGTTGCATAGTCTGGTAAAATCAACTAATTTAGTTCTTTGTTAATAATTTTAATTTATAATTTATTAGCAAGTACACGGTAAAAATATTTGATTTATTTATTATTTATATATACTTCGATTACCAATATTTCTGCTAATCTGTAGATCGCCAATTTAAAGATAATAAAATTTGGCGTGTGAGTATTCTTTATGCCAATAATATAACATGCTAACAGTTGTTATAATCGAATCAGTATTCTATTCACCCTACCTATAAAAATGTTAAGGAAATAGGTCAAATTTTCATATATAACTTAAAAAATTATAGGTTCGCAATTCTGATATAAATGATCGCATGAAAATATAATTTTTGTTACACGTTTTTATGTAATACATAATAATGTAATCAAAATTGTTTATTTCTATTCATTTTTTGTATAAAACTCAAAAATAGCGATTTGTAAAAAATGTTTAAAATATTTCAACAATACAAACTTTAAATAATTTAGACAAATGATTTTTTAAACACCTAAGTTTGATAACCCTATTGTAAAAAAGGTTGTTATGAATCAAAGTGCAAAAATATAAATAATAAAATTACCACTGTGATTAAACATTGGAAAAAAATTACACTATATAAAAATTAAAAAACTTAAAAACAGATAATAATATCAGTTAACAGATAATAATATTAGCATTTCATCTACTTATACGTCGAATCAATTATTTTTTTGAAATATTAGTTTTAAATAAACTTTAATTTTTCTTGAATTCACCCTGCTGTGCTTCATGTAAAATTATTAAAATTATTATTTTTTTTTTAGTGTAATATTTCATTGTATAAATTTGAAATATTTTAATATCAATACCCGTGTTTCGAGAGATTTATAGTCGTCCTGTATAAAACAGGGCGATTAATAATAAATCGTCTGTTTTTGTTAACACTAAATGAGTCCACTTTAAATGTTATATGAATCATTTTGCTAAAAACTGGACGAGTTTTTGAATTTTAAAATTGTTTTCGTTTCGAAACCTTTCGCAAGTTACAGAACACGGTACGGTGGTGTAAAAGAGGTTGAAAATGTCGCTTAATTCAGGAAAAGTCAATATACACATAGATAAAAATCATAGTTACAGCATTATCACTATAACAATGTTATGTTCTCATTGTTAATTTTCTAGAATTTAAATAACTAGTTTTATGTGATAACAATGTTTTTGTTTAAATTTTTACACTTGCTTACACTTAATATGATTGACTGCAGAAATTATCTAAGTTTTTTTTTAATATTTTTATAAGAAACAAAATTTTATTAATATAAAAAATATTATTACTTCTACTACCATTAAATACTTTCAGTATTATTGCTTGTTCTTAAATTATATTTTGTTTTTAAACCATATTAATATTATTATTCCCATGAAAATAAAATTTTTCAAATAAATATAATACTTATCCTTTTCACAACATTAGTGGAAAAATTCAATACTTGTTTGTTTTTAAATATATTTCTTTTTAATATTTTATTGTAGTTCTCATTTCGTTTATATGTGAACAAATATAAATAGACAAATTTTGGTTATACAAGGTGTGATTCAAGCAATATAAGAAATTGTTTAACTACCACGAAAGGATTTAGTTAAAAAATTAATTAATGAACAAATAATATGTCGATATTTTTATTTTCAATAAAAATGTATAAAAATAATTTTTTATTAATACTTTTTATTTTAATATATGATAAGACGGAATAATTGTATGAATCATGGTATCATAACATGAAAAAACAAACCACGAAATCGGACACAAAATGCAAAATGGAATAATAAAAATTATTACTTATAATAATTTCTATTTTTTGCTGTGATATGCTCCAATCATAATATGTTACTCTTAGATTATGGTAACTACAATTATATTTTTCTCTGCGTGCAGATATTTTAATATTTCCATCTTGCTTTTTTATTAATCGGTAAGAAAAAATGCATTTGTGGAATTTATATATATATATATATATATATATATATATATATATATATATATATATATATATATATATCTATATCTTTTTTTTCGAAATACGCAAAATTCACATCAAAGGTACAGCGAATTTAAACGAGATACCAACATAGTTCTTTCTATTTTCATTTTCTGTAGTGCTGTATATAAAACAGCATTGTTTAATCCAAAGGTTTTGAATTTGAAACAAAATGTTTAAAAAATTTAAAACGGCCGTAGAAAAATCAACTACATAAGTAGCCTTTTTTAAACACTCCGGGAGAGAAATTTATATTTTTTAATTTGCATGCAACACTATACAAAATTGTAATTTGAAATATATATCCCCCTTGAAATACTTTTTAGATTTTTACAAAAAAATTGTAACAGCATAGAACTTGAAACAAATAATTCAAAAATGGATAAACAGGATTTTTGTATATCTTAAGTTATGTAGTTTTTCCTTGTTGCCACCGATATTATCATACGGGAGACAGAGCTTATTTTTCAGTAATTGCTTCAAATTTGACCAACAGTAGCATTTTATTTCAATATTTCTAAAAAAAAAATTAAAAATTTGTCTGTATGTTGTTTACATAACTGTTCGAAAACACATTAACGATAGGGGGCATTTCTAATAATTTTATATTTTCTAACCGATTTTAACTTTTATTATTTTCTTTGATATACAATTATGTATATATTATGATTCTTTTATAAATGTATATATACATTATTATAAAAGTAGAATTGTCACTTGTAAATACATAAATGAATAACTACGAACCTTTTATTACTAAGTTCGAATTTATTATATAATATTGGTTTGTTTATTGTCAAAAACAATTGTATAAAAAAAATATATAAGACAATATCTAAGACAACTATAAAAATAAGTAGTAAAGAAAATAGTCTGTTTTTTAGTTATTTTTTTGTTTGACAGCAACTGGAGTTTTTTCAGAAAAATCCTAATTTCTAAAATTATGCAATATATGTGCCTGATTTTTTCCAGAATATTAAAAGCAGTACGAACTATTTTTTATAAAAATTTCAGAACAAATATCCTGTAAAAATTTAAGTGCCATTCCAGTGCCAGTTCAAAACTAGTGTATTTTAGTACAATTTTCAAATAGAAAAAAAAATATTAATGATATTTGGACAAAACAAAATTTATAAATATTTAAAGAAAATCACACCTATATACCTGAGGTTGATGGACCATTTCAGAATTTTGTAAATGTTTGCATTTGCTCATTCTTTATATATAGTGTTGCTAGAATTTTCAAAAAGGACAGAAAAGGCAAAATACCCCAAAAAATAAGGCCAGAAAAAAGTTCATATTTTATATAAATATATATATATATATATATATATATATATATATATATAAATTTATTTTTTTTTCGTTCTCCTTAGTTTTTGATATTTTTAAAGAAATTATAATATATTTATAAATAACACCTAGGAAAATGACTTAAAATCGCCCAAAATAATCCCATACGAAATTGGAATATAATTCATATGAAAAATAACCCAAAGTTTTAAAATGATTTTTTATTTTTTTGTAATTTTTGATAAAGTTAAAGAACAATTATAATAATTGACTTGGTAATATCACAAATTTAGTAGAGGTACTTTTATTTTGAAGAATGGAGCGTCGCAATATGTACTTTTTTGGGTGTAAGTGATCAAAAATAAGTAAAAAAGATAAACTTCAAAACGATTTTCTAAATCTGTTTTTGTTTTTATTGCATATCTATCAGTTACAAAGATATTTGGTTTTGAAATCAGCTAAATTTAATCAGAATAAAAAATTAATTTTCGACACAAAAAACATATAAACATATATAAAAACATATAAACATATAAATTTTCGGTTTATAAATAACTTTTTTTCACCTAAGTTTTTAACTAAAAAAAGTTCTACTTACACTGGCTTATAGTATTAGTTATCCTGCATTCTTCTGTATATAATTTAGCTGCAAGAAAGTACAAGGCTGGACGCACGAATGGTTTTAATTCAAAAAATCATATTGTTTTGTATTTTATAAAGTCAAATAAGAATTTTACGTTGTTTATGGATAAGAAAGGGAACCTTTAATATTTTATTAAAAAAATACATAAAATCAAAAAATAACAATAACACCAATAGATCTATGTATTTAAATTTTTGCTAATGTGAGTTTTCTAATGAAACGCCTCATATGGACATAATATTAGTTAAACCTTTTATTTAAATAAAATTTTTGTTTGAATAAAAATATAAAATTTGTATGACGATGTATATGTTATAGATATAGTGCCTTAATTTTCTAACCCACACATTTCAAAATTCAGAAACCTTTGATGACTTTTCCAAAATGCGTAAATTACATTTTTTTTTTTGTAATTTTACAAGCAAAATATATAATAACTGTTGTACTGTGTGCAATAGCTAATTTTGTGTACAATAACTTAAAAGAAGTAGCGAACAAAAATGTTTACGCGTTCAAAAGTTATTGAATTTTAATCAATCATATACCCAAAAAAGTATAATAAATATAAATAATTAATACTTTTTGTTCGAATAAATACACAAAAATTATTAACTGAATGATTCTGTGAAAATTAATTTAGTAATAGCAAGTAATAAATTAGTTTCTTCATTGTTAAATTACTAATATATTAGCATTTTTAAGGTAATTTTAAGAATCAGAAAAGGTTAGGAAATAGCTACAAGATAAACTGAAAATTTTGAGGCTGAAAGCAAAATAGATAGGTAAGATTTAACCTTAAGAAGGCTAGGCTGGCAACACTGCTTACACAATTAATGAAGAACGAATTTTACTACCGATTTAAAGAATTTAAAGAAGAAATCTTCTGCAGTTGCCAAGATTTTAAAAAATCTATTTGAATTGATTTCTTTGTATGGTCCACATAATAAATTGAAGACATTTTGGAGATTTGAAAAGTATAGTTTATCATGTAAATTTTGACTAGAGATCTCATAGCTCTCTTAAGCTTAAATCGATTTTAGATTTTCTAATTGATTTTTTAATTATATCAATAATGGTTTATGTAACATTTTTAAATTTATCTTCCTTTTATTTTTCAAAATTTCGAGTTTGATATAAATTTTTCGGATTTTTTCCCTTAAGGCTTATCATATTTAATCAAACAAGTTCTACAGCTTTTGGTTCAATTTGAAAATATTGAATTTTTGGATATTACATTTACAACAAGAATGTCCTTAAAAATAATAACATCGAAAAATGTTATTATTTTTCTTTTATGTTCAAATTTTTGCTTTTAATATTTGACCAAAATCTAAGCAGACATATGGATGTTAGAAATCCTGATTCTGATACTACACAAAAAGCTAATGTAGAAAAAATCAGCAAAAAAATAATAGAATTAATCAAAAATAGTTCCTTGAGAATAATTCAAAATTCTTAGGGTCTGAATCTCTCTTTTACTAATGGATATCTTTGCCATATATACATCAAAATAAATTCGATATTCTGTATATTTCCAATATATATTTTATTTTAAAATATTTTTATAAGTGCAGTAATTATAATCTCGTAAACTTAAAATTTGTTACACTAAATTTTTGTTGTTTTAGATATTGTACAAATAGAAGTCAAGAAAAAAATTCGCCAAAATTACGTGTTCATCAGTAATTGTAGTTTACTGATGTAATATATTCTACTATAGTATGATATCAGTCCAAAAGTCAAATATTAAAAACAAAAATTAAAAAACAATTGATCAGGAATAACATCTTAGACTTGGGTATAAAAAAGTAATTCTCAAAAATCTTGTCGATTACCATTAGATTATAATTGTTTTTGAATCTGTTACACTCGAATATCATCACAATGGTATTTAAATTAACTTGACATTACGAGACTTAATTTATCGTGATAAATTTAAATAATAAAATTTATTCTCATAACAAAATGATCGAAAAACGTTATTTTACTATAAAAAAATTCATAATTTGCGAAGCAAATATTTACGATTTTTGTATAAGAAAACAAAGAAATTTCATTTGAAAAGATCGAAAAGCAATGAAAATTAGTCTGAATGAGTTTTTTCTATATTCTGATTTTCAATGAAATACAAATTTGTATCTATGTAAATTTGCACATTTTTTGTTAAAAGGTATCAAAATCTTTTAATTTTTATTTTTATTTCATCAATTTCTTCTTTTTTAATTTTTAAACTATTTATTTTACTTACGGACATCAGCATCTAAATTTGCATTTTTTTTTTAAACTTTGGTTTAAAATTAAAAACAAAGAAACAAAAGTAAAAATAAAACAGATTTTCAGATTCCGTCCTAACTGAAAATATTATTATTACTGAGACAAAACTTAAAAATGAGAATTTTCCATCATTTACGTCTTATGCTGAAATCTAATTTAGTAAAGCAATAAATACAGCACAAAATTTGAAAAATATTTTCAATAAAATAGGGAAAATACTGATAAAAACAATTTATTTCGCTTATATGACAACACTGATATATGTGATTGCTGTTTATTATTTTAAAATTCTTTAGTTATAATTAATAAAAAAAATTGTAGAAAATATTAATTATTTCGCTTATGTGGATATTTTGAAAATTAATGAAATTAATTTTTAGAATTTTTAAAATCTGATTTTAGATTTGCAATTAGCGGCCAATTCTACATACAAATACTGATTGTCATGACTGTATATATTTTTTTTTTATATTTCACTGTGTGTCCTCAAGAAAACCTATAACGTCACCTCTCAAAAGATTTTTCATTGTAACATTCTACAAAATCTATGAACAGTATGTTGGTCTATGCGTTAGTAATGATTTGTCTTATTGCAATATTATTTCAAAATATATTCTACAGTAAGCACAAATCTACGTAAACTTAATTTATTTAAAAAGTAAAATTTATAAATGCTAAAATCGAAAGCCTAACTTTTTAGAAATTAACAGTTAATATTTATTATCTTTTTTTTTTTGTAAAAACATTAAAATATTACCAAACTTTAAATATTTATTGAGAGTAATGTCTATGGGAACATATAAAAAGAGTAATGTATAATGAAAGCATTTTATACAAAAATTCAAAACAATTTTCCAAAAATTACTAGAGTTTAAAAACGATAAAATAATATGTTTCTTTAGTTCGATAAGAAATATTATATATGTTTGGTAATCTATAAAATTTCTAAGGGACTTTTAAAAATTACATATTCTACAAATTCTATAAAATTTCTAAGGTATTGTTATAAATTAGATATTTTGCATTTTTTTTTATTTAAATTACTGAAAGTAATTCTCATATCGATTTCCTAAGCTATATAAAATTTTATATAAACTGAAATTTAAAAAAAAATGTTTATACTATTCACGAATATATATATATATATATTTATATATATATATATATATATATATATATATATATATATATATGAACTAAAAATTATTTATCTTCTTTAAAAAAAATATTTAACTTAATCAGTAGCTAATATTGCTTTATTATTTTCTATTTTTAGAACCTTTATTAATGCATCTTTCATACTCCCTTTAATCCGCTTCATACAATTCACAAAACAACAATACCTGTGTCTTAAGTCTTTTGTTTAAAATAAAGTTTACGTATGTAGTAGCAGAAAATCAGTTATTTCTTGTTATTATTAGTTAATATTTTATATTCGTTTTATATACAATAAATATATATATATAAATATTTCTTTTAATATTTATTAATCATTAATATTTTATTTAATAAAGTAAATTCAAACTTATCATTTAATTTATGAATTATGGTGGCTTTTTATGTGTTATTTTAATTTATATTTTATTGTATTGTTTTATAATATATAGTAACATTTAAAGATTTTTTAACAATGAATTTCACACGTTTTCTTAATTATTTATTCTTTACAACTTGTTATTTTTTATGAATTTCTTTTGAAATAATTACTTTTTTTTACATTTACTTTGAATTCTTTTGAAATTGTTAAACAATTATATGATGTAAGCTGATATAGCTTGAATAACTTCTATAAGCACTTGCAAACTTTAAATGTATAAGAATAATTTATTTTAAATTTATTGCTTTAACTTAAAAAAATGAAATCAGTATTGCACAAATATAACGAATTTATTAAATGAAACCGTCATTAAAAAAAACTTCGAAAATTTTACAAAGAGAAGTATAAAATAAATACTAACACTCAACATTTAGAAATGATTTAAAAATGAAACGTACAATTTGTTGGCATTTTTTTTTGGTGTTTCGAGTGCATGAAATAGACAAAAATAAAATAAACAAAACTCTAGACAAAATAAACTACATTTTTCGCACACGTTAAGCGCGCAATTGCAAAAAGGCAAACAGTCCCGCAAGAAAGCCGTTTAGAAACTGCAAGGGAATATATTTGCAACAACATGCGCTTGTGCCAAACACAATGCATACAATCATACAGTAGATCGACCAGCCAGCCAGGCCGCCAGTCAGCCAAATAGTCGCATACATATAACAAAAACCCCATAAACAGTTTGAAATAACAAGCGAACAGACATTTTACTAGACTTCCAATGCAGCCGGCAGCATTATTACTAAACTTGGAGAATTAACAAATGCAATTGCCGGTGCAACAGCATACAATGTCTGTATTGGAAATACCAAGAAAACAACCACAAAACTTAACGTGCCTCAATTCAACGTACTCATGACAACAGACGCTGATATTGGTGGTGGTAAGAGTAACAAGCCAGAAACCAAAATAAATAACAACAGCAAAAGGCAAAAACAAAAAGCAAATCAACAGCAATAACAAAAAAATTGTAAATAGCAACAACCTCTCAAAGACCGACTGACCGAGTAATACAGTGTAAATAGCTTAAGTCATGCCACCAAACATACAGCTGTGGAGAAATAACAGCTTCAGTTGAACTAATCTCAGCAACAAACACATATACTACATACATACATATGTTATACTCAAAAAGCCGCTATAAAGAAAAATCTGTTCAAAGCAAGTCAAGAAACAGCAAAAACTGACAATAAAAAAACCTGAACGTCAAATCAGGTTTTTTGTATTCTCAAAATAAGAGCAAGTTTTCGTTTTTAAGAGCATTTGAGTAAAAACAAATCAAAAACAATAATCTCTTAGTATTTAAGAGTAACGTTGGTGATATTTTTTAATCTATTTTCTCTTTAATTTCCCAGCATATTGTTGATTTTTCCAGTAAGAGTTTAAATCTAATTGTTATGCTCAGCTTACGGTTTATTTCCAAGTTTGCCAATAATTTCCAATATTGTACTGAACATTTGTTTTGCTCTCGCTGGCGTCTCATTTGTATGTTGTTTACTAAATGTCTTTGTTTTCCTTTTGCTGCGTTTAACCAATCAAATTAAGTTGGCAGTATGTTTTTGCTACCTGGAAATAGTTTTTTATTGTACAAATACTGTATAAGTTAATGATGGAGTGTGTATGGTTTTTGCTAGTGGCTTATAGAAACAAATAAGTAAATAAAAATAAAGCTTGTGTCTTAAGTCTTTTGTTTAACAGTGTTTCTTTTATGTGGATATGTAGTGTTAACAGTAATGTTAATGACCCAATAACAGAAAGTGACTTAAAATTAATTTATTTTTACTTTTATTGTTTTAACAGTTTATAAAAAACTTCTAAACCAAGTGAAGCTGCGACTAAAAATATAAATTTAATAAATTTTTATAAACAAATGTTAATATATTTTCAATGGTTTTAAATAAAATTAAAGCTAAAACAATAAAAATTTATATATTTATATTATTCAAATTATTAACTAAGAATTGCATTCTGAATAAGGCAATTAAAAATATAAATTGCTTGATAAAAATTAACTATTAAAGGAAATATATTAATAAATTTGTCATGTTATGGGAAATGTATCTCTTAAAATTTTAACCATTGTTGTAACACATATGTATGTATAAACGGAATTTTACAAATAAACTTTATTTGATAATTTAATAAAAATTTTGAATAAACCATGTATATAACAAAGAACATTGATTTGTATGAAGATAAAAATACTGCAAATGTACCCCTCTAAAATAAAAAATTTACATGTTTTAAATGAATACCAAAAATATTTCGGTTTGATTATTTCCTTTACATGAGCCGGACCATATTTAAATTACCTAAAAAATTATAGTTTTCGATCAACAGCGTGCATAATGAGTAAAAAAAATTTAGAATTAGTTTTTAAATACTATTTTATTAAAGTTTGAATATTTTGGATATTTTTTATCCTAGTTTATATTGAAAAACTCTCATTCAATACTATTGACATATGCATTCATTAAACCCTAATAATATTTTGGGATTTCTAGTCCATAATTGTTTAAGTTAATTTTTATGTCAAACAAATGGTTAGTTAAGAAAATAAATGTCACCAAAAGAATAACGGGGTCTATATTCAATACCCTCTGTCTCGTATTTTCTTGATGCTTTTTTTATTTTATTTTTTTTTTTTTTTTTGTTTGGTGCTATTCTCTTCACTATAATGACCCTCACTTATAGTATAAATTTCAAAGTAAAATTCCATTTTTTCCCATTTTATCAACGATTTTTATTCTATCTTACGCAATAAATATTTCTGATTGTAAAAGCCTTTACAATTGGCAATACGAACATACACTGTTGGACAAAATAAAATGAAACTTTAATAAATATTTTAATTTCACTTTCGATTTTCCAACACTTCGTTACAAAGCGGAAGGTATATGCTTTAAAAATGCTCAATTTTAATATTCTATTCATTAAGTTCCATTAAAATTATTATTACCATTGAAAAACAAGGATAGATCCGTCCATGCTATTGTCAAGTCTTCGACCATAATACTGAAAGATTCAAGAACCAGAAACCCTAAGACTGCGAAGTAAAATCGAAACGATATCGCAATTCTTGCTAAAAAAAACTTTTACATAAGCGCAGAGATAAAGGAAGAAGTCATTTTAAATATTACTACATTAACTATCAGACAAGGTTCAAACAAATGGATTTCGGAAGAACAAATACTAAGAAAATTCTACTTGTAAGAGTTGTTATTATGAAAAACTTAAATTTCAGCTTTTCCGTGACACTTTCCAAACTCGTTTTAGTTTTTAGATATTTTTTTAATTTTTATTTTATTTTGATTTTATTTGTACTATTATTTTCATTCAGATCTTTTTCTTTTTACAACGAAATCGCTCTTTTAGTTCTAAATTCTAAAAGACAAATATATTAATATCACTTCATTTTCTTGATCTAGAATCAAGATTAGAAAATATAAGACGACAAATACCAGTACACCATAAATGTATACCATAATACAACTAGAAGAAAATTATTACGAAGTAAATAGTAAGAGTAGGAAACCACAGTTAATATTATTTCTGACTATTTTAGACATGATGAATATGAATGTGACCAACAGATTTAAATCGGTTGAATAGTTCTTTAGATATACTATAATAAGTATTTACTTTATACGTCGAATACTATCTCTGTGCTCCTACCCTACCTATTTTCACCACAATTATGTAGATTGACAAGAAAATTATTCCTACAAAATCTCCAGACCTTTTCTATAATAAATCCTTAGATATGAGAAAGTTAAGGTGTACCTCGTATGGGGGCTAACAGCTATAGGTAAAGCTGTCCTCACTATTTTCATCTCAGTTATGAATCTTGATAAGGAAATTATTCCCACACAATTTAAAACTTTTGCTAATGGTAATGATTCTTAATTTATGCGACAAAAAAATTTTGTATTTTATATAGGAGCTACTACTCCCTTTGTACCTACTCCTCCTATTTTTATTTCAATTTTTGAAGTTCATGATAAAGTTATTACCACAAAATTTTAAGACTTTTGTTGTAATAGTTTTTTAGATATGCAATAATAATTATTTTATTTGTTAGGGGGTACCATTTCCCCTGCTACGATTTCAAAATAAAGTAGTTTATTCGAATTATGATGCTTTTAAAATTACTAACTAATTTTTAAATTTTTAAAATCAAACATTAAATTGTACTTAAATGTATTTTTTACAATGCAAGATCTTTTATCTCTCTTTAAAATCGCAAATTTGCGAAATATTAAAAACAAATTATACGAAAACTTTAGTAGTGACATTTAGTAGAAACATTCTAAAAGCAAATTTTTCTAATACTTCAAAACTCAGCGAAATAAATATTTTTTTGTTCTCCCAAAAAGTTGTGATTTAAGAGATAGAGGGTATTGAATATAGACCTTCTAAATATTTATCATAAAAACTATAAATTCATGTGAAATAGGGACTAAATTTCAAAAATTTTTTAATATGATTATTATCGCAGTTTTAGAGGAACTTATTATATTTTTCATAAATTCATCTAATTTATGTACACTAAATACTTCCATTTAATTTGACTATTTGGGAACAAAATGCATAAAATTGACTCTCTTGCTGTTAAAGGGTTAATTATGTGTAATATTCAATAGTATTAGGATAGAACATTCCAATGGTATGAGTATAATAAAACCCAACATATGTGTTTGAAAATATGACAACTTTTGTAAAAAATATGAAAACTTTAGTAAAATGTTAACATTTCGCGACTGAAGATAGACATTTGAATTATTTAAATGAACATTTCAGGCCTTAGTATGTTCTTTATTATGCTTTGAAGTTAATTTTCTTTTAACGAAAATTTGGTAATGATATTGAAAAAAATGCGCATTTGTAGAGGTGTTTTTAAGAAGGTCCAGTTCACAAAAAAATAAATATTCAGATGTAATATTTTGGAAATCACATAAGAACAGACCAATCTTCATCTGTAGAGGGTTAGATTTGCAACTTTTTTTTGCAACTCTTTAAACATTTTGAAATTGTTTTCGGACTTTTTTCTTGGCACATTGATAGCGTTTTGAGCGCAAAAGAAGCAATTCTTGAGCCTTTAAATCCATCGGTGTAAATCACTTTCGCGGTTTTAAGTTGAAAATTAAAAAAAACGTTCATGTTTTCCCTATTTACACTATAATAGAACACATTCATAATTATTTTGAAGAATCACCAAACGTAAAAGGACACAATATTATAATTAATTACTGATAAACTTCTTAAACTTGCTTTTGCACTATCGTTAATATAATAAAAAATATATCAGGTGAAAATTTTCTAAAAATATATAATTTCAAGTTTTTTTTTTACTTGACATTGAAAAAACTAAAAAAAGTTTTTAATGGTTTAAAAGTTACATGGGTTTAAATCATATAAATCCTTAATTTTTTCTGAACATATTTTTAGATATTTTTTAATAACTAAAATAAGATTACTTTTTTTTATTTAACTACGCCAAACTATTTCATCATTTTTGTCATTTGGTCGTGATTTTTTGACACCTTAAATTTGATTCACAGAAAAAAAGTATTACCCAAAATTTTTCAATAACGCTCTTGCTTAATTTTACATTAAAATTAAATTGAGAGCTTAATATATTCAATAATTTTTTAAGTGGTTATGAATGTTTTCGAAAAAACTTAATATTTGACTTTTGTTTCAAGTAAAATTTAAAAAAATTTACAAAAATAATATATTTCCAGGAAATATATATAAGAAAGGCTTTGTAGTTTTTAAAATTATTTTGATGGTGTTCTCTTCTTTGGATATAGAGCGGCTTTGCTTTCATTAGATCATAGGTTCGTATATACACATATGTAGTTTTATATTATTATTTTTTAAGAAGTTCGGTAATTTTGTAGGTAGTTAATGAAAATTATGGAATATGAAAGCCAAGTGATATAAACGACTCTGTTGTCCCCTAAGTACAACTTTTTTAATCATAATATAATAAACCAAATGATATTTAATTATTCTAATGGAGCCGATGCTACTATTATCTGGGCCCGAATTACCGCATACGTGATCGAATAAAATTGTTCGTAATTTTTCTCTTTGGGATTACTGCATTCGTTATCGAACAAGCACAATCGAAATTTGAGATGATAGCATACGATAACGAGGGCGTAATCGAGTATCAGCTGTTTAAATTTTACTCGTCATCTCAGTACTGATCGAAATCATAAACTTTTCAATTGTGTGTGCAAAAAATATAAAAAGATGTAAGTTTATTATTATTTTTAAAGTTTTAAAACAAGATAATAAAGTGATTATTGTTTATAGGACTAATACCAACAAAATGAATTTTAAACAAAAGGAAGTTATGGCGCAGTACATGGTCGATCATCTTAATTTGGCCAAAAACATATTACCAAATTGTAGCCAAGGAAAAGCAACAGCCAAGAGATTATGGGATGAACTTGCTCTAAAGCTGAATTCCTATGGACCACCAACTAAGGACGTAAAATTATGGAGAAAGGTATAATGGTTGAAAGACTGGTGTACACATTTAAATTAAATATTTATAAACACTGTCATTTTAGGCTTTTGCAGATCAAAAATTCAATGCCAAGAAAAAAATGTCTTTTAACAAAGCATCAAAGCAGAAAACTGGAGGTGGACCTTACGAGGAAATGATTCTGACTTCTGCTGAAGAACAAATAATCCAAGCCACTGGGGTTGACCTTCATGTGGAAGGACTCTCCGCAGTTAAAACTTATGGGAAACCAAATGTTTCCAATACAAGTGAATTAGATGCCGCCATTAGTGAAAATATGCAGTCAATTTTAGAGGATGATGGCAGTGAAGATATAAATGATTATGTTGAGAAAGAAAAGCCAAGGTCTTATGCAAAAAAGGAAAAAGACTCAAAAATGTCTATTTTGTCTTCACATGTGGTATCAACAGAAGACTACCAACGTGTGTTACTCTCAAAGACTAATCAAATGTTACTTCTTTTAAATTCACACACTCAAAATATGGAGGAATATAAACAGGAACAAAACCAAATATTAGAACGTTTGATAAAAATTAAAGAAAGATCTCTTAATATTAAAGAGGAGGAACACAAAACCAACATGGAAATCAAACAAGTAGAGCTTGAAATAAAAAAACTACAACTACAGTTGCTTCAATGAAACAAATGCCTATTTGTTATCCTTCTTCAATAAAATAAATGGTAGTCTGTGTATATCTGCAAAAAAGTACAAATGAATTAAAATGTGATTTATTTTTTATCCTAGCTATTAGTGTAATAAAATGTGATTTTTTATGACTGTTTTTTATAATTATTTTAACTAATTAATGAATTTTTTTGTTTTCTTTGAAAAATGTTTTATAATACATACGTATAAATGAATTGAAATATAATAAATTTTTTTATTTTTATCTTATAAGTGAGCACTTTATTTGGTCTCTTATTTTTTGTCCAATGCGTGTTAATTGCGTCTCATTTCCGATAATAGGGTTTATAACAGAGATGCTGGGTTGAGGAATATTTTGTGTATATAAAGGAACTTTGAAGTAAATACACAAGTTGTGCAAAGCGGCGCACATATTTCCGAATTTTGCGATTTTTTCTGGGGCATAACGACTTCTTTTATCGTTGCTTAGAATTTTCCACCGAGCTTTAAGTATTCCTATTGTTCTTTCAACAATACAACGACCTTTTGCATGTACCTCATTAAAATACGATTCAGCAGAACCTACTTCAGGATTTCTATAAGGTGTAATCAACCAGGGTTCAATGGGATATCCTGAGTCGCCTGAAATAAAATATTTATATAAAAGAAATAATTGTAATTAATAGATAAAATAATATAAATAGTAAATTTACCTAGAAGCCAAACGTTTTTAAGTTCATTAGTATTGTAGAGTTCCTCTAAGAAACGCCTTTCCTCGGACTGCTTCCAAACAAAGGAGTCGTGCGATGCCCCTCCATATTTGGAATTAATGGATAAAATTTTGTACTCGTGATCACATATCTGAAAATATGGATGAATATGTATATAAATAAAGATATTAATGAGCTCTACATACTATCATTGAGTTAAGGCTATGGTACCCTTTCCTGTTGAAGAACATATGTTCATTTTCTGACGGCTTTTGGAGACCAAAATGTGTACCATCAACACACCCGATTACAGAAAGCATAAAAGTCATATGAAAAAAGTATTTACAGATTTTGTCATATGTCATACAATTACCTCCAGGGAGTTTAAATTTTTGCATGTACAATTCCATACATGAAGTAGATTCATTTGGGAGAAATGTTATGAACTTTGGACATATTCTGTTTTAAATTTCATTTATGACACGATTGATTGTTTTAGATACGGCACTTTGGCACATACCGATCAAGTAGTCATTTCCAACGATATGTTGGAAACTTCCACTTGCCAGAAGCGACAAAGTTACAGCCAGCTGCAACTTTGGTGGTAAGGCGGTAGATATATGCCCTTCGAAACATAGCTCAGAAAGAAGAAAATTAAACGCTACTTTTGAAAGTCTGAAGCGCTTAATAAACCTTAAAATTACATAACTTTTATTAAAAATACATTCGAATGATGCAATTTACTTACGCATTAGCCGGCAAGGACATTGGATCGCTTTTATCCCTCATTTCTTTTCGGATACGTACTGTGTTATATTCAACTTCAGAATCGGAGTCGGACGATAAGCACAACGATAGGAATGTAGCCATTCCTTCTATAATTTTATTTTTGTTTTTAAAAATATTTAAATTTACTGAATATGTTGAAATAAGCCGCGAAAATTTGGGTTTGTTTTAAATTTTTTATTTCAGCTGAGAATAATATGCACTAAACATATGTGTTTATTCTATTCCAACATAACACAAATCTAGTACATTTTACAAAAATTTCGTTACGTTAGCTATCGAATGCTATAATCCATCCATTCGAAACGTGACGAAATTTTATTCGATACGAAAGCTATCTCGATCACGTATGCGGTAATTCGGGCCCTGATCTGTTGTAAAAAAATTTCATACTATGGAGATTAAATTCTCGGTAACGTAAAGGCCGGCGTTTGATTTTATTAGTATCTCTTGTTGTACTCCTGTGGTAAGTTAATAATTCAGTACTTCATTCTGCAGAAGAGCTTTCATGGAATACCATATGATAGTAGTAAATCGAATTTGGAGAATAATGTGAATAAGTTGCTATTCTAATACCAAAAGAACTGCCGAGCAATCATCGAAGAAAATCACAACTGCGAAAACAAAAATATAAAGAATAAAAGAATTTCCAAGAAAAAATATAAAACAACGATATATATATATATATATTATAATATAAGATCTGAAAATATAAATTAACAAAAAAAAAAAAAATAGTAATAATAATAAATAAAAAACAATTGCGAAAACAAAACAATACACGAAATTTTTTTAGCCACTTTTCAATCATTCATTCATCTGCTTGATTGATTCAATTAATATATTATTTTTTTTTACTAACAACTTTTTAATTCATTATAATTTTTTTAATTTTTTTCTGTATTTGGAGATCTAACACCCAGAATTTAAACTTTCTGGTAAAATTTTTAATTTAAGATATTTTTACAATATAATTTGACGAACGCTCAGCATTCTTATGAAGTTCCTCATGATATACGCGGAAACTTAAATTTTTAGACCCTACCCCGCCATACGTGGTTGGTGTGTTACACATTTGTACTGATGACTCTTCCGAACATAAAAATATTCCAACTACCACATTAAACTATACCAATCATTTTTGGAATAATTTTTTGAGTCAGTTTCAAAGTACAGTTCACAATTTTAAAGCTAATTTAATGAAGTTTGGGAGAAATGATTATCTATATTTATGAGCACTACTGGGGATAATCGGATTACATAGAAAATAATAAAAATGAGTTTTAATTGCGAAACTAATTAATTCAATTAAAAATTTAATTAATTTCGCTCCAATCATCAAAGCGATAATGTTAAGTGAAAATAATTAATTTTTTTATAAAATGTTTTGTATCAAATTAATTACTTTTATGATTTAAATTTTTCATAAAAACAATGCAAAATGTTATAGGCACAATTCAATTATTACTTAAATCTGCCTCATTGTAAAAATTTTCCTTAAAACTAGCACAAAATTTTATGTTGTATTTTAGCTTGTCTTTATGTGTTACTATAAATGATATACATATACATACATTTTCAAAGCTTACAAACATAAATAAGAATACTTCTTTTGTCAGGAAATCCAGACTTTTTATAGTCGTCACTATAAATTTTAGTAGGTATCTATCACAATGTATGGAATACGAAAATCATAAGAATATTTCATGATAATGGTAATTTATTATGGGGCATTGTCCAATTAAAAATAAAATAGATTAGATAATAAGCCCATGTTATTAGGGTTGGTATAAAAAATTTATTTCAGTATATTGAGAAATTTCTTCTGGGTATATAGTCATTGATAAATTTGGAGATTACAATACCTGATTTAAAAATAGAGCTCCAAAATATAACACGACATAATTGTGCTTGATTTTATTTATCTAGTTACAAATAGCCATATTATTTTATGTTAATTTTATTTAGATCAACACAGAAAAGTAAACTTTTTTGCCTATTTTTGTCTTTTTGTAGTGCTCCGATAGCTTGAGAGACTTACAGTTACGAATCTCAAAAAATTACTTATGTCACGTTTTATGCTATGGCACTAATTGGTGCCGTAATTTTATAGCCGGTATCCAAAGTCTCGAATTATATAACAGCTAATACCCACAGACATATAATCTAAAATTTTTGTTAGAATGTGTGAACCAGTACTCCGGAAAAATGTGCTTAATGTTGAAGTTTTTATTTTTAAATAAAATAATTAACCAATGTACACCACTTTCAGAAGCTAAAAACATTATAAAAATTGAATTTTCATTCTTTTCTTATTTTTTACTTGAAAATTTGGCAATTAATTAAAATTTTTCAAAAGATCACTTAAAACAAAAATAGATAAAGCATAAAACGCTCTTGCAACCAATATTTCCTTAAATAGAACCAGCGTTACCGTATGGCGGCTTTAGTCACTTTTTTGGCGCCTTTTTAAAACGGAACTAAATGGCGAATTTTTAAGAATATGTGCTAAATGGCAAGAAACTAAGTTGCTTGAAATATCTTGATCCATTATATATTAGGTCCAATGAAGAAATTAATTATTTTGAGATTATTTCACAATAAAATAATGTAAAAGAACACCCCGATAAATTTATAAATTAACTGAAATTATTAAGAACTAAATCTAATGATATAGTTTATGAACAACTATTTAAAACATAAAATGCCGAATCAAATGTCTTCTTTCAAAAAGTCCTCTTTTTTGCATCTCTTTTTACATTATATTTTTTGCACACTTTTTAAAAACTCTTAATAATAATAACGCTGAATGGAACTTACTTTATGGCTGTTTCATTTATGAAATTGCTGTTACAGCCTTTTGACTTTTGTTAATATTGATGTAATTTTTGAAGATATGATAATGAAATTTCTTGTGTGGATGTACTTTGAATCATTACATCATAATCTACATTTCAGGTGACGATATATATTTGCATTTTTATGTTTAGAAAATGTCTCGATTATTCCAATTTTTCTTTTTACAAGATATATGTTAAGAGACTTCGCTTAATTTCTCCAAAATTTGACCATCAAATTTATAAAAAATATTAGTAAATGCTTAAGAGTGTAATCTAATACCAATTAATAAATATATATATATTTTTTTGTTCTTTTTTTAGTATCTGCAAATGCAAAAAATTAAAAAATTGAAATACTTTTGTCAAGCAAATGAAATAACTACACATGTTATTTTTTTTTAATTTCTCGGAAACGATTCAAGATTTTGTAATACTGTTACATTTGGTAGAAGATATAAGAGGCAGAAAAAAATCACTGTATATTAATGATAGAAAAATTCAAAAAAATTTGAACAAAAAACATTAAAAATTCACACATACTTTTTAAAGCCCACAAATTCTCTATTCTCTGTTAAGTTCTTCTAGGTCATTCAAAATTTTAGTTTTATTTGATGTTTTCCTAAATGTTTTTATTTTTTTATTTAAGATGGCAAGTTTTCCACATTCCTTTTTTAGTTTATAAATTGCTAATTGTATAATTATGTCAATCATTAAATTTATTAATATAAATTAAAAACAAATTAAAAAATATGTTAGAAAGTATTACACAGAAAAAAAAATATATTTGAATTTTTGTTTTCATAAATATTATAATAAAATCTCATTCATAGATATTATTAAATTGTACTTAATGAAAATTTTACGAATCTTGCAAAAATTCTGCTAAAATTTTTATTTAGTTTTATTAGATTTGATTTAAGTGTTAAGTAGTAATACTTATGCATGAAAATATTAAAAGTAGATCCCTTTAAATGGCAATTTTCGAATAAAAAGCTGTTAAAAAGTAACGTTTAGAAATTTGTATAAATTTGCTGACATTCTATAGCAAATGCATCATTGTAATAAAAAGCACTTCTGTTATGTTATTTTGCTATCAACATGTATCTAAAAATTATTAAAAACCAAAAATTCTCTAAACAAAATTTCAAACATGCAATTACAAATTGAAAACATAAATGAAAATTTTAACAATTTGTTTAAGTCTTCTTGACTTTTGATTCATTTCAAAAAATGTATAAAAGTGTTAATATTTAAGATTTATTCTAAAATCAATGAAATTAAATTCTTATATTTATGCACAAACTTTTTTATGTGTATTTAATAATTCAATATATATATATATATATATATATATATATATATATATATATATATATATATATATATATATATATCATAGTAACAGCAAATATACTGATGCCATATTCATCTCGAAAAAAATGAGATATCATGAAAACAGGGCTTGCCAGTGTTTGTGATTTTAGATTCCAACGGAGGAAATTATTAATGATGGACACTTAATTACACAGTTTAGAAAGTATTTCCAGGAAACGAAAATTAAATATTTTTTACCTCGGTTATAAGAGGCCACATTATTGGTTCGCAGAAAATTTTCAATATTCCAAAAATGTTAAATACTAAGTTTGAATGTTTCTCTTTTTTCTGAAAATTTTATAGAAGCTTTTATAACAAAAAGAATAATTTTTTTAATCTAATTTACCACAGATGGTATGGCAAATATAACTCGAATACATTTATGAATGTTTTTTTTATCGCTATGTTTAAAATTAAATTTTATTTATGTACATAAAATATGTAAATTTTTGTTCTTTTTATTTATAATTCAATAAAAGTATTTCAAAAAGTAATTAGGTTATTTTGAGGCAAAAAACTACCATTATATTTAATATAAAGTTTAAAAAGACTAATATATATAAAGAAATAAACCTTTTAAAAGTTGTCCAATTGTTATAATTCTATTACAACAAGTTTGTGGCTTAAGACTTTTGTATTATAAAGTCAATTTTATTTTATATTACAACAAACACGTGCCAGATCTGCTAAATAAACTTCTATTGAAAGAATAAAAAAGCAATTTTTAAAACTGTAGCAACTAGTAAATTCTATAGATGACAATTTAATTGTCACTTCCTGCCGAAATTTACAAAAACAAACAATGATTTCTGTAAAAAAACAATGATAATCTTAAAAGAAACCAGCATTACAAAAAAACTAAAAGAGCCATAATAATTGACAGGCACTTGAATACTGGCTTAATGTCACTTCAATACAACAACCAAAATAACAACCATAGCAACAGCCATAACAACTACAATATTACAAAGTGTGAAGCCCACACTTGTCAAAAGATTACAAAAGTATTAAAACACAAAGAAAAAAACAGCAACAAAATAGCTCATGCTACACAGTAGCACCTCAACGTCCCAAAAGTACTTTATAGTTGAGATAACAACAGCAGCAACAAAAACTCAATAGAAAAAGGTTTCTTTTGCCAACATTGAAATGACCAAAATGGCGGGAAAAAATATATCTACTGTCTCTATTATCATAATAAAGTGAGATAACACCCAATGGATTAAAGACATTTTATTGAAACTAGAATTTTTTTTTACGGAATGCCAGGAATAAAATACAAGCGTTTGAGCTAACAAATAAAAAACTGTGAAAAATAAAATTGTCATAAATTACAAAACAATGACAAGTGCTATGAAAACGAAGAAAAAAAATAGTTTTTTCTTCATATAATTTTATTTGGAAGAAAATGAGAAATACAATTCAAAACAAAAACTGTAAAGTAATGTTTTCTTTTCTAAAGTAAACTACAATTGACATATAGTGTTGCACCTTTCTGTAGCAGGTACATGTATGGGACAAATGCAGTGTTGTGCAATAAATTGTGTCAGAGAAGTTGATCAGTTGAAATAATTTTTACATGTTGGTCCTAAAGACTATCGATGGTTCAGTAATATAATACTGAAATTCGCTAATCTAACAGATGATTACCGTGGAGGAAAAACACACTTCTTAATATTTCTTACACTCTTGAGAAGACATTTGAAGTGGCTTTATAAACACACATACACTCAGTCGCATAAATATTTATCCACCTAGTAGGAACCATGCACTTGAAAGTTTTTGTCACGTTTTTCTTAAGATATTTATAATTTATTATTACTTTTATGATACCTCGATATATTAACAAGAATCGACCAACAAAATAGTACATTTCTTCGTTTACGTTAGATTTTATAGCCATTTATATTATAAAGCGTAAGTATGTACCCATTTGGTAGAATAAAAGCAGAAGGAGAGTTAAATATTTTCTTCAAAAGCAAATAAAGAAGTTTAAACCATAAAATTATACGAATGAATTAATGTTTAACTGAATTTTTTTAAATATCATAAATTTCTAAAAACTCCGTATTTTCTACTCTTTTTTGATTAGGATAAGATATTACTAATGCTGAAAAAGTGTGTAGTGGCACAGAAAATATTTATTCCATTCTGCTTCTGTCTAATTATAATTCACAAACTCTGTTTAGGTACGGCCAAACAAAGACAACAATGTAATTTATGATTGCAAACTTGTTTATGATCCTTCGAACCAAATGTTAGCTTATACTACTTCTATAGCATCGTTTACGACAGTAGGTTCAGTCTCTCTTTTACTTGCCCAAACGCCTAGCTCTGCTAATTGAGTCTTTCAAAATTGCATCAGTGCTATGCGAGCACCATGTTCAGGGGTTTCCACGAAATCTAAATGGATAAGACACCACGAATGATCCAATTCCAATTTGCTAGTGTCCAATTATAATCTACAAACTCTGCTTTGGTACCGCCAAACACAGACAAGAAGGCAATTTACAATTGATTTCTAAACAATATACTATCGCACTATTTTTATAAATATAGTGAAGGTTAAATAATTAACTAATATCACATTTAACTAATATCACATATTTGATAAAGCATTTGTTACAATTACAACATTTCAACCTTTATTCATAGGTTTCTTAAAAGAAATTTTGGAAATATTTTACTAATAAACTATATAAATATGAACAACACACACTTTTTGTACACAAAAATGAATAAATAAATAAAAATGAATTTTAATATTAATTAATTTTTCGCTTAATTTTTCTCTAATCAAAAAAATGATAATTATAAATGATAATATTATTATCATGAAATTAATTTTATATTAAAAAAAAAATTAAATTAAATCAATTCCATTCAATACTGAAGGTTTGCCTACAATCCACTAAAATTTTAATCGATATAATTGAAAAATAGATTAACCTTTTACCAATGGATAATACTGTTCCTTTCTCAATATAAATAAAAGTAATTCTAATATTTCGTCTCTGTTGCAAAATAATAAATGTTATTCGAATACATTTACACATATTATATAGTGATTACAACAATATATTTAATAAAAATGAATGGACTGTATTTATTCTATATTTAATAAATAGTTTATTGAAAATCCTTCTGGAAAAAAGGTGCACGATTTGCATTCCGACAAATAATATAATGACAATGAAATAGCCTTTTTAAATCTGGGAAATAACAAAGAAATAATAAACGTTAGATTGTTAACAAAGCTTCTAAAAATTTGTAATTTCCACAAACCCATAAAATGTAAGTACTCTTTTGAATACGTATGTATTACATACTTTAGACTGCACCAAAATTTATCCACTTTTGAATTTGGACCATAAACCCCCTTAGAATCGTTCACTGTGTCGTAAAAATATATTGTGGTTAATATTATTGAAATCGGATTATCTGTGCCATATCGGACCTGAAGTTTGTATGGAACTGAAGTTTATATTGCAAAAATATTACTTTTTTACAGTTTTTAGAAAAGTACATTTATTAAATTCTTTGCTTTGTGAAAAAATTTTAAAAAATCTACACATAATTATTTATCAAAATCTGTTAAAAAACTTTAAAGTTATTGCTAATTCCCCAGACCATTAATGTGTTTTAGATCGCTTGTGTAAGGTGTATACAAAAAAAATTTTATTTTTTAAATGTTTAAATAAGACGCTATTTATTTTTAAATTTGAATTTAAATTACTGAAAATTATGTTTCCCTTTTCATGCTTGGTTAAAAATTTTTAAGACTGTTTCAAAACTCCAATTTCAAACTTTTAAAAATATTGTTAAACAAATTTCGAAAAGTTTAAATAAAACTATGCAAGTTTATAGACAGCACTACAGGAAATAAAACTAAAAAAGAATTAGGTCAAGACCTTGTATGACTAAGCCTTATTTGTGAATTGAATTTTGTGGATTTTAGCAAAAAGCCATTCTTTTAGTTTTTAGACATAAAGTAATATATATTTTTTTTTTTGTTTTTTTTTTTTTGTTACTGGCTCTAAGACTAAAAAAATTATTACATAATAAGGTAAACCATATCTCTTAAATTATATTCTGATGTCTATAAGAAAATTTAAAATAAGAAAGTCAAAATCAAAATTTTAAATATTTGTAATTTTTAAAGAAAATATTTTGTTTTACATGGATTTGGCTGTAATGATTTCTACAAGAAATTCTGACTGTCTAGCGTGACTTTCCTTGTCAGAATGATGTAATTATCCTTTTATTTGTCTATAATATTAATTAATGAAATTTACTTTACAAATATTTAAGAACAGCTTATCTGACGGTTAAATTTGCATTTTTTACTACTCATATTAATGATGGTTTTTCTATTATATTTCCGTAAAACTTTATCGAAATCCAGATAAAAATAAAAATAAATAAGTTTTTGATATGTATTCCTTAAAACTTTTAAATGTTCCAAATTTTGTCTTCGTTTTTTGCTTTTTTTTACCTTTGTTTTTTAGAAATTATCCTTTTCAAATTTTTCCAAGTCTTCAGAATATATTTTTTGAAACCTGTTTTATATTACTCTGTAATAATTATGTGTAGTCTGAATAAAAAAAATGCCTTTTTGGCAAAATCCGCAAAATTGAAATTGCAAGTATGGCTTAGTCATTCAAGATATTGACTTAATTCGCTTTTAGTTTTATTTCCTGTGATATTGTCTATAAACTCTTATTATTTTGTTTGAACTTTTTTGAAATTTGTTTAACAAAACTTTTATTAGTTTGAAATTGGAATTTTGAAACAGTCTTAAAGAAATCAAAACTTTTTAACTAAGCATGGAAAAAAACATATTTTTCAATAATTATGATTCAAATTTAATTAAGAATAGAATTTCATTTAAACAATTCTTAAAAAGTTAAATACTTGTTTGTACATTGCTTATACAAGTGGTGTTAGTTTGGGGAATTCGTAAAACCTTAAAAACTAAAATCGGTTGATTTTTTCTCTCTTTTTTGATAGAAAGTTAGGTATGGATTGCGATTTTTAATACCTTGTTAAAAAGTAGTATATTTAAAAGTAAAAGTTTATAAAAACTCTAAAAAAAAGCCATATTTTTCTCATATAAATGCACCATACAAACTTCAGGTCCGAGCGGCACGAGTTAACAATATCCGATTAACATTTTTATTTCTAAAAAAAATGTGCAACTTTTGCAACTTTATTTTTCTTTTTCAGTTTTTTTTTCTTTTTTGACAGAATTGTTACAGTTTTTCTTTGTTTATTTAAAAAAATGTAACCAAAAGATAGATTAATTGAATGAATGTGTTTCAATTGAATTTTATTTTAAAAATAATTAACAAACTTATTAAAAATTGTTGGCTAATATTTTTCTGTGTGGGAAAATGTGGAAAATTTTCATCCATTCATCAACTAGAATGTCTACACTACCATTCCGATCTAGCTTCAGAGTACCCGAACACCCCATCAGCAGTTGAACTGGGTGTAATTGTTGAAGCGTTAGGCGAAAAATGTTGCTTATTAACAATGAAATTAGACATGATGAACATAAATTATCGAAATAATAAAAAATCATACATTTTTCAATGAACTGAAGCGTTTCCTGCATTTAAAATGTAGTGATAATTATATAATTTGAAAAAGCTCCACAAACGCCATAAATTGGGGTAGAAAATCCAAAAATGGTGCTTAACCTAAATTGACTGGGAATATTTTTATTTTTGATATTGGTGAAATTAACAAATATTTACCTATTATATAAAATTTTGTTTCCTTGGGACGTTACCATATGGTCACGCCATTCACTACATATAAATTTGTTTTTGTGAGAAGAAAATTAGTAAATTTTTCAAAAAAAAAAAAAAAAAATCGTTTTTACTGGCAAATTTTCTTAAGGAAATGCAATTTAATATTTGTTCTAGTATTGCATTGAGAAGCATACGTTACATATCGAATATCCAGTCTTAAGTATATCCACTTGAACTGGAGAAGTTACGATAGGCAGTCTTCCGCTTCTTGATATTTGGATGACATCCACTTATTCCCATTTGCAGAATAGTAAATTGCTTTTGGACTTGTAATCTCTAATTAACAAAGACTTTCTTTTTATTTACGCTGAAGCTGACTAAAATTTTCAATACAAATCTAATTTAGATATCTAAAAATTAAGTTTTACAGTTTTTTTCCTCTATATTGAATACGATAAACAATCATATTTTAGGAATAAACGAGGAGTGTTAATGTTGAGTAATTCCATTTTAAATTAAAAAAATTTTGAATCTTGGCTACCGATTTAGGTAAAATTTGGTGCATGTGTAGAGAAGGATACAGAGGCATGTAAAATTAATTTTTCTTATTTTTATTTTGAGAACTTTGGCAACTCTACAACTTTGAATGCGATTAACATATTTATTTAAATGACCATAACTTTTGTTATGTACAAGATAAAAATATGTTGATATTATATTTTATTTTTTTATTTTTTTGTAGTGGATTTGTCAAAGCTTTTATTTTAAGATGTCATATAAAAATTTTGAAAATATTTTTATTAACATATTTTTTTGTAAGAAGTTTCTTTAGTGTCGTGTATCTATAAATGGCCATCTTTAATTTTATTTTTTTGTTAAGAAACCTTATAGTTATACTTGCTACAGAAAAAAATTCAGAAAGGTCAAAATTTTTAAATTTAAAATGGAATTACTTTGTTAGAAACGTTGGTTATTTTTTTTTTAGTATTAAAGTTAGGTTGATTTTTTAGTATTAAAATCCGGTTCAGAATTTGTTCAGAAAACAAGCATATTTTCGTTAGATTTTTTTTTTTTTTTTGACAATGGTTTTTTTGGATTTCCACACTACACATATTGCGTAAAAATACAGAATTTTTATTTTCAACCAAGTTCGTCTAAAAGCTTGTTGAATTTCTATATAAAAGTAAAAAATGTATGTTTTTAAACCGATTAAATATATAGCCTTAACAACTCCGTTGTAAAAAAATGACTATTTATGAATTTTCAGTTTTTACCATTGTGATAAAAAATTGCAAAAACTGACTGCGCACTACATGGAGAGTAAAAAAAAAATTTAATAATTTATTTATCTATTTTTACCTAGAATCAATTATTTTTTCCAAATATTACTTTTCAGTTTTCAATTAATCGCCATTTGTACCAATTTCACGCCTCTCTGCGCCAGTTGTGAATCCCATAAACACTTTTGGGGTCATCTAGATCTAGTGATAAAAAAATCGGCCCTAAAGACCAAAAAAAGTAAAAATAAGGTTTTATGAAATTACACTTCTAAAAGGATTTACAAAAACAAATAATACTTAATGTGACGCTTCTTTAATATAAAGTAGTGGATACATACATTCATAATTTTTTGGGGTCTTTTAAATTCGTCAAAAAAATATTTTTCTTAAAAAAAGTAACTCGGTTTTCACCAAAATATGAATAATACAGTATCTTCTATTAAACACAACGATTTTTTATATTTATAAGCATTTTTGGCTATTTTATTTAATGTTATATTAAGTGTGTAAGAGTGGATAAATATTTATGCGATTGAGAGAGAGAGAGAGCGAGAGTGTGTATGCATATGAACTTTTTTTTACATTATTATTTCCTAAAATAAAAGGTTGTACATCTCAGTTATTTGATTATATGTATTGAGGGTAACAACTAAATGAAATAAAGTGAATTACAACAAAGTCAGACTACATGCTGCAGCATCATCATACTAAACAAAACACTAAATTTTACTCTATAAAAACGCTAGCGTAATTACATTTCAAAATATTGTCTCGTACAGGACCCATAGAGCAGGTTACTTTGGAGTGTATTGATTTTATTACTTTTTTTCTACCGCTTCCTCTGTTTCTATTCATTTGAACTATCGAATGTCTGACAGAATGGTAGAAAACAAAATATTAACGGCAACACGGCACATGCTGTTTCTATAGTGACTGTAAATAAACAGACAATGTTCAATTTCGTTATTTCGCTTTTAAACAATTTAAAATCAAAAGGTAAACTAAAAACTAAAAAAAATCAATGAAAATAGAAGAAATGTTGGCGCGGCTTTTGCCTTGTTTGGCTTTAAGCTGGCGACAAGTGTAAAACGACAGCTCAGCTTGTTGTTTTGTTTTGAGTTTTGTTGTTTCCTTGTATTTGCTAGCTTTTAAATCATTCTTTCTTTTGCTCTTTTGGTTACTTTTCATTTTAAACAATTCTAAACTTTTTCTTTCTGTTTTTCGTTTTGTCATGCACTGTCCAAACAGCATCAAGAGTTGCCAGGAGGATATTTAATTCTAGGAGTTATGGAAGAAAAAGCAAAAAAAGAAATGTGATTGAAATGAACCAGAATTTTTTTATATTTTTGCCTTTTCCCAACAGCTTTAAATTTTTGATGTTAGAATTGTATAAGATAACTGCTCTCTGGAAAATATCACTTTATATGTTATGACTCTATTAGCATTTTCAGTTCTAGATTTAGCATTTGAAAGGTTTAAAATACATTGACAATTTACAATAATATGCGGAGTGCTTTTTAGCACTTTTTACAGAAGTTTTTAATTCAATACTTTTTTTTAAAAGAATTTTTTAGTAAATTTGATTTGCTGGATTCTTATTTTATTTCTCAATATTGCAAATAATTCTGTGGAAAAATTGTGTGAAATGTCATAAAAGTATGATTATTAGAAAATTTCTTATTGTAACGGGGTGAATAAAATTTTACTCATAGGCCTAGTAGAAGTTTTGATGTATAGAAATTTTCGACATTTTAAAATTATAGAAAATCTAAAAATCTACATCTAAAATCTACATTTTGTTTCAAGATTTTAAACACATTCATTCATTATTAAATGTCTATTTGAACATAAAATATTCCCAAAGAGGAGTTTTGCTTTCTGAAAGGATTTTAAATGCATACGAATCAATTTGTGTTTTTTCAGTTGTATGTTTTATTTATTTATTTATATATTTATATTTTTTATTATTTTTTTCTGTTTACGCATTTCTGTATTTTAATTTTTAAGTAATAAAAATTAATCTGTGAGTATTTTTTTTCACACAGCATAAACAAAAATGTTTCTGACCATAGTAAAAAAAAACTAGAAACAAGAGCAATAAAAATATGAACTTTTCTTTACAAGACTATTTAGAATTATTATTTGCTGCTGTAGAATAATTTATCATAATTTTTTTGGAATATTTAGTACATTACGAGTTACACCCTCTAGCAACACTGCTTTATTGCTGCTCGAACAAAAGTTATGTGATTTTAAAACTACAATTTTAGTTATTTTAATATTTTCCTACTTTTTGGTAACAGTATATACGCCCCTCTATGAAGACGCAATTTGATGTATATTTAAAAACGAGGTAATTCTGCTTCTTTTGTGACGAATCCCTACTTTCAGAAAATCGGCTTCCTGTTTGGATTGTGTTTTTTGGCGTTAACATCTTAAGGTCGGAGAGCCTATTAAAATATTTAATCGCAAAAATTTTAAAGACTTTTCGAAATTTTAAAAAACTAAAACAAATTTTACTTCAGCATTTTTAGAGGCCAAAAAATTGTCTAGAATTATATAAATCACATTGGGAAAATTGCTCTAGTCTGCTTTAGTGATTGTATTTTTAATCTCACAAAATAAATCAGTTTTTGTTGAAAATGATATACCTTTACCTAAACGCATTTTGCTTCGGCACATCCAAGCTCCAACATAATATGACTCAATTGCAAAGTTTTGTCAAAATTCATCCTAAAATCGAGGACGAGCTTAAAAAATTATGAAGTTTGTAGAACCTTTGGACAAAAATGTTCGTAATATCAAAATTGTCGTTATAAAATCTTTTTAAAAGAGATCATTGAATGATATAAAATATTTTTGGTTGTTTTTCTACAGTTTGATGCGGAAATAGTTTTGGAAATAAAAACTAATCCACGTATATAATGTAAAACTTAATGCTGAACGTTAGTCAAATCTTATCGTAAAAAAAGCTTGGAGTACAAACTCTAACGTGAGGTTTATATATATATATATATATATATATATATATATATATATATATATATATATATAATCCTCCCTTTAGAGTATATAGAAAAAAACCAAGTTTGCATAGAATTGAATTTAATTCGCTGATATACTTTCACATGTAACCTAAAAATGAAAAAAACTTCAAATAAATAAATAATAAAAAATTTCAAATATTGATTATATTGCTATAAAGTGAATTTTCCAATGACTCGTAATTATTTTTCAGTGCCACTTGATTTCGATATTAGCTATTGTAACAGTTACAGATTGATATATATTGTCATCGCTTTGAATTAGTGCATTGAGTGTGCCTCGAAGATTTATGAAATATTAGAGAAACCGCGATCTCAGGTCATGAATACTTTTTATGCATTTTTTAACCTATTTTTCGCTTAACTAAAACAGAATAGATGTACTTATTATAAATATAATTTACACTTTGACAGCCATTATGTGATTTATATAATTTGGATTAAAAGCAAGTTTTTACACTGTTTTAGTTATTATTTTGTATGTACCAAAGCACACATGTTAGAAAATCCCTTTGCGAGATATTCTCAAAAGTATTTAGTTTATATCAAAGAGTCAATTGATTCTTACAGAAATGAATGTCGTTTCCTTTTCTAACTAAAATGTTGTTAAATATGTTCTTTCCTTGTTCCTCTCTGTAAAGAATACTGCAAAATTATCGTGAAATATATCCCACATTAAATAGTTTCTAAGGAAATTTTGTTAGTGATATTCCAGTTCATTTGCATTTTAAATAAGGAGGTATTTAATTTCGTTTGGAACTTGTTTAAATTTTTATTATTCCACCCCTTAATACTTACTCTTTTGTGATACTTTAAACACTGGCTGCGCTAACTAAAACTCTTCGACAGTTTTTTTTTTCACAATATCTGTTACTTACTACTATTGTTTATTTTTTTTAATACTCAAATTGACCGTTTTTTCTCCCTTTTTTAATTTAGCATTAAGTGCTTTCTAATATAAAATCTTACCAAAAATTTAAATTTTACAAAAAATTCGAAATTACACAAAAAAAAAAAAAAAAAATTCAGAAAAAATATGCAAATTTTACCAAAGTTCGAAAAGCTCCACAATTTCGGAATTTAATTAAAAGTTCTATAATATAATTTAAAAATGTCTCTCCATAAATACATTAACTAATAAAATATCATACTAACAGAATTGGGAATATATTTTTTGTTCTATTGCAATCATAAAAAAGGTCGGTTAGAAGGAGGAGTTTTGCCATATGAGCACATTTGGCATTGTCAATTATTTTGAAAATGAAGTAATAATTTTCGTAGCACTAATTGATATTTTAATATTTTCAGTTTACATTTGATCGGAGGTAGGCATTATTATTTTTTCGATACTCTGTCGAATATTTCGTTGTGGGTATATTCTGTGATAAATTGGATTGGAATTTAATAAAGTTTTTTTCCGCGTTATAACTTCGCCTTCAGTGGGTAAGAATTAACAACATGTGTTTTAACAAATTAATTTCAAGTGTGAAAAAAATTATCATTGGAGCATAAGACACCTCCTGGGGCGCATTCACCAAACTGCTGGTAGGCCGGAGCCAACTTATATTCCAGCAACATCGCAATCAGCTACGAGGTACTTACTAGCTGTAGATTTTACATAAAATTCAGTTAAATATATACATTTTTGTTTGATTTTTCAATTGCAGTATTAAAATAGAAAAAAATATTGTATACAGGCGAACCGTTCTGCCCCCATCACTTTGCGAATTTACGCCATTGTTGTGGTAGTTCCGACGTTTTTGGTCACTACAGAAATTCACAAAAAATATTAATGTAACGTAGAAAGAATTCAGGATAAAAAGGATTTAAATTGAAGCCAACAAATCTAAGTCTTTAGTACAAAAAAATGTTTACAGATATCTTTTACGGTTATGAGAACAGGGATCTTTAAACAAACAAGTGGCGAATGCTCCCCCTTCTACCCTACCAATTTGCGAGTCTATGGATAATCTTTAGAAAATTTTCCACAATAACAAGTTAATATCTATGAAAAAGTTAAAATTTGTTAGAAGATATGGGACTGTAAACAATTGTTAAACAATTATTGATAAGTCTGTCCCACATTATCTTAATTCTAATAATTACGTAAGATTTATGAACGTTAAATTTTGTTGTTGATGTGAGTCTCATATAGTAGCCTCGGTTAATTATGCAACTTTCCGCAGTTTTTTTTTTTTTAACTAATATAAAACATACTTATTTATGTCAAAATATTATACTGACAACAATATTTATGTGGGACTTCCGAACGTTAAAGTAACTTTCGGAATCTGGGCTGATATGGGAGCTATGGTAAATTACAGACTTATATAATACTTATTTATGTGAAATTTCATTAAAAATAAAAAAAATTAAAACCCTAACCCGGGAGGACATTTGCATGACGACTCGGCCCTTGTGTAAAAAAATGTTCCAAATTCAAAATTTTGTTCTATACTTAGCGCAAAAAATTTTCGGGTAAAGCCAGAAGAATGGATGGACTCACTATGTTAAATATACTCAGAAAGTTTCGAGGGTTTTTTCATATAGTGATATAGGTTACGAAAACAATAATTTTGCAAAATTATGTTGTCTGTACACTTAAAGATTGTTATTATTAATCAAATAATTCATTTAAATTAAATAAAAGAAGAATACAAGTGCTTGATTTCAATGTTTACGTCTAGGAATCACTATTTGTTTCTGACTCAAAAAATTACATTTGACAAAAAATAATTCGAACTCATTACAATCCTAATTTATTACAATAATAATTTAATTTATTTAATTTAATTTAATTTAATTTCGAAATAATTAATTTTTTTGGATATATCTTCTGATCATTAAAAGTACGTTCGAGAACAAGAAAAAATCTTACAAAAAATTTTTGCAACATTACATTATTAAAAAGTTCCACTTATCGACGTATTTTTTTTTTTTTTTGAAAAATGTTGCACTTATAAACACTGTAATGTACAGAAAATTACTGGTTTCACTAAAAAAATCGTACAGTGTTTTATAAATTTAATAAGTAACGCATAATCTTTTAACTCTTGCGATGAATATACTACATAGTTAAAAAATTTGTGTATTTTTTGTAAATAATTGTCATCTTATCGTACTCATTTCTAAGTATTGACTTCGAAAATTTATCACGACTAGATTAATTAAGATATTCAAGAAATCCCCCAAATTATTACATTAGAATGTATTATGAGTCGTAAAATAGTAAAAAAGTATAGCTCCCGCATAATCGATATTATTAGCGGAAAGCAATAACATAAATAAATAAATAAAAAATTAAAGTAAATTTAAATACCTTTAAAACTATGAAAGAGTACTTAGTGGCTTAAGCATGCTGAACTTTATCTCATCAGTCTACAAAGAAAAAAAAAAAATTAAAAATCATCAAAATCGGTCTTTATATGTAAATCTTATTGAAACTCGAAATAGTCAACTTTGATACCGACTAGTTCATTCCGTAATTATGGTAATTATGAAATCATTTTTCTATAAGCCTAGACCACCTACTACAACTTTGCCATACATTAGTTTTCGTTAGGATCAGCAGCTTTGGAGATAAATATTTATTAAAACTTTTTTTCGATCGGACCCACTTGAACTCTGTCAATACCAGCTTTCATTAAAAATCCTTCAATCTGGCAATCTTATTTAACAGTCAAACATCTATTTAGTCAGCCATGCAACTAAGCAGACACAGCATGTATTTATACACATCATTGTACGACAAGAGGAACGATATGTTGTTATGTTGTTTATGCAAGTGTTGCCGCCATCAAACATGATTTGATGTCATCTTCATTTCATTTATTATGGTCATTCATTGCATAGAAAATGATGAGTGTGTTTTTTGTTGCAAAGTGTATTTTGTATGTGTTTTTGTTAGATTTTGGCATATTTTTCATAATTGTTTGGATATAAATTTTTTTGGTTATCGAATAGAAATAAATAAAAAAAAGAAAATATTAGAAAAGAAGATATTGTTATTGGTCTATATAAATAAATCTTTGTCTGTCTGTTAGACAGTCAGACTAACTATCAAACCTTTGTTCCTTGGTTAATTGTCCGTCCGTCTATTCGATTTTCAATCAGTCTATCGGTCGGTTATGAACCAACATATATATATTAATGTGTATGGTAACTGGCTAGATAGGATCAATCTATGCAGAGCAATTGCTCTCATACATTATTCATGATTATATTTGCTGTTATTCACTGTATGGTTGTATGTAATGCCCGTCAGAGGTATTGTAGCTTTACATTAAGGCAATGTTGGAATTTTAAGTGATTTTTAATTCAGTGATGATTGATGTGCTTATGGCCTTTTATTGACATTCAACTAAATTATATAAAACATTTCTTTTGCTTTAAAACTTGATATATATGTATATATATTTTTTTCTCTTATTTTGTTTTATTTATATTTTTTTTTTTCTTTTTATTTAGTGTGATTTTATGTTATTGTTAACTTCGCAAAACTCAAAAAACTTTAAACGAAACCTTATAGAATTCATGTTCTATAACACCTATTGTGTCACTTTATATATATTTGGTCAATACACAAATTCCATCCATAGTTGAACTTGATTATTATCATTGTGGTGCATGTTGCTTGATGTTGAGTCGAATCCATGGAATATATTTATCATAAAAGCTTCAACGACATTTAGGTTTAATGTCTATATCAATTCTTTAGAAAAAAAGTAAAAAGTTGTTTCTTTATACAACTGTTTAAATTCATAAGTTGCACAAAAATATTGAAAAAAAAAATAATAAAAATTCAATTCATAGGATTATATTGGACTCTATAGAATCTGTTATACTCATGCCATATTTGAGAAATTTTATATAAACAGTTTCCTGTTCTCATCTCAATTTTCTTCTACTAAAAATATAATAATTGTTAATCAGAATTTTATTCAACTATTGTAGTAGGAAAAGAGAGATGTGGGCAATAAAGTTTTTATAATAAAATCAAACAAATATGGGTTGTAATTAAAAACAAAATAAATTTTTTTAATTTAATTCTATTGCTCTAAAATTGACCCTTTTCTACTTTCTCTTTCTGGTGTTCAATAGCTGTTATAATAACTATATTTAAACGCTTATACTAACTCGCAGTAATAAAGCTTTGAACTAGTTAATAAATGCAATAGTGAAAAGTTTAGTTTATTAACTAAAACCAAATAATTTTGAATAATAATAATAATAATAATTATTATTATTATTATTATTATTATTATAATTTTATTATTATAAATATAATTATAATTTAAAAGTAAATGTAATTTATAAAAAAAAATCAACTCAAAGTCAGGAGCAAATTTTTAAACTAGTTGAAAATTACAAGTACAATAAGTTGCACTCACTCAAAGAAAATTTAACAACAACAATACACACATACATGCATACATACATACATACAAAGAAAAAGTAAAAGAAACGATAAATCTGCAAAATCGGAAAAATACCAACATTTGGTCATTAAAAGAAATCATCGACAACACTGCCAAGATAATAATTATCAGCAATGGTATTATTAGGATTAATATTGTCTAGGGAGGTACAAATTTACAATAAACATTCTACATAGTGAATCAAAAAGAAATTTAAAGTTGCTTCAACAATGTTGAAATAATTGCACTAAATATTGGGGGTAAGGACATTATATTTGACGATTAATTAATTTATTAAGACCCAAAAAATGCTCGCGCGTGCTTTTGTCTCTTATAACCGCTAATATTTTTTTCAAATATCTAAACAAATAATCAATTTTAACGAATGAAAAAATTAGAATTTTGAAATTCTGAATCCTTTTAAAAACTATGTCCATCTAACTGCGACAAAACAGCAACAATAAACAATAGTTTTTTTTTATCGCTGGCTTAATATAGAAAAGGATTATCTCGATTTATTTTTGGAAATCGCGTTTTTAATGCATTCTGGTAGGCAGGCTACAATTTAATACAAGTTTCTTAAAAAACTTAGTGCGTTATATATATGTATAAATAAAGGATTAATCGGCGTTTGCAAAAAAGACGTAAATTATTTAAAATATACTTTTAAAGAAATGCTCTAACTTATTTGAAGTTTAGAATTTATTAAGAAAATAACTTTTTTAAATATTCGCATATCGAAATATTGTTTGTTTTTGTGTTGGAGAGTTCTTATATTAAAGTTTGTGCAAAAGACCCAAATAATGAGATATGTTTAATGAAATTAATAAAATTAAGAATCATTGTTTATTTACATTAATTCTTAAAGGTTGCTTACATTTAAATACGATGAAAATATTAATTCCACTTTACTATTTTTATATGGATTGAAAGCAAATTTTTTTCGACTTTACTTTCATACGAATTTGTGTTTTGTGACCAGGGATGTCAATTCAGCGCTTATCGCGCTAGGTTTAGCAGTTTTTAACAACTTAAAAGTCACATTTTTTCCGTTAGCATTTTTTTCAGTAATATTTCGATTAGCTGCACGTTTTCATGTTCCTATTAACAAATTAGTTTTCGTGTGCTCAAAAAACTGAAACAAGTTTTTCATTGCATTTTGAAATGATAAAATACAGATCTAAAATTTAATTTTTTTAAAATATGTAGTCATCTAAAATATCTATTCGTTTCCCCAAACCCACCGAATAAAAGATTTATTAATTTTCTACATTCTTCCAAATACATTGACATTTTGATAGAAATTACAGTTATTGAAAAAATTTTGGACTGATTAAACAAAACTTTTGCATTAAAATTCAGATATATCTGGCAGAAGTTTAAAAGATTTGTGAACTTAAATTCCCTGAAAAAGTTTTTTCTGTTATGAATCTAGACTTTTTAAATCTAGATTAAATTCGAAGTTTACTCATTTAATTGGAGCACAAATTTTAAATTTTATATATGTTCAAATATAAATTCAATATAAATTCACCATTTGCTCCGAAATTCAAATATCTAAAGAAGTAACAAATATAGACTATTTAATGTTTAACTTAATACTTTTAATGAAAATCTGGTTTTAACAGAAATGGGCTTTCATTTTAATTTAGTTTAGCGCTTTTTAGCTCGTTTTGGGTACAAAAAGTTGACGACGCTGTCTGTGACATATTTGAATATTCGATAGAACATTTTTCCTCTTTAAAAATAGAAGCAAAATGAAAACAAAAAAGGTGAGCAATATGTGAGTAGTTTTAAAAGTTTTTTTTTGTAACAAGTCTTCTAGGCAACTAGGGAAGCCGTGTTTACCGTTCATCAAAAACATTATCTAAAATTTCAGGATGAAGCATTTAAAACTATATATAACTGATGATCGAAAGCTACTATTTATTATATCTACCCTGATTATAGTTACAAAAATAGCTTTATCTGCGGTTTGCGAGTTCTAAAAGCAATGCCGTCACCGGATTGTTTTTGTGAAAATTCACCTTCTAAAATATGATTTTTGTAGTTTTTTTTTTTTTTTTTTTTTTTTTTTTTGCAGTAGTCTATGAAATATTAACTTTTGTTAATTAAAACTTCAATTATAACATCAGTTTATTCCAATTTACAATAACTTTCAAAAATTTCAGTAACGAAAAGCCCTATCAAATGTAGCTTCCTAAAAAGTAGAAGAAACCAAAAAAAAAAAAAAAAAAAAAACTGTATTAATTTCGTTCCTTGTTTTGAATTAAAACTGCATACTATTTTTTTTATTTTGTATCAAAATTGTCTTAAGTTTTATACAGTTTTTTTTCATTCTCCTGCAAAATTCAAATGGTCGAGGTATGCCTTTTTTATATTAAGCCATCGAAATGTTTTCTTTTTTTTTAATGTTTCTTTACTATATAATTTTGCAATCATACGATAATCTCAAATTTGAAAATGGTTATGCACATTGTCAGAAAAATATCGCTAAAATACTGAAAAAAGCGTGAAAATGGAAAAAAAAGCAACATGTAAAAAAAAAATTTAAATCATAAAATGCATATCATCACTGGTAAAGGATGTATACAGTTCAGTACGGCAACCTGCTTGTATTAAATTTTGGATTTTACGCATTTGTATGTCATCAAGTTCCAAAGCTGAAATTTGCAAAAGGATTGCGATTTCAGAAAGTTATAAATTTTATTTGCCCAAAAATTTATTTTATTTTATAAGCATGGAATTTATTTTATAATTGTGCTATACTTTTGTTCATTGTGCAAAGGAATAAAATCTCTTTTAAATTCTGTTAGCTATACGTAGTTGACCATATAAGACCGCGAAGCTAGGTGGTTGGAATACCGCGAGGCTAGGTGATATGGCTATTTGTGCCCATTATCTGCATAGAAAAAAAATAACATCGGAACACCACTTTAAATTACACCGTTCGATTAAGAATCATTTTCTGAGTTGATTTATCGATGTTCATCCATGCGCATAGAGGCCTTGAACTTGGCAACATTGTAATAATATCTAGTAAGAATAAATTATACCTAAGTATAAACCAATATATAAAATTCCATCGGTCCATAATTGACCATATTTCCGATATAAAACCTTCTTCCGAAAATCACTTTAGTGAGTGAGAAATGCCATATATGGTAGTATTATTTGAGATTATATTTATTTGAAACAAACAAATTTTATATAAGTACAAAGCACAGTCTCAAATTTTATGAAGATAGTCCCATATAAAGCCTACATTTGGGAATAACAATAAAGTGCATAAATTTCATATATATGTTAGTATCAATATAATATTCTACATATATATACTACACAGATATCAAAAAAAGAAAACTTATACAAGAATGGGTCCACAATTGACCCATAGGTCCCATAATGGGAGACAGAGATATGGCATTTGAAAATCGAAAAAAAACTAAAGAATTCACGAATGTTTACTTGTTTACCTGTTAATATCTTCCAAACCATATATGTAAAGGGTTAGAATTAGATTCACATGAAATATAAGAAGAAAATTGCCTTTATAATGATATGTATAAAATTCATTGATTTTGAAATCCCAAAGATCAAATTTGGACGTATAAAACTCAAACCATTATATCTCTAAAAATTATATTTTTAGAATTTTAAAAAAAAATAATATTAACATAACTCTTCTCCCTACTTATGTGAAAAATTTCATGGTAGGTACTAAGGTGGGTCGAAAAAAAAGTTGTGCCAGTCACCCCCTAGAATGAAGAATAGTTAATGAGGTTACCAAATATGCAAAAATTATTTTTTTCCACGCCCCAAAATACCGCCCTGTTTGTTTTTTGTGTATAGCGTCGCCACTTTAAGTCCGATTGTAGAATGTTATATATCATTTTTGCGTTTGCGGAAACCTCATGAACTATTCTTCCATTCCTTGAGATGACTTACATAACTTTTTTTTTTTTTTGTGTAGTGACAGGCCCGCTCTAGTGGGTGCTTATTTAGTATAGAAGTTATATTTATGCCAAATACATATGCATGTCCGACCGAAAAGGGATTTTTAAAACGTGTCCGAAAAATGGGGATTTAAAATCAAGAGGCCAACTGCCATAATACACAGAAAAAAAGTGGACTTCAATTATAAAATTGCTTATATTAATGTTTTGCTCTAATCACCAAAATGATAATGTTAATTAATTGGAATAATTGATTTTGGGTTAAATTTCAATAAATTTTTTAATCGAATTAATTAAAATTATGATTAAATTTTTACAAAAAGTCAACTAAAAATTTAATTGATTCAATTCTGCAAATAATTCAATTCTGATTCAATAAAAAAGCACGGATTTAAATATAGTTATTTACTAAATTATTAAAAATATTTAAATAATACAACACAAGTAAAATTAAGTGAACAAAATATTAAAATTCCAAATGTGATTGAGGAAAGCAAAACTTGTTGCACACATGGTTTCATCTTGGCATTATATACTCAGTTCAAATCACCGATAAGCAAATATATATTAGATTTTTGATATCTTTGACATTGAGGATCTCATGATGCACATATAGGATTAGCGGTGACTTTTAAAAAGATTTATAAGATATATGCTAAGTTTATCTCTATCAAATTTTGGAGTTATGCACTTATTTAACTAATAGTAATGTATGTATGTAAGTATGTATGTATGTATGTATGTATGTGTGTGTGTATGCATGTATGTATGTATGTATGTATGTATGTATGTATATATGTATGTATGTATGTATGTATGTGTGTATGTGTGTGTATGTATATAAAATCTATATAATATAATTCACTATAAGGATTATAAAATATGTACCCTTAATAATATGTTTAAAGTATGTAATGTTTATACTTACATATTCCGGAAAACCACATAAAAGCGTCAATCTCTGTGGGATCTTCCAATGATGATCATATTATCCAAACTGAGTGTTCTTGCGTCTTAACACGAGATATAAATAAAAATATGACAGATGTCTGAACAAATTCGTACTCATGAAATGATTATACATTAAACACGTCACCGAAGACTGAGGAAATCATGTAAGTCTTTCGTATTACTATTTCTTAAAGACAGATTGAGCCCAAACAGTTGAAAATATATTTTTTATTGACACGTTTTTTTTTTTTTCTTTTTATTTTCCAAGAGCTGTTGATTTTTACCAAAAAATTGTAAACCGATTAACAATTGGAAAGTTGAATTCATTTATGATTAATATAATTAAATTTCAACAAAAAATTAACTAATAATTTTATTAAAAAAAAAATATCTGGATAATTTTTTTTGTGCCGCAAAAAAAATCTTTAAAACTTTTATATTTGATAAAAAACAAAAGCAAAATATATTGTTCTTTAAGAAAAACTACTAATCTCAATTTTAGTAATAACAAAATAATTTGTTTATAATAATTGGTATTATTACAAACAAATAAAATCAGATGTATTTACAAAAATAGTTAACATATTAAAACGTGTAAAATAATTTTAATTAAAATAACGTAAGTTTAATTGAAAATTTAGTAAGGAAATAGGGGAAAACGAACCTCAAATATGCTTTAAATATCCAGCGAAAAACAAAAATTGTGCTCTATACCGCGAAAATATGCTCTTAGAAGACAAAAAATATTTCTAATTTTTAAGCAAAAATTATTTTTTTTAAATAAAACAAAGTGTCTTATTAATATTTTAACGTCATAAATTAAGAAAAAGTATAATTTATCTGTATCAAAAGGCCTTATTTCTAATTCTCCTTTTTTTTATCACAGAAAAACTTTGCTGATCTATTTGCTTAGCCATCTGATTAGTAAATTAAATGTATATATATGTATATATATATATATTATATATATATATATACATTTTCTAACAAAATTGACTTTAATTAAAATGTTTTATTAAAATTATTTCATAACTTATAATTTACAAGAATGCATTTTTATAAATAATTCCGTTCTTAATAATATATTTATTTATAATAAAGATACATTTTTTCGTTACTAAATAAGTTTGTTGTAGTCATATACTTAACAGATCAACTGGCATATAACAAGATTTTAAAAATTTTAAATTTCAGAAGAATTTTGATGAAAGTGGTAAGAGATATCATAGTATAATAAAATTGACCGAAAAAGAAAAATTTTTATCCCTTGAGTATGTCAAACTTAATGTGAATTATGTTAGTAGTATGAAGAAAGTTGCAAAATTGATTTTTACTTTTTTTGGGCTATATACTTGGCCTGACATCCAACTTATATTTTAGCCCATAATATTCCCCAAAAGATACTTGATATATGTGCTAAATTTCAAATGAACTCTCAAAAACATAACTGCTTACAAAATGTGGGCGTGGCATGTTCATAAATTTATTTTTCATTCTATTAATTTATTATCCTGTATTCCCTTTCGTAGGATACACGATATATACACCCACAAAATATCAGATAAATCGATTGAATAATGTGAGTACTCATATATTGAATATAATCTTGTTAAGAAAAGGGACATTTAATAAAAATCTTAAATAATATCTAAGAGAGGCTTTATACTCTATAAAATATTAAGAAACCACAAATACATTGAAATGATCCAATATTATAAATTATAAGCTACAATCAGTGTTGCCAGGATGTGGGAAAAAAGGCTAAATTGGACTTTTAAAAAGGTCAGAAAAGGCTAAATGCCTCAAAAAAAAAAAAAAATAAAAACAATAAGGCTAGAAAAAAGATAATTTTTTTGTTTATTTAAAATTTTATTTATATATTTATTTTTTTGTTCTCGTTAGTTTTTGATACTTTTTTAAAGATATTGTAATAAATTTATAAATAAAATATGGAATGACTGCCAGAAAAACGATCCAGTGTAAAACCTTATACAAAATTTTCATACAAATTTATGTTTTACGGTAGAAATTTCATAAAAATTTGTATACAAATTTGTGTTTTACTGAATCATTCGCAATAAGGGCACATATACCATTTCCAATTATCTTGATAACGAAGTAATAATTTTTGTGTTTTTCATCAGCTTTTGTAATTTTCAATTTACATTTTCCAATACTGTGCCAAATATTTCTCTGTGGGTATTGTCTGTGATAACTTTTTTAGCTTTTGGGATCTAATAAAGATTTGATTTGATGATAATGAACAAGAACTGACAACAGGTATATCAATATATTCATTTAAAGTATGAAAAAATTATCACTCGTGCTTAGGACTAATCCTGGGAAGCATTCGTCAAAGTGCTGGTAGGGCGGACCCAACTTATCCTCCAGGAACATCGCAATTTGTTAAGAGATACTTCCTAAATGTAGATTTTTTATTCATAAATATTCTCTAGTGTTTACACAATTTATTTCGAATCTGCATTGCTAATTGAATTTTTATTTATTTAACATAAAATTCCATTAATAATATTCATTTCTCTTTATTTGTTCGCTTGCAGTATTAAAATAAAATAAAGAACATCATATATAGGAAAGTAATTCTGGCCCCATTACTTAGCGAATTTAAGCCAAGGGTTGGGTAGTTTTGACGTTTTTAGTACTTTAGAATTTCATAAAAAAATAACGTAACAAAGATATATTCAGGATCAAAATAATTTAAATTAAAGTCATATCTGAGTCTTTAGTACAAAAAGAAGTATATGAATATCGTGTACGATTATGAAAATAGAAAATTATAAATACCTTACATATTTCATATGAAAAATGATCCAATGTTTTGACATGAGTTTTCCTCATTTTGAATTAGAATTTCTTTTTGGTTAATCATTTACAATTTTTCAGGTGACTTTTTTTAATCATATTCATAAATATTTTCTTTGGCTAATGAAGTTTATTAAAAAATAGTTACCTCTAACAATTGATTAAGTAAGCTTAAAAAATTAGTTAAGTTGCATTTAATTTGGAGATTGAAACACCGCAGGCGAAAATTTTAGTTGTATAAATAATCTAAATTTTTTGTGCGAATTAATACACAAAAATGCTTAAATGGATGATTCTGTAGATACAAAATAGTAAAAGCATGAAAGAAATTATTTTCTTTTTTATCGAAGTACTAAACTTTTAGACTTTTGAAGGCAATTTTAAGAATAAAAAAAGGCTACAAAAGCAAAAATAAAAACCAAAATAAAAAAGCTAGAATTAGCCTTAAAAAGGCTAAACTGGCAACTCTGGCCACAATGTTCATATTCTTTTCCGTTACTATAAATACATGAGTTCCTAAAACTATAAATTTTCTATTACCTATTACTTAAAGTATTACATACTCTTTTATTAAAAGGTATCCCCTAAATATTGATTTAAAAATAATTATAATAATAATAATAATAATAATAATAGTAATAATAATAATAATAACAATGCTCAACAGGAGTTTTTTGGTTATGCAATAGAGCAAAAAAGTCCCTAACTTGCCTCATTTATCCCCTAGGAGTTTTTAAAGTAAAAAAAAATTTCCTCAATAAAATGCACGCGACCATAAAAAAATGGGAGAAAGAGAGAGAGAAAAAGAGAAAGTGAGTGTAGAGGGAGAATTTGCATAGGATATAATGTAAATAATAAATCATGAACACTAAAAATCAATGAAAAAAGATGGGCTCTGTAATATTAAAATTTTAGGAGCCACTACCATATAGTAAAAAATACCAAAAATCATTGTTAAAATTCTAACCAATAATGAGCCTAGCTGTAACATTGTGAATGAAATATTTAATTTCTCGGCGAAGCCAAAATTGTGAAGAAATTATTTGTAAAATCAAATTTCAAACAGTTGTATTATTTGTATCACTGATTTATCTTCGAAGATAAGATTAAATCTTCAACAAAACATTTCCTCAAAATTTAACATTTATACAGCATATAAAATCAATCGATTTATTCAAAAAATTTATATTTATACCTAATATTTCCGTTAAATTTAATATATAAAAAAATCACTATAAATAAATAAAGCGTGCGCTGTGGTCAATAGTTTTATTATTGAAAAATAGTAACATACAAAAAAATTTCTAAAGGTATTTCTCTACTCAAGGAGTGGTTTTAAGGTTAAAGTATTTTTTTTTTTTCTTTCAACTTCTTACCTATACCAAAATTAAACAAATACAAAGAAGTTGATTTTATTTTCTTTTATTATACAATTTTTTATTTTATTTTACTATTTTTTGACCCAATTGTGTGATAATTTTTTTTTTTTTTTTCGTTTAGGTTGCAACAATTTTGTGACCACAAAATTCATTAATTCTTGTAACAAAAGCAAGTGCATTTTGGCTATTTTTCTTCTTTATGCTTACTTAAATTAAAGGCATTTGATGCTCTTTTTTGGCCATTATAATTTTATTATGGATTTTTTTTCATAGTATGTACATTTAATTTTCTTTAAAAGGTCAAAAGGTTTTTACATTTAGTGCTTACGAAAAGAGAAAGAAGTAATATTTTTTCGTAATAAAAAAAATAAATGAAAATTAAAACTATTTGATGCCATTAATTGTAATAAATAGAAAAAAGTGTAGGAGTTGATTGCATTGTAAATAATCCGCATAGAAATAAAAAAAATAAAAAAAGATTTAAAATGAAATGTATAACAAAATAGTTGATTATAAAATTAGGTCATAAAATTTATGGCTACTTAAAGTACAATAAAAAGGCCATTAAAAAACCCAATGTATTCATTAGGAATTTATGTGGAAATTTTGTCATTATCTTAAGGAAAGTGAAAAAATTAAACATTTATATATATTTTATTAAACAAGATTAAATTGAGGTAATAAATTATAAGTTTCTAAGGTGTTAAACTAATGAGATATATTGCACAATTTTTTGTCGTAATTAAATTTTGTGAGCGTTTTATAGGAAAATAAATCTATTTAAATGTAATAAGTTGCTCAAGGGTTCATTAGGTTTATGTAATAAAACATCATTTTGTTACGTTGCAGCGTGGAGTTGGTGTTATTTTATGGTAACCTACAGAACGTTTTATTGACTTTTTAGGTTTCCTTAACTACAACGGTATATAAAATTAAATATCGTGGAATTGGTTTCGAATTTCTAGCAGGTTTAACACCTTATTGACACCTTTTTTTAGAAAAATATAAAAATGTCCGATTAAATTAAAAGGGTATATGTGTATCTGTCTGGCTCTTGAGTAAAATATCATAACGTTGATATAAAGACTGCGCACGAAAAAATTCTTTTAGGCTTATGACCTTTGATATGGTGAAAAAAGGATAATTCCGTTAACTTAGCTATGTGCTAAAATTTATTGTAAGTGCAAAATTATTTTTTTTTAATGGAAATTGAATAAAAAGCATGAAAACACATAATTCAAATTTATAATGAAAACCTACGTCTGTCATATAAAGCAATTGCTATTAAGACAGGTGCGTCAACAAGTTACAGTGCCTCAGGCCATGAAAATATATAAAGAAGTAATTACTACTGAAAGGAAATCTGATAAAAATTAGATTTTCAGACTGTAGGACCGCCGACAAAATAAAAAGAATTTTAAGACCATCTCTGGAAGAAAAGTGTCACAAAAAGTTAATTGCTCTGAAGATTTAGTCAAAAAAGTTAAAAATAAATCTGTACTAAAGACATATAAGGTACAAAAATGTTCTGATAGGCAGGTAGGTAGGTAAAGAAGGGTTGCACAGTATCCAGAAGAGTGCCTATGCATTCACTAGGAGACCTAGAGGTCCATTGTGAGTCCCTTCGTAGAGTATATAGAAAGAGTTTGTAGAGTAAATTATAGAAAAGTCTAGGAAAGAAAAATAATAGAAAAAGCTGAGACCAAGAAAAGTGTAGAAAAGAATAGAAAAACCTGGAAAGAATATAGGGCTAGAGCGTTATATCGTTCGCTCTAAGCCAACGACCCCCTCTTTGCCAGCCTATTCCCATGACGATTCCTATCAATCTATCGAACTCGATAATCGATATACTGTCCAATTCGTCAACGAATCGACTACCTACCATTTCTGCCTACTTGGTTGTATACATGGACAGTGACATATAATATGTTCTACCATCTATAGCTCCTTATTATCTTTGCACATCCTGCAAAGACCGGAGGAACATCTATCCCAGTTCCCTGTCATTCCCCTATAGGACAATGATCTATCAGAATACCTATCATAGTCTTCAGGTTTTCCATTTTCATGCCTAAAAGAAGAATTGCATCTGCTATATCAAGTTTAGTCCATAGGACCCTTGATAATGTGCAGTGCGTTCTACGATTCCATGCATGATTGGTTCTATCCCGAATCCACTCTCTAATTAACCTGAAGTAAAAGCATAGAGGTGGTCTCACACCACTTTCACTTACAGCCCTATCCAAAGCTGAGCCCTATCTGACCATTCGTCCTTACTCGAGATAATCAGTATAGGATTTTCCCCGAAATCGACCTCCGTGCACATATAGTCCGTGGATCCAGAGGCAGCCTGGGCACGGCCACCTTTTTAGAAGTTTAGAATGTCCTATTCTGAATGATCCTATAAGTCCTAGTTCACTAAGTCTCCTCAATTAGTAGGAGATGTAGAATGATGTCACGTGCCGCCTGAGGTGTGCTTTTTATGGCACCTGTGATGCTAATCGAAGCACATCTATGGGCTTTAGACAAAAGATTCCTACGACTTCCTATTCTCATTGCCTCTCACCAGAACAGACACCCATACGTCAGAATTGGTCTCACCACCGAGTTGTACATCTAATTTACTATCATGGGTTTGAGGCTCCAATTCCTATCTATGGAGTTCCTGCATGTGTAGTTAGCGTTGAGACCTTTTTTAGCCTTTAATGAGTGTTCCTCTTCCAAGATAGTTTACTATCAGGAAACACCCCAAGATATTTTGCTTCCTTTGCCGTTCTTAGTTCAGTTCCCTCTAGTACCGGTAGCCTAAACTACTCAATCTTGTACCTTTTGGTGAAAAGAATTAGCTCCGTTTTCTCCGGGTTGACCCCTAAACCTTTACTAGTTGCCCATGAGGACAGTTCGTTAAGTTCGGACTGCATGACGTCGCTGCATCGTGGAAAGGAATTTTCCTGTGATCAGTATAACAACATCATCAGCATAAGCAACGATTTTCTGCCCTCTTGCGTCAAATTGTCTTAGAATGACATTGACGGCCAAGAGCCATAGTAAAGGCGATAGAACTCCTCCTTGCGGAGTCCCTCTAGTCACTAGCTTCCTTATGCATGCATCTTCCAAGTTCGAATTAATTACTCTGCTATTCAGCATCAAAATAATCCATTCGATTAGGAAGTTTTTAACGCATAGTGATTCTAGTGATTCTCTAATAGCCTCAATTTTAATGTTATTAAAAGCTCCTTCTATATCAAGGAACGCTCTCAAGGTATACTCCCTATACTGTAGGCCGCGTTCAATGTAATTCACCACATCATGCAGCGTACTCTCAATAGATTTACCCTTTAGATAAGCGTGCTAAGCCCCACTGATGATATGGTTGTCCATTGTCGTCCTTAGATAAAGATCGATCAATCTCTCTAATGTCTTCAAAAGAAAAGACGATAGGATGATCGGTCTGAAATCTTTAGGTTTCGATTGGCTAGCCTTGCCTGCCTTAGGTATGAAAATTACCTTAACCTCTCTCCACCTCCTCGGAATATATATCCTAATAAGACATACACTAAAAAGCTCCGTAAGAAGTGTTAGTGACGTGTCACTGATATTCTGTAGCATGACTGGAAAAACACAGTCTGGACCAGGTGACTTGTAAGGTTCAAAAGTGTTCACCGTCCATGCCACCTTATCCATTGAGATTATGTCACCGACTACTTCACTAAGTTCCCTATCAGATACACATTCTGAGAATCCCAAGATTCGTCCTTCCTGTGCATCTGCCACTGAGTTCCTACAGCCTGGAAAATGAGTTTCCATAAGCAAACTCAGAAACTCAGAGCAAGACTACGTCCATGAGTTATACGCACGCTGAATATATTAGGATCATTGGATAAATTTCGCCTGAATCTGGATAACTTATTAGCAGAGTCGACGGACTCACAGTTGTTCCATGAGTACCTTAATGACTGCCTTATACCTATTAAAACTTTCCCCGTAGCTGTTTCAATCCTCACACTCATGTGTCCTGATAGAAACGTAAGAAAAAATTTGGAGGCAAAAGAGAGGGCGAAAATACTTCAAACGAATTTTTTTCAGAATTATAATTGCTACATACTGGACGATAAAACATAAGTACTGACTGACTTTTTGCAACTTCCTGGCCAGAAATTCTATCTTGCAGATGCTAGAGGGAATCATTTCCGAAAAAGTTTTTGGTTTGTACGTACGATGAAAGAACCACTTCATTCATAACAAACGACTCAATTAACACAAAAATATATGTGAACGAGTACCATCGGAAATGACTCCTTCTTATCGTAAGAAAACGCATTATTTTTATTTTATTTTTTTTTTCTGGCTGATGACATCAACAAAGCGATATAGTGGTATCAAACAAATAATGCTGTGTTTGTACCGAAAGAGCTTAGCAAAAAAGTAACCAAAACCACAATAAAAGCTCTAATAGATGGAATTCCGGAAAAGATCACATCTTTTTTTTTTTAAACCCGGTAGGAAATAATTTGTTCTTTTAAATTAAGAACTTGAACATAACAGTCATTAATTGAATACAGTTTAAAAAAATTCTCCTATTTATTTAGTTTTTTAACCAAATTTATATGCACGGATTTTTTTGTGCATATAAATTTGAATTTAATTCCCATGAAGTTATTTAGTAAGAAAGAAATTTTGAGCTATACAATGAAAAAATATAGAATTTTTTATTTCAAAATATAAGAATTTAATAACTATTTTAGAATTAAATTACTGCTTTTATAAATGAGCCTAAAATATTTTAATTCAAAACTATTTAACCACATATTTACTAAACACTAATCGAGTAGTGTTGCTTCCATGATAATTCAATTAAAACCATAATAAATTTTAATGTACTAAACAGTTGCACAACTTCTGACAAAAATATTGCAAATGTGCAATTTAAATACGAAATAATTCCTCAGAGCACCATTAAACATGCAAAATTTAAGCAATACAACAAAAAAAAAAAAAAATATATTGTATCAGAGAAAGAAAGACTTAAGAAACATACATTAACTATTTTTAGTTCATGTCGAAAAGTAAGAAATATATTTTGCAGTCATTTAAAGAAAATAACACAAATATTTTTGTTGCATTCAAATAAAATAAAAATTGGGAGCAATGAGACTGCTGTTGATGATGAACAATTTCTTTTTCTATATAGCATCCTCACCAGATGCGAAATCCTCTAAAATAAAAAGACATTCAATACTTGAGGCAATACAGCTATAACGACACAAAAGAAATTTTTTATATTGACTAGCTAGTTGGTTGTTCTTGTTTTTTAATTCATCCATCCATTGGCTGGGTAACTGGAAGTCTATGCTTTAACTAAGATGCCTTGGGTTTGATTATATTGTTAAATGCATTTGGATCCAGTCGTCACATTTTGTTTATTATATGACAATAAAATATAAATATATCTCAATTAATGCTGCTGCTATTAACATAACAAAAGAAAGCTACAAAACTTTTTATAATTTGATTATTTTATTGCTGAGGTATGACTGGTTATTAAATAAGTAATTTGATTTAAATAGACAAGCATAATAAATAGGTGAATATTAAATTAAGTGATTTTTTATTTGAAAAATTAATGACTGTGATTTATTTAATATAAATAGATTAACTAGATTTCAGTGAACTATATGCATATATATGTATTTGAATAAATATAATGAACAAAATATTATCAATAACAGTGCTATTATGTTCAAGTGACAAACGAATTTATTGTGATAGTAAACAAATTTGTGACAATAAAATTTTTGTTTTTTTTCTATTTGTATAAGTTTTCGGTAATAGTTGCCACATCAATAAAAGTAGATGACAAAAACTAATAATTGACAATTTTCATAAATTCTAGAATAGCACTGTAAGTATTCACTAGAATATTGCTTGATTGTTTAATCGATCAAATCGAACAAATTAAAATCAAATAATTGGTTGACTAAATTAAAATCAATAATTTCGAATAAAAATTTATTCGAGTAAATTTTGCCAAATAATCGAATAATTCGCGTAAAAAAATAGCTTAAGAATTTATTTCTTAACCAGGTTTAAATATTTTTTACTTTAATTAATTATTAATAATTAAGAAATTTTCCTTGAAAGCAACTTCAAAATTTTTATAGAATGTTTCAAATCTAAGCCCAAAGTGACATAAAAATATAATGGAATTATATTAAAGAAAATTTATTCAGTAGAAAGATCAGTATATGTGTTTGAAGTACAACGCGTAACAACAAAAATTAAAGCTAATATACAGTGTCGGCCATAACTAACTGAACAAAAGTTATTTTTTAAATAATTTTTGTATAAAACAACTTTTTATTGGTTTTGAAGAAAAATATTGTCAATATAGAAAGATTGAACACCAATTAGAATAATAACAAAAAATAAAAATAATGATTTTAAAATAACCCAAAAGTAAAAAACAAATTGAGCGACAAAACTAATTGAATAAACTGTTGAGCTAAATATTCTGTAACAATCCCTTTGCTTTTGACTACTTCAGAGAATCTTTTAAATTTATATTAGGAATTAAACAAATAGGCTTATTTATTATTAGCATTGGCATTGCTGTCAAAGCTTCCCGGATGATTTACTATTTTTCATAAGTTTTAAAAAGTCTTGCGATCACGGGACTGTGTGGTCTTATGCATGATGGTTACCACTCGCTGATATAACTAAATTTTTAATTAAGTTTTAGGTTTATTTTGGGTCGCTATAATGTTTAAATACCCAAAGTGTCAGTATTTCGATACGCTTTCTTATTTATTATACCATTAACTTTACGTACCAGTACTAGCCTTTGTCTTGAAAAGCATCCCAATCCATTACATGTCGCCTCCATGCTTTATAGTACCCTGACAGTATAGAGAATGCAAACTGTAATAAAGGGGCTAACTAGCACTTATCATTTTATCCAGATTGCTCATACAAACTTCGATTTGTCTGTTCCATTGATTTCGACTACAAATTGCCCAAATTCAGTCGGAATTTTTTAGTTTTCTTGGAAATAAATGGCTATTTGCAGAACGGTAGAATTCTTTCGATTTTGACTTCTTCTTTGGATTGTGCGTGTGATTATTTTAATGTTCAATATTTTAAGACCGTATGGAGCAGTTTTATTATGATCGTTTTGACTTCCTCTAAAAATTTATGTACCATTATTGATAGTTGACCATCTTGGTCGGCCTCCATAGTAGATTCATTGCACCGTTTCTGAAAATATTAATATTTTTTAAAGGCCTTTATGGGTCATAACACTTTGGAAATCTCTAATGCAATGATTTTAAACTTCGCAAAGTATTCATTTAAATATTTTTTCATAAAATATCTTATATGATATCTCCTTTTGAATATTGAAACTTATGATATAGAAGGGATTTGGGCAGTTAATTTGTACTTTATGCTAAGAATCGCTGACCTTCTTTATGTAAAATGCCTTATAATCAGTGGCGCCAGCCTAGCCTTCTAAAGCTAAATCTAGCCCTTTTATTTTGCTTTTAGTCCCACATTTTTTTTTAACTTCTAGTCTTTTTCTGGCCTGTTTTGATGCTTTGAACTGCATTAAAGTGGCTATAATGTTAGTATTTATAAAAAGAAAACAGTTTCTTATTTTATATTACCAATTTTATTTTGTGTATATTGTATTTATTCTTAAAAAAAATAGTTTAAGGACTTACTAAGTCAAAAATTATAATTATTTTTTAATATACTTCAATAACCGTTGAAACTATATATAAAAATAATTTTAACAAAATTTTTATTACCCTAAAATTGGACTATGCTTCATAAAAAAGGCATTATAGTTCAAAAATGACGAAAAATCTGTTCAAAACATGGAACATTTTTGACATGAAATACATATATAACCCAAATTTGTATAGGAATTGTTCAGGCGCTGTTTTATTGGATCATTTTGTTGGCTGCCGTTTTATGTTTTATTTATAAATTTGTTACATCTTAAAAAAAATAATAAAAACCATTGAGAATGGTAAAAATGTTTTTTCTTTCCATATTTTTAGGGATATTTAACCTTTTTTGACTTTTTTAAAAGTTCAATTTCGCCTTAATTTTTCTCATCTTCTGGCAACACTGCTTATGAGATTTGAATTATTTACCTGTTTTACGAACAATGAGAGTTAATACTCGAATTAAAAACTTCAATAGGCCCAGATTTTACTATCAAAAAATTTAGGAAATATAGAGAAACAATAGATTTATAACAAACAAAAGAGAAAAATAGACTTAAATTTTAATTACGTATTATTTTTGAAAGACTACTTCATAATAGATTTTTAAGTCTTTCTTGTAAATTAAGTGACCTCAGTTAATGTAGACTTATTTTTGATGTTATAAACAATTTTTATGTTTTATTAAAATTAATTGTTATCGTTGTTTTTTTTCTCCTCTTTTTAATAAAACACTAAGATTAAACAACACAGAATGCTTGTTTTATTTTTCATAAACATTAAAAAAAAACGTGTAAAATATTAAAGTATAATTTACTCGAATAACTCAAGTAATTTAAAAGCTTTACTTGATTGTTCTATTAATTTAAAAACAGCATTTTCGAGCTATTTGATTAATCGAGTAATGAAAGACTCGATTAAAATTAATACTCTAACTGTAAGCCACTATGATAAACTTCAAAAATCTTGTGAAACTATTATATAAATTCATAAGTCTATAACAAAAGGCATCAAGATCAGACGTTATATTTTCAAATTAACGTACGGACAGACATAATTAGGTCATTATAAAGATTCACTGTGATTTAAAAAATAAAGGTATTATTCGTTATTAAGTCCTCCTATAAATAGAATGCTTTGTTTAAAGTTTAAAATATTAAAATATTTATTGAATTTACTTATTAGATCATTTTTAGTAATAACAAAGAAACCAATTTAATAATCCCTTTAAAATGTTTATAGTTTTGAAATATAAAATAGCAAATAATTTGCTTTTTGACAATATTGTGACCCAGATACTTTAAAAATTCATAACTAGTGAAAGGTCTTTGAAAAAATGTTTTACAAATTCTGTCAATCGACTTTCTGAAAAATTAAGTTAATAATATGTGACAGCGTTTTGTTCGGTTATATTTCTTGCAGGAATATTAAAATATGCAATATAAGTCTACTGTAAATCGACGACGAATTTTCTTCGGTTAATAGCGAAATTTTGTGTTTTTCTTATTTTAGGTTTTTATTTTAAATAATTTTGCTTTTCTAAAATTGATTTTGCAGTTATTTTTATTGATTCGGATATTAGTTGATAATATGGCGATTTTTCGGAGATATTTTAGAGATTTGACGATTTTCTTTTAGCGATTTTGCGAGACTTTGATTTTTTTATTTTATGTATTTATTTATTTATTATTTTATTTATTTATGTGTAATTCGCGATTTTAAGTGGTTCTGTATTTCTCCAGAGATTAAACATTTTATATTTTCTATCCTTTTTTTTTTAATTTGCAGATTTTTTACGAGTTTTTGGTGATGTGATGATCTTCCGCTAATTTGGCGACTTCTTAGTGATATGACAATTTTTTTAATGTTTTATAGATTTTTCAGCGAGTTGGCGATTTTTAGTTTTTTTGCCATTCCTTTTTATCGCTGCATCTTTTAAGTGAGTTGGCGATTTTTGTGATATGACGATTTTCCAGTGATTTGCTTGCTGATATTTTAATAATTTGGAAATTCTTTTAGCAATTTTTGAAATTTTTTTATTTCACCTTTTTCCATCGCGCATTATTTTTTTTATTTTTTATTATTTTTTATTTTTTTATTTTTTTTTTTTTTTTTTTTGATGTACATAATAAATACTATGCGACAAATTTTTGACCATCAAATATTACCAATACCCCAACGTGAAATAAAACTATACCATCAGATTAATAAAATTTTAAAGGATTTTTCAAAGTTTTGATTTTATATATTCTTAGATATTTTTTTATTTTTATTATATACCAGCAACAAAAGTACTGAAATATTTATAATTTTTTTAATAGAAAATTTTTGCTCTATTAAAAGGTAACGCCATGTGACAATTATCTTCATATATGAAAAAGTCGATATATGCATGAAGCTAGAGATCATACGTAGCAAAACAGTTTTTCTCCAAGATGTCAAATTTTCTTTTAACCGAATTTGAAATTTTCAAATTTTAGGCATTATTAAAAAAAGTTATAAAATATTTACGAATATTAAATCAACCCAATATGGAAGTCAAATTAAAGCTACTAATCCCTGAAACATAACTATATTTTTTGTTTAAATATTGGAGCACAAAAACTTAAGAAAATATCCTTTTTAAAATGTTAACTTTTACTATTTATTATTATGCAAAAATCATTCTCACATGTAAAATGTTCTTACAAATTGCTCTATCGAAATTTTGAAGTCCTTTTAAGAGAAAATTTGACGTTCTGTAGTTTTATTATGTATAGGCTATAGCTTGATGCATATATCGATTTTTCAAAATTTTCGGGAAACTGACGATCGATAAATATACGAAAATCGATAAATATACGGTTTCGAATGAACATTTCTAATACAAAAAGAAAATAACTGTCCATTATTTTTTTATTCAATTACTCAGCCCTAAATAATACTGGTATATAAGGTTATTGACTTGATCAATCAAAAGTGGATTCTTCATTAACTTTTTCAAAATTAGTTTGTTTTCGAAATATTAACAATAATATTTTTTTTACTATATTTGAGACCTGATATCTAATTTAATCAATAAGAAGTGACAAAACTGAATTAAGGGTCTGCCAAATTGAATCGTTTGTTTTGTTTCGTTTAAACCTTATAACGTGAACAAAATTTTCACTTTATAGGATTTAACATTAGTAATTTATCATGCTCCTCCCAAAATTCTGGATATTATTTTTAGATTTTCTGAAAATTTTATTGCATTTCCTAAGCATAACGAAACTTTTAAATAACAAAATCGATGTTCCAATTAAGAAACTTAAGTTTTAAAGATATTCTAGCTTCAATCTTGTAGTATTTTTGATTCAAATCAAGAGAAGTGCTATTAACGAGGATGTTGGAAATAAGATTTTGGAATTAAACCTTCAACGCACAGTGGGGCCAAACGCAAATTTTTTGGTAATAAATCTGAATCTCCTAAACTACTGGTCGGATCAAATTGAAATGTATGGAAGAGTTGTAGAGGAGGACCTAAGCTTTCAGAAAAATCATCTTGTAATCACCCTGTGATAACACGAGATAAGCTACAGGGTGTCAAAGTTGACTACCTCGAGTATGTAAAAGTTAAAAAAATCGTAACTTGTACAAGTCCGATTTTAAAGATTTTTATATTTCTGGAAAGTGCTTGGCAAGATAAAGAAAAAATAAGCTTACTCATCTAAGTTATCTCTTGCAGTTAAAAAGATATTTACGCTTGAATTTTGAATTTTTGATTTTTTGGCTCGACTTTCTTTCGTTTTTCGGAAATAAGTCCGAAGATATATGAGGTAAAAATTTTTTAAAAATTTTCTGTAATTTTCTACATATTTTAAAATAATATGCTGAAAGAATTTTTGGATTATCTCAATTCGTCTAGACGTGAAAAATATTCAAAGTCAGCACTCTGAAATTGGCATGAAAAATGGCTATTTTTTTATAAAAATATAGTAAAATTCATTCACTTTTTTCTAAAAGTTCTGTTAATAAAAAAATTTTTTCCTTATTAATTTCAAAAGATAAGGCTTCATAAATGGTTAATAAAGAAATTTTGAATTGATTTAAGTTTGCACCCTACATCCAGCATTGGCCGAAAATTGTCAATTTTAAAAAATAGTTTCATTTTTATCGATTAATAAAAAAAATGTCACGCGAGCTTTTTTAAATTTGGTACCCATATTTTTTATAGAAATAGATTTAGAATGATTTAACACTAAACTGCTTCCCGCCCGGCCAAAAACGAATGCAGCAGTGGAGATTTTATGTTAAAAGTCAGTTTTTTTAACGACTATTTTTAAAAGCATATTAAAAGCATATTAGCATAATATTTTTAATATTATTTCTTTTGTAGTGTATAAAACACAAATCGGGCTTTCATTCCTAAAAAAATAAATAAAATAGCTCCAATAACCTATTTTTGGTAATTTTTCAAAAATAAATTTTTTTTAAAAAATAGCTGAAAATCCAAAAACATTTAATTTTTTTAATACAACTCCACTAATTTTGCAAATAATTTAAAAATGTTAAAAGAATATAAAAATAGACTTATTTACCAATTCAACGATATATAAAATGTTGATATAGATCATTTAATAATAATAATATAATGGCCTCAAAACTACCAAGTCACGTCAAAAGTTGCAAAATTCACTATTTTGTTCCGTATTTCCATATGTGTGTATACGTAACATTTTAGTTTTCTAATGTATTATGTAGGTATATATTTGTTATTATAAAGTAGTAAATTCTTAATTTGAGTAATGTTTATTTAATTTGTTCTACATATTTACATACTTATTATACATATATCCCGTATATTTATTTTATTAAGAATATATTATCGAAGATATTATTAGAGATTTTCTTGAAAATAATCAGAAACATCAAACGTTAGCAAATTTTTAACTTCCTTAGCTTCGGAATCCTCTTTTTCTATTTCAAGAGTGATTTTTGGTAGCCATCGTGTTCTTATAGAATATATAACTGGATCTGATGATATTAATAAATATTCCATTAAGTCCATATTTTGCGCTATTTTCGAACATTTTCGGGTATTGAAGAGTCGGAAATGTTTAACATCTTTATTTCGGTCTTCCTGTGCTTCCTCTATTAGCTCTCCCAATGGCAAAATACTATTTTCTATTATTTCTTTACCATGAGCCAATACTTTGTGAATTGTTGGAGTCATTGATATCTAGGGGTATGTAATGTTAAGTAGTTCTTTAGTTTCGTAAGCAAAAATTTTAAATTTGTTTTTTGCTATTAATGGCTGCCAATATAATCTTAAAACGCTTCAAAATATTTAAGTCAATGCATGTGATTGAAGATGTGAGTTCCGGATTTTCAAAGAAACGTCTTGCTGTATTTTCATCATTTGAGCTTCCATAGCCATGTAGAGGTTTATCAATTATTAATCCGAGTTGTTCTTTGAATTCTAATTGAATTCTTTTCTTCTCCTCTTTTTGTAATTCGTAAAGTTCCAAATTGTTTTTTACTGTAGCATTTTCCTGCCCGGGAATATTTCTGTACTTCATATCATATGCAAGATGTAAGCAGAACTCCAAAAATCTTATCCTTGCGTGGAGTGGTGATATTCCATAGGCTGTGAAATATTACTTTTCGCTTCTCTCACTGATTTGCTACTGGGAAAGATATCATATCCTTTTTCGCTAACAGATTTCCTCAAAATCTCGTATTGGTTTCTTGATAATCCTAAATTTAATATTAGAGCTGAAGCATCCTCAGAGGTAAAGGACGATGTTGAATCGATTGAGAGAAGCTGTTGGTAACACATCTATAACTTTTTCTACTTCCTTTGGTTGCGTACGTGTTACTAAAGCTTTAAATGTATCTTTTATTTCGGCATTCGTATGTGAATTTAGAATAGATTCCTGTTTGGTCCTCTTTGTTCTTAGCTGAACTTCATCGTAACTTTTTTTTGGTCGACCCTTTTTCTGCTTTCCGATGAAAATTGGTATTTCTCCCTCCAACCACTCTTCATTTTTCTTCTTGAACTTTGGTATTGACCAATCTGAAGCTTACATCCTTTTTTCGTATGATTTATAAAAATTTTCGAGCTTTAAACTGTCTTCTGCAGTAAGAGTTAAACCAAAAGATACTACTGTATCAATGAGTTTTCTTATTTTTTCTGGACGATTTATAATATCAGATAGATTATCCTAGATTACTTTGCAAATAGAAAAGTGTTTTAATGTAATCTCCATAATGGCAAATTCACTAATAAATCTGCATATTTATAAGGATACTTATATATAGAAAAAGAATATTTATATCAGGTAAATGGTGACAGGCAAAAATGAATTAAAAAATTTAAATTTTTGCTTAAAACCCCCAATTCCATTCAGTTTATTTTTATGACCTGTAGTGTTAAACAGGTACGTCAAAAAATCTACCTATGCGATTGTAAAAAAATCATTTTTGTTATAATACATTAATTAAGTAGCTAGGTAAATTATTTAAAAACTTAAAAAAATGTAATAAAAAACGAAGGAAAATATACTTATTTATGTACTTAGGTAATTTTAAAAACCTTTTCAATAGAAACAAATTATGAACACTAAATAAATTCATTAATAAATATTATTATCTCGTAACAAAAATAAGCAATGCAGTTGAGTGTTACGTATACACACATGGAAATACGGAACAAAATAGTGAATTTTGCAACTTTTGACGTGACTTGGTAGTTTTGAGGCCATTATATTACTATTATTAAATGACCTATATCAACATTTTATATATCGTTAAATTGGTAAATAAGTCTATTTTTATATTCTTTTAACATTTTTAAAGTATTTGCAAAATTAGTGGAGTTGTATTAAAAAAAATTAAATGTTTTTGGATTTTCAGCTATTTTTTTAAAAAAATTTATTTTTGAAAAATTACCAAAAATAGGTTATTGGAGCTATTTTATTGATTTTTTTAGGAATGAAAGCTTGATTCGTGTTTTATACACTGCAAAAGAAATAATATTAAAAATATTATGCTAATATGCTTTTAATATGCTTTTAAAAATAGTCGTTAAAAAAAGTCGTTAAAAACTGACTTTTAACATAAAATCTCCACTCCTGCATTTGTTTTTGGCCGCGCGGGAAGCAGTTTAGTGTTAAATCATTCTAAATCTATTTCTATAAAAAATATGGGTACCAAATTTAAAAAAGCTCGCGTGACATTTTTTTTATTAATCGATAAAAATGAAACTATTTTTTAAAATTGACAATTTTCGGCCAATGCTGGATGTAGGGTGCAAACTTAAATCAATTCAAAATTTCTTTATTAACCATTTATGAAGCCTTATCTTTTGAAATTAATAAGGAAAAAATTTTTCTATTAACAGAACTTTTAGAAAAAAGTGAATGAATTGTACTATATTTTTATAAAAAAATAGCCATTTTTCATGCCAATTTCAGAGTGCTGACTTTGAATATTTTTCACGTCTAGACGAATTGAGATAATCCAAAAATTCTTTCAGCATATTATTTTAAAATATGTAGAAAATTACAGAAAATTTTTAAAAAATTTTTACCTCATATATCTTCGGACTTATTTCCGAAAAACGAAAGAAAGTCGAGCCAAAAAATCAAAAATTCAAAATTCAAGCGTAAATATCTTTTTAACTGTAAGAGATAACTTAAATGAGTAAGCTTATTTTTTCTTTATCTTGCCAAGCACTTTCCAGAAATATAAAAATCTTTAAAATCGGACTTCATTTGTACAAGTTACAATTTTTTTAACTTTTACATACTCGAGGTAGTCAACTTTGACACCCTGTAGCTTATCTAGTGTTATCACAGGGTGACTACGAGATGATTTTTCTGAAAGCTGAGGTCCTCCTCTACAACTCTTCCATACATTTCAATTTGATCCGACCAGTAGTTTAGGAGATTCAGATTTATTACCAAAAAATTTGCGTTTGACCCCACTGTGCAACGTGGGATTTAACGGAATCTTTGAAAGATTTCGTCGGTTATTAGTTTTCGAATATAAGTTTTGATAAGTACATTTCATTTGATTATTGTCTTTTGCTGCTAAGTGCTTTGAAAAATTTCATCTTATGGTAAGTTCTATGTGAAGATGTGACTTAAAAGTATTCTGTGAGTTTAAAAGTGGTGAAATAGAGATGTTTTATTTTCCGCAATAAAGGATTCATCAAATAAAATAAATCGTTGATTTCATTAATCGGGAATAATTGAAGGGATGAAGGACACAAGATTTAGTATTCTTTTTATTTTTGAACAAAGGTAAGATTTAGTTTTGCATCAAACTAGAATTTGGCTTTTTATTATGCTGATATGTGTAATTCACAAAAATATTAATCCAACACACATTTTGGACGTCCGTTCGTCTGTCCATCAATGTAATTCAATGTTTTCATGTATCTAATATACCTACATACAGCGTTAACATTGAGCGTTTTTAAGAAGTGTCCAAAAAAGGAATTTCAAAAAGAAAGTCGCCAAAAAAGGGAATTTTTCTAAAATGGGCCTAGAGTTTTAATACCTAAAAAAATCCTTAAACTTTTTTTTTAATTAAAGCAAAAGAAGTTGTATTTTAAGAAAAACTACATAGGGAGAACAGATTCGTTATGGCAACCGAGTTTTTTGTTAATCGAATTCGTTCGGTTACAAGTACCAACCCATGACTAGATTGTAATTACTGAATTTTTATGGTTCTCGTTATTGTTTTAATTACAATTCGATAAAACGAATAAAAAATACTGAAGACTATTGTGAATGAAATACAATTAGATTTTCTAATATATATTTTATTAAAAAATAATCTAAAAATAAAACAAAAATGCTGCATATTTTTTTTCTTGGAGGTTAATAGACTTCATATGCCTAAATGTATATTTGCGCTTTTTCCAGAGATATCTCTTATTACTTTTGCCACTTCTTTCACTTATGCTCTTATTGCACTATAATTTCTTTTTTTATATAAATCAAACTTAAGGATTAAAAACCGAAAATCATTCCTATTAAAGCAGCTGTGAAAAAAACGACCAAATTGACTAGAACAATCAAAGGGTTATTAAAAACTTCTATGATTTTGAGGAAGCCAGTGAGTATCGGAAAAAATGTTTAACATCTTTAAATAGGGGAATATTTATTTTTAAGTGCAAATATTCTTACACTTTTTATAAGAATCCGATACCAAGAAACAAAAGGGACGTTTGACGCAAGGATGTAATGGCAACAGTAAATTAAAAGAAAATTTCTTCACATACATACAAATAAATTAAAAGCTTTTTCTCATAAATTAACGACCATCGTGACCAATAAGACCTAAGCGTTATTTAAAAGATCTTCAAAAATATTTACTTATAAATGGGGGTAAATTAAAAACTTCTTACTTCTATATAAAGACTTTGATGTCGAGGAACTGAAAGGAGATTTAATTTCAGATTTTTTGCACCGGAACAGTAAATTATAAGCAATTTTTTCTATACACCTAAATAATGAAGGCTTGTCTTCATAATTGTTCATAGTTATCTGCACCTTTAATAGTAGAATATATGGAATAGCTTTAATATATTTTCCAAACCAAAAATTGCTTTTTTTAGTACTTTACTTGGGTTGATGGAACTGTGTAAATATATTTTAATAGAAAGATGTACTAAGTCGAAATAGTACAGCATTATTTAAAAAAATCCAAAGATGGCAAATTATTTATCAAACTTATTGATAAATAATCTCATCCTATCAATACAATATCAAAAAATAAAAAAAAGACAAGCGACAAAATAAACCCGAATTTATGAAAGTGGCAACAGTTGCACAAAAAAAAAACAGTGAGGTGAGTTCATTAGCACTTTTTATACATGCAGTTTGACAGCTGCAACAACCAAAACTAATAATTAGTTATTTAACTGAGGTTACCTTGTTTGTATAGATTCCCACTGATTTTGACATTTGTCTGGATAAAAAATTGTCTAGTATAGACACTATATAAGAGTTTAATTTAAACTTTCTTTCATTGTTTAAATATTTAATATTTTTTCAAGTTAGAATTAATTCATTTAATGTAAAAACAAAAAGACCAACTGATAAAAAAAACATGCAATTTTTTACACGTTTTTTTTTCTTGTTCCTTAATGCTGAATTTATTCATTTTTGAATAAACACTCACCATCATTAGAATCATCACTTGAGTGTATATGAAAACTGTTAAAAAACCACTCCTATAATAGCAATTAGTAGTAGTAAATAACAAGGTAAATAACAAAAATTTATAAAAATACAGAAGGTTGTTATCAAAATAATTAAAATTTTGTTTTATATTGAGCCTTTTTTTAGCATAGGTATGTTAAATGTATAAGCTTCGGTTGTGAACCTTAAATTCTATTACTAAAACAAATAAATTATCGGAACAACTATTATTTAGTTATACATTTTTGTAGAATTTTACAATTTTGCGATAACATTTTACATTAAAAAATAATAATAACCAAATTTGCTATCGTTGGAACTCTAATACTGTAACATTTTTATTTTTTATTTGTAATAAACATAGAATATCTTTTAAATATATCATTTTTATGTAATTTTAATTAAATTTTATATATCACAGTCAAGTTTTTATTATTATTATCGTTTTATAACCACTCTTTTCTCTCTATGTACTAAAATCAATTTTTTTTAATAAAAACAAAATTTTTCATAATATTATTTATTAATGCAAAAATAAAAATAAATTCGTAAAAATAGTTAACTAAACTCTTTTTATTATTTAAAATTCTGTACTTTTTTACAAGGTCTTCACCCGGACTCCAGTCATCCAATTCCCTTCTAGCAAATTTAGGGCAGAAAGCATGAATTCACAAGTTTTGACCTTAAGTTTGCTGGACAATTTATTTTTAATTAGTAAAAATTTAGAAAAAAAGACGTTCCCTCGATGTACTGCTACGATACAAAGTAAAAATGAAAATGACAAACCCATTTTTAGTTGGGTAAAATCGTTATTTTGTTTCCGGAAAAATGGTTTTTATGCTCTTAAATACCTTAAATTAATATCAATCAAATTGTGTAAATTGTTTACAGATAATGAAAAACATTTATATAGTATACATTGTCATTTGAAAGAGTCGTGAAAAAAAAGAAAATCAATTTACCTACTTTAAAAACCATAATATATTTAAGTACTCCAAAAACATTTTTATTTCAACGTGTAGTAGCCATAAAAAGTTATTTTCTTCGTTTTTTTTTTTCTTTGAGTTTTTAAATAGCGATCATAAATTTCCTTTAGGATGTAGTTAAATGATAACAACTCATGCAAATTAGCAGATGTAGTTTGAGAATTTTATGAGCACGTCAAATAGTCATATATCTTGTATGCCATAATGCCACCAGTTAAAGAAGAGCTTCCAGGTGAAATTTTTTCATGAACACAAAATAAAAACTATAACCAAATCTAGTATAGAAAACAACGTAGACACCCACATGGAATCAAATTAGTTTTTTTTTTTTTTTTTTTTTTTTTTTTTTTAATGAAATCAACAATTTTCACTAAATTCAACCACGAGAGAGAAGGGAGCAATAAAAATATTTACATATGATCACATACGTAAGGAAAAATGTGAGTCTTTATACATTGCAACATTTTCTATTTTATAAGACAAAATTAAATGTGCAACAAAAATGTATGTAGAACATATAAACTTAACAAATATAAGCTAAAAACAGGCTCAATATAAAATGAAATTTTAATTAGTTTCATGGCAACGCGAGTGTTTGAGATTGATTCCTGAGTTGTAGATGGAAAAATATTCACAAATGCAAATTTCCTTCTATACTTTAAAACAGTTTTGTTATTTACCTTATTTATTACTACTAGTAGTAGCAATTCTAGCAGTTGTTTTTTAACAGTTTTCGTCTGCATTTAAATGATGATTCTAATGATGATGAGTATTTGTTCAAAAATTAATAAATTCAGCATTAAAAGAAAAAAAAAAAAAAACGTGTAAAACAATTGCATGTTTTTTATCAGTTGGTCTTTTATTTTTTATATTTTAGGTATTGCATGCTTAAGGCACTATTGGGTTTTTTGTTAAAGTTTTTACTAAAATAATTCCTGTTTTAGAGACTCATCACTAAACGTTTGGATATTAAATAATACACAAGAAAACAATTTAATATTGCGCAAAGTGCTTAAGGCAAACAAAAAAGTTAAAATACACAGAAAAAAATAAAATTGGATTGCAATTACGAAATTGTTGACATCAATTAAAATTATGATTGAGTTTACTCCAATCATCTAAATGATAGTATTAATTAAGTGACATTAATTGAATATTTGTAAGACTTCAAGCAAATTTCAAGAAAAAATAAAATAAATTACATTTATTATTAAATTTTAATCCAAATGCATAATGCATTTAAAAAAATAATTTAAGAAATTAAAAAATTCACTAAATTTAAATTTTTTCACTATTGCTCTATTGCGCCAAAATTCTTCCTTTGATAAAAAGTACAAAAACTTTTAAACAATTTAGTATAACGTATATATATATATATATATATATATATATATATATATATATTCTTTTAAAGACCTGTCGATAACAATTTTATACCTTCATAAAATTTCGCCATCAACGACAGGAACATCTGCAATTACACATGAACTTTAACCAATCTCATTGAAAATTAAAAACTTTTACATTCATATGTTATATACATATAAATATCGAAAATTCCAGAAAAACAAATACAGCCTTGGAAATATAATGAATTTCTCATAACCAGCACTTCATACAAGCTATAATAGATTTAAAAATGCTCAACAGTTGACATAAATTATAAATTAGTTCTGGTATAAAAAAAATCTTTCATTTAGTTTTCAGAAAAAAATTATTTTTTTGTTTGAATTTTTTCAGAGCTTTTAAGTTTTATATTAGCCAATTTGAAAACAATTAAAAAATTAATTAAATTTTAACATAACATGAATTATCAAGATAATTGTAAAATGTTTTCGAATATTTTTTTTTTTTTTGTGTATGAAACCTAAAAAATTTTAGAAAAAAAACTTTAGATAAATATAGAGATATCTTATTGTACTTATGAAGTTTTCAGAAGTATTTGAGCAATTTTTTTTAGTGAAAACCTTTATTTTTAATTCCTTTTTTTTATCTCATTTATGTATCGATGTTTATGATTTTCAGTAACAAAATTATCAGAGGCATTCTTTATATTAAGGCGTAGGGTAAAGGCGAGACCATTATCCACTTTTTTTAAACAACTCTCTTCTAATAAACGCAAACGATATTTAGAAATTTTCTTTTGTCCCAAAAACTAAAATATAAACGTGTCTTACTGATGAAAAATGGAATACGAGTAATTACTAATTTTAGAAACTCTGAATACACTGGGCAGCCGATAATCAGAATTTTAAGACTGAAAACCATTCAGTCCGGTCCATATGCAGATAACTTGCGTATTTCATTTTTTCACTTATTTGTCAGAATCGTTTTTCAAAATTCAAAGAGGAAAATTTCAATTTCAATTTCAATTTATTTCATATTTAATATGTTACATCTCAGTTTTACATAATTAATTGTGAAGAGTTTAAGATTAGTATCTTTTTCTACTTAATTATAATATATTTCGATAGTTATTATATATATATATATATTGACAAAATTATATTGGAGGCAAAAATTTAGCAAAAACCTATTTGAGCCTCTTTTTTATTTTATTTATATTTTTTTTTTTTTCTTAATTTTATAAAAACACTTATTCTAAATCCTACCTACGTAAGTTGAGCTAGCTCATTAATATGATTATAAGGAGAGTTTTGGCACCTTGTATTAAAATTTTCATTTAGTCTTGAAAGTCTATCTTTAACTAATTCTATATCAGCAAGAGAATGGAGGCGAGCTGTTGAATAAAACCAAGGAAGGTTATATATTAGTTTTAATAATTTATTCTGTGATATTTGTAACTTGTTTAAGTGACAGTTAGCACTGTTCGACCAAACAGGAGCTGCATAGTAAATAACGGCGTGAAATATTGATTTCAGTATTAACATTTTATTGCTAATGCTTAATGCAGAATTTCTATTTATGAAAGGGTATAGCATGCGTGTTAGTACATTTACTTTATTTATTATATAATGAATGTGGTCTTTGAATTTCATTTTGGAGTCCAGTATCACTCCAAGATATTTAACTTTATCTTCCCATTGAATAGAGCAATTATTAAACATAATGTTGCTTTGAGGTAAAAAAACATGCTTTACGCTTTCTGGAAAAATATATTGCCTGTGTTTTGTCAGAATTCAACATTATTTTCCACTTGTTAAAATAACATTGTAATTCTCTTAAAGCTCTCTGCAGGTTAGTTAATATATCTATCGAGAGTATTCCGGAGCTGAGCACCGCTGTGTCATCTGCAAAGACTGACACAGTGCAATAATCTAATTGGGGGAAGTCTGAGGTGTACAAATTATAAAGAATTGGAGACAAACAAGAGCCTTGCGGACAACCTGCTGCAATAGAATACGAATTAGAATAAGTCGAACCAATATAGACTTTGAAGGAGCGTGATTTAAGAAAACTTTGAACTATCTTTATAAGTTGCATGGGAAATCCAAAATTTATCATTTTAAAAATCAGTCCGTCATGCCATACTGAGTCAAATGCAGCTTTGACATCTAGTAATAGCATACCAGTTGATTTTTGAGCACTAAAATTCTCTTTAACCAAGTTCCTTATTCTAATCAGTGGATGGGCAGTATTGTGTTCTCGGCGAAAGCCAAATTGATGAGGAGGGATTATATTATTCATTTCCAAAAAGTTCACTAACTTCTCTTTTACAATTTTTTCAAGAATTTTACTAATAGAGGATAATAATTAAACACCAAGTCAAAGCTTTGAAATATGATATTAATGTTTTATATTAAATATGTTATATAAATATTATCAAATCATTTTGAAATTTAAAAAAAAATTCTTGGAGTTTTCCTAATTTGTTATCAAAAGTTATTTTAAAATCATTTTTAAACCTTTTCCAAGAAAATATGTATAAACATGTAAAAAAGATATAGTCGGTTAAGCACGACCATATAATAACCTACACCATTGTGTATGTGCATCAAAATAGTGGACCGATGCTTATAAGAAGCGTAGTGTATATGAACCATACGTATGCATTACATTTATTATATATTATATATAATTATAATATATGCGTTATATATATAGTTATGCGTCGATCCACATAAAATTTAGCACCCTGAATTGCACTTATATAAAACTTATTTTTGTCATGCACGACAAAGTGATTTTCGGAAGTGGGGTTTACATGGGAGCTATTGTAATTTTTGGAACCATCTTCATGAAACAGATTTATGCTTATATAAGACTTATTCGTGTCGAATTTCAATAAAATATTGCTATATTTAAGACATTTATGATCATTAAATCCCTATTCCGGGAGGACATTTGTATGGGGACTAGTTGAAATAATAGAACTGGATTATCTTCACCATTGTGGCCTGTACTTTATGCACAATGTTTACTTTGACTTCCAGTTAGTCAGCCGTATAACCAGACGGACGGACATCGCTAGGTCGACTTTAAAATTTATTCTGAGTCAATTAGTGGGTATTGAATATTTCTTTCTGTGCGTTACAAAACATAATAATATCAACTTAAATCGTAGACAAAACTAAATAAAATTTAGGAAAATATAAAACTGAAAAATTTGTTTATGTACAATTTGAAAAATGTAAGGTTCTGTGTCATTTTTAATGACATTATTTATTTACTAGTTTATATTTTTTATATCGAAAAAGATCTCAGAATTGCTTTTTAGTTTGTTGTTTTTCTGATAATTTCTGAACAATTCAAACTAAAACCTTTAAATCTGACAAATATTGAAATAGAGATCTAAACCTACATCTTTACGTTTGAAAGCAACATGTTAAATATATTTTCCAATTTGTAAATTAAATCCCCCACTTCTTTACAAAGTTTTTATTTATTTTCAAACCTTTAACACGAGATGTTTAATTTTCTATCATCCTCCATTTGAGATCAAGCTTTCGTATTAAAAAATAGAAAATTATAATACTGTCAGTCTAGCTACCCTACTTTCCAATTGATGTTACTAAAAATAGATCACAGTTTTTAAGAAATTTTATCAAAATAGGAACCTTTCCACTAAAGTGTGAAGATCAATCCATAATTGAATTAATCTCCCAAAAGTATATATTTACAATTTTGTTTACTTTCGACCACTACAAAATTTCCATGAAATTGTTACTAAATTTCAAGATATTATATGAAAACATAATAAAGTAATGATTTTATAATACTTTTATTTAAATAAACAATACTTAAAATTTTGCGTTTAAGTACATGGTCCTTGCGACCACCCGATTACCTTTGTTTTAAAGTGACGATGCGAAAATATTTTTACTGTGTAAAAGTTTTATAAAAAACTAAATTTTGACCAATAAGCTGAATTTTAATAAAAATGTTTCCACCAAAACTCTTGACCAATAAAATATTAATAAATAAAATAATATAAATAAATAAAATCCATAAAACAGAATTATAGCGAAAAAATGTTCTCCAAAAATATAATTAAAATAATGATTTATCACTAAAAATTTCATTTTACAAAATACCATAATTTTGGCAATAAGCTGAATTTTACAGCAAAAATGCGTTATTACCTAACAACTGAATTTTCACTAAAAGAACAATTCTTTAAAAAAACCCAAATCTCTGTTAAAAATTAAACAAAATTTAAAAAAAAATCCGAATTATCCTGCATAAAGGCATTAAAACAGACATAATAAGATCATCGTATAATGACCCAGCAAAAAAAAAAAAACAGAGAATGTGCTTCTAGAAAAAAAAAAAACATTCTCACAACTTCAAATGTATCTATTTGGATGTCATTAGTAACTACTTTCAAAAAAGTGGAAATAAAAACATATATATATATATATATATATATATATATATAGGAAAATATAAAACTGTAAAATTTATTTTATATTTTCCTATATATATATATACATATATATATATATATATATATATATATATATATTAATTCCTTTAGTTCCTATAAGGAGCATAGGGCCTCATTGAGGTTTTTTTGGTAGTCAATTGATTTAAGATGAGTAGCTGATTGCGCTTCTGCATTCGATCCTGGAACTGCATTCGATCCTGGAAACCTTACATCACGTTTATATAGCGTACCGCTTGTTACAAGATCCGACACCCGCTTCCAGCCGCCCCTGATATGAGGAGCAGTCGCTGGTAGTTGTTGGCTATTGGTTATTTGAAGGCGCCAATCACTCGCCTTGACGTTCCGAGTATCGTAGGCACTCAGAATTTATTATGAGTTCAGTGTTATCCGGAAACCCTTTGAGACCCTCGGATCCGCTGATTGTCCGTGACTGCCATGACAGCTACTCCGCAAATCTACGGAACTTTCCACTATCCGCAACCTGTGGACGCGCCCGATAGCATTCAGCTATGCTTCCTTAGGTCGCGGAATGAACTCACTTAAATAAGACCATAAATCTCATTTTCGTACATTGCTAAATCCACTCACCGCAAAAGCATATTAAGCACAAAAAATGTGTATAATTTCTAAGAAAATTACAATTTATATAAACTAAAAGTATTTTTATTATCCTTTAGCAAAGCTTTAAGAGGAAATTTTCAATACTAGTGATGAGAACCATAAAAAAGAACACCTAAGCAATAACAACCAATATTAAAATCATTTTTCAGTTTTTTTTTACTGGGAACTCACAAATTTTATTTATGATGATTCAATAACTTTACAAGATATTATTACAAACGTTTTGTAGCAAATTAGCTATTCCCGATGTGCTGTGCTACCCCATTTGATATGATAACTAATATCTATTTTATATGGGCTCTATGACTCCCGCTGAACCTATCCGCCCTATTTAAAATTTGATGTTAAAATACTTATACAACTTTTTATGACTTCCACTGAAATACTCTTTAGATATGCGAAGATTAATATTTTCTATGTATGAGGGCTACCACTCCCCCTCAACCTATCCGTATTAATTTAATTTTATAATAATAAATATTTCTTAAAAAAAAAAAAATAGCGGTATTCATTTCCGACATTAAAAGAAAGGTTCTTATGCATTTTTTATTTCCAAAATATTTACGCACTTTTCTTACCCTTTACAGGTATAAAGGGTATATATAAGTTTGTCATTTCATTTTAGTTTGCACAATTTTTATTGGAGAGCTAAAAAGTTTATATTTTCTGGATCCTTCTAAGAAATGATATCCATGGGACGATGTCCGCTCATCCGTCCGTTTGTCGGTTGAAAAGGCATTTATGGCGCAGATATGTCAAAATAACCGGTTTTTCAAACAGTTTTTCAATTTACTGAAGCCTCTATATAAGTTAGGGCCTTTGTTTTTCAGAGATGATTTTTATATTTTTTCTGAATTTTTATGCTGAAGAAATTAACTAAATTGGTCCAATAATAATCGAGATATTGAGTAAAATGCATTTTTCACTTTTTGAAGCTCTTGTTTATGCTACGAGTTTCGTTTTTATATAGATCGGTGATAAATATTTTTATAAATTTTTTTTGACTTACTTACAAAAATATATAAATGTATGTATGCTTATAAGCTATGTTTTTTTTTAGTTTAATAAATATAAAAAGTTTAAGACGTACTATTTATTTTTATTTGTTAGTAAAGTGGTGAAGAGTATAAAAGTTTCGGCACAGCCGATTATAGCGCTCTAACTTGTTTATATCTCAAAATTATTTAAGCCCTTATGACACTAGATTTTTTTGTATTTTACTGATATTTGATTGGTAGAATGATGGAAAGGAACAAATAGAGAAAAACAATACAAAATAGATAAATGCACAACGTTGCCCATCTCATTTCCGTAGAGCAATGTGCTGAGCCAAATTAAAAAAAAAAATGTTTAAAATCATTTATTTCATCTATGAACCGCTAGATTGGACAATACTTTTAAGAATTAATTTCGAAATCTCAATTTTAAGTTAAAAATGTTTACATTTTATTTTCTTCTTTTGAGATTTGAGATATTTTGAGAGATTTTTTTGAGATTATACAACTCATATCATATACAAATCATATCATATACTGAGAAGTCGTACTGTAAAATTTGTCATAAAAAATTAAGTCTTTTATTGCAAATTTACATGCGTACCATAGTGATGATATTCAAGTATAAAATATTCAATAAAAATTAAAAATCACCCATTGCAAAGACTCCAAAATTCTACAAAAGTAAATATATATATATATATATATATATATATTTATATCCAAATTTTTAATTTTTATTGGTGATTAATTTTTGTTAATATTTTCAAATGTTTTAAATTAGGACATACAACATAATATACTAGATAATATTCCATCAAAACATAATTTTGGAGAATGGGGTACTATTATGTAAAACAATAAAATTTTATTATACAAATTTCAAGGGCGCAAAGTTTCAACCACTGCATTGGTAAAAATATTGAAAATAGAAGTATATATGGATAACATCAAAAACATTCCACCTGGCTTGGATTTTAATCACCACCGATTTGAACGAAATTCGGCACATAATCTAATCCACTATACGCTTCATATGGCGTATTAACCTACACCATATCGCTAACGGTTCATATTCTATAAAACTCTAAAGTTGAACATCTCGAACTTTTTTTAATCAAAAATTAGCAAAATTTATGCTTAAAAATCTTTTATGTACATTATCAGATTTCAACAAACTTGGTATCATTAAAAAGGATTGATAATCTTCTTTATCATACATTTATAACAACCCAACATCTTCCTTACGCAAGGACCTCTAAAATGAAAAAATATCCTTTATCTTTGGATATCCTAAAAAAGGATATTTTAGTTTTCACCATTTTTTACATTTTTTCAAAATGGGCTCTCAATGGGATCAGAATTTAAGACAATTTTTCTTTTAATAACTAACACTTTTTTAAGAGATATTAATTGGTTTCATTCAAATTTTTATATAACAGATCGTTATTATTGAAATAAGTCGAATATTTAGCACAATCCTGGTCTCAAAAAAAAAAATAATTTGATATTATTTTAGAAGTTGCAAGAACATATTAACAGACCTATAACCCACTTTAACCTACTTTACAAAACCCGAAAAATTATTTGTGACCATGTTAACGATTATTTACTCAAATGTGATACATAGGGTTACAAAGACAAAATCTACTGAAATTTATCATGATAGGTCCATTGTTTAACCTATACCCCATACAACTTTTTTCCTCGAATTAGTGCTTTAGCGCATATAAATATCTGAAATATGTCGTATTTATATCATTGCAGTACACATAAGTTTTGTAGAAGTATAAATAGTTGCACCAAATTATGTGAAAATCGCTTCATAATTGGTTATATCCTTCATGTAGGTTCCGCTACCAAAAAAATTTCTTAAAAGCATATAAATATGTATTTATTTCAGTTGTATATAAGTAAAGTCATCATACACCATTTCAAAATAATAAGTCCACAATTGAGCATGGTACCCATAAAATCCCTAAAATCAATTAAACTTGCATAAATCTCACATAAATATAAATATCAATTTTGTGCTTAAATCGCACAAAAATGTCAATATCGAAATAAAATTTTACATAAATGATCATATACGTATAAATTATAGTAATAAATTTCATAAGGAATGTCCAAAAATTTACCATAGGTCCCATATAAGGCCTCTTCAAATAATCATTATAGTTTCTGTACACAAGCATCTATATTGATACTAAATTAAAAAAAGTATCAGAAAACTTAAAAATATATTAATTTGTTACTAATTGTACTAACTGCTATAGACAAACTGTTACCGTGTCTGATCCCATTGAGATCACCTTTAGATATTTTTACACTATAACTTTAAATTGATTATAAACATCATATAAAAAATAATGAAAATTAGAAGCCCTTTGTCAGAATATTTTTGAATAAAGGATTTTTTATTTTTATTTTAGAGGTCCGTGCGCCAAGAAGATGTGTAACTTTTATAATTTTATAATAAAGAGTAATATCATTCCTTTCCATTCCTACCAATTTTGTTAAAATCGGATAATGCACTAAATGTTATTTAACCTTAACTTTTTGACAAACATGACCGATGTGTCCTGCCTTAGAAGTGCATAAAACATCAACCGTGAACAATACATGATAAAATGTACAATTACTAATTTAATGAACACCCCAAATTTTTAAAACTGTAATTTTCTGTCGAAATTTTTTATAATTACCCATATTCAAAATACACAAATTCTTATCATTGATGTTTATGTATTTGACAAAAATAACTTAAGGTAAAAGTGACAATATTTTTTACTCTGAACGATTCACTGTACGATATTCCCGTTATGCATCTATAATTCTCAATAATAAATATAAATAGAACGAAAATTAACTTAATATTTTTTATTTTACTTGAAGCGAAATCATAACAAGGACAGTCTGGTTGTGTCAATTTGATCCTTTTCCAAAATTTTCTTCCTACAAATTAAATGCTTTATTCAATTTTGAAGAATATTTACGAACACTTCGAATTCTAGCATTTGCCGCAATGCAAATATATGCATTTTTGTAAAAAAAAAAAAAATAATTTTTCATATACTTATAACCTGCTTTTTTTTCATAAATCTAAATATTACTAAAAACTCGGGTTTTGTAAAAGACAAAAAACTTATATAATGTAAAATTCTATATAATCTTCTATCTAAAGCACACTATTACAATTTCAGATTAAGTAGAAAATGTTTACAAACCACAATGATGTTTATAAACCACAATGATTCGTAATAAATCTACATAAAATTACTTTAAAACTTTATAAAAAATTTATGAACTTTTTCTATCACCTGGGTTTTTTTATTGCATAATTAATCTCATAAATGTAATTAAAGTGAATTATTAAAAAAAAAATTTAATCAATAAAATTCAGCATCAAATAACAATACGACTTTTTTATATTTAAAAAATTATAACTAAATTTAATTTTTTTTAATAACTAATAGAATTATTTACAAATATTTATTGCAAATATTAAAGCACATTAAAGCATATTTTTTCACAATCAAATGAATTTAAACGCAAATATACAAAAGCGTACTAAAACGCTAAAACTTAAAAAACAATTGAAGTAAAAAAATTTTAAAGAAAAAAATGAAAAAAACCTATGGTCGGTGTGCAGAGACTAACACTTGCTGTTCGGAGAATTTTATTTTGTTTATAAGACCATCTGCAGTCATTAGGTAAAATTTCGTAGACATAAATATCGTGCTTCTACGTTGGGATTGTGTGCTCCCGGTATCAGTTCCGGATATCAGTATTATCAGTGCGATTTATGGGTTCACTAGTAAATATACTATTTTCAATGTTCAAAAAATAAGTTTTCATAAAACAAATTTTTTAACAATATCTGAAATTTAACCGAATCACAAAACTTTAATTAAAAAATTAATATTCAGAATTTACGTTTTAAGTATAATGTTTTTTATAAATTTAAATCAAAAATAGTATGAAATTTTATAGAGTATTAAAAACTTTTTTTGCTTAAAATTTTGCGCACGCTAACGAAAACAATAATAGATGCAATAACAACAAAAAAAGCAATTAGTTAAGTTAAGATTGAAGCATAGTTATGAATAACTCATTTTAAAAAATGTACATACAAAATTTAGTTTAAAAGTAGTTACTTTGCTACTTAAACAGCAGCAACTAGTAGGGTAATATTATGAATTAGCATTAGCAATTTTTTTTTAATTTATATTTGTTAAGAAAAATTAAAAAAACAAAAACTTACAGAAATAAAACAAAAAAAAAAAAAAAAAACCTACAGCAAATATGAAAATATAATAATGATTTTATAATTTCTCAACAATAATTAAAATTAATCAATTGAAAATATAATTTAGTTACAATTGTATGCATGAATGTGTTAGCAAATAAGATGAAAACAAAAGAAAAAAATTTATAAATTTATTAAAAAAAAAAAAAAAAACATATTTCATACATCGTTAACACTAGGGGCTGTTGTTTGTATTCATTCATTCCATGGTAGTGCCATACTTGTACACCTTTTACTGTTTATTTGTAGGAAGCAAATGAAAAAAATTGCATGAATATGCATAATTCAAAAAAATAACAAATTGCACGAAATGCGAATAAATATATAATAACGAAATTTATTTAGAGAAAAAAAAAAACAAATACCACTGATTGTATGTAAAAAAATATACTTTATTACAACAAACCTAAAATATAAAAGAGTTAAGAAACGAACCTGATGTGCAATGATAAAGCATTTTGTTAATAATTGTGGTAAATATTGTTACTATTATCATATTTCTTTTAAATTTTAACAAACATAGAAACAATTGTTTAAATAAAAGAGATAAAAATCAATAAAATTATTAATTATTTACGAAAAAAATGATAAATTTTTCATTAAAAAAAATTAACTTGTAAGGAAGCAAAACAATTTAACTTGCTTCTGCTTTAAAAATTTACTCTATAAAACTAAAAATAAAAAAAATTTTATTATTATGTAGAAAAATAATTTGGTTGGAAAACGGTTACAACGATAATTATTTCACAAATCTAGTAATTATTAAAATATTATAAATCCCCCAATTTTTTATACTTATAACAATTTAATAGTTGTTCTGATAGATTTAAGACTATTTCAAAAGTAAATTTAATTAGTAAAACCAAAATATAATTTTTTAAATAACTTGAGCAAAACAATCGAATTTTAGTACTACGAATTGGTAACTCCAACCATGTAGTTTATAAAATGTTGGAAGATTTTTGGTTAATAAAGATAAAAAAAAAACTAAATTAGGTAGTTCCAATCAAAATTCGTTTATAAATTGTTGACATTTTAAAAATTATTTTTTTTATTGTGAAATTCCTTAGAAAATATTTTGAACTTTTCTTTGAATTTTTTATTAAAGAAAAAACAAAAGACAAAAAACCTTGAGCTACGAACCCAATTTGGTCATAAATAGAATACTGCAAATTCATAATATATAGAAATATGATTTGGGGGATTTTAGACACTTCTGATTACGGATCTGAAATAAAAATTTAAAAACTAAAAATGACCGATTCAACATGTTGACCTCTAAGTTTAAATGATTAAGTTATGCAATTTTTAAAACACATTTTCCAAATATGAACACGGAATTAAAAAAAAGAAATATATATATATATATATATATATATATATATATATATATAAGGCCAAAAATAACTGTTAATTTTGTTTTAATTCTAAATAATTTTTAAGTATTTCAGTATTTATGGGGTTTAAAATTTCTTTATTAAAATCTGTCTTATATTAATAATGATAACAATATATTGAAATGTGGACTCAGATTAATTTTCAGAGTTGATTTAACAATATACGTTAGTCTATCAGGATGGATGGCTGGCTAGCTGGTCATAATATCAAAATCAAATTTTCATGAATAATTATTTTGGTACAAGGACGAGACCTGTTGAAATTAATTATAATTGGTACATGTTTTCCCTTAGTACCATAAAAAATTCTCCCGGATTAAGGGTTTAACGATCATAAATACCTTAAATATATTGATATTTATTCGCAATTCAACATATTTTATTTCAGCATATTATATATACATATTCGTTATACAAATAAAAAGTAAGAATTTTATATCAAAATATTTAACATTTTTAGACATTTATTTGCATTACATGAAATACTAGTTTTATAGTTTAGTTTCTTTATTAAAGCAGTTATAACTCAAAGTTTTTTGAAAAGGGGTCTTTCAAAGACTACATTTATTCAAAATTTAAATGAATATTGAATGGAATTTTTTTAGAAATCTGTATTGAAAAAATACAGATTTCTAAACATATACTGAAAACAATATTTTATAAACTTTTTTTGATTTCTAAAATCAATTGCAACTTTAAAAGCAACTTCTATACTGTGAATTCACTTTGCAAAACGCGATTTATTTTCAGAAATAAAACCCAAAAAAACAATTATTTTCATCTTTGAGCTTTCACGGCAAGAGACCTATCAAACATAATAACAAACAATTTTTACGCAAACTAGCTGAAGGTGTCTACTATCCAAAGACCCATTTCTAAATTTACTCAGAAAGTTATTTTGAGTCGAATGATATACTTCGAGATGGGAGTCCGAGAAATTTTCTATTTTCTATAACATCAGCACAAACGCATAATACCCCAACCACTTATGGTGGTTATTTTTTTAATTGAGCGGACCCATTGTGGGAAATACGAGAATACTAACTGATCATAACATTTTTTTTAATTTTTGAAATTTTATAAAAATTTTAAATTTATTCTAAAGCTAACATATCATGAACCCTTATGTGAAAATGCTACAAACTTCCAACCAACACAACTGTCATAAAATTTTCGCTAAATTTAGTATACTTTAAATAAAAAATTCTTGGACAAAAGGTTCGCAAATTTTATAGATTATTATTTTCCCATCTTAAACTCATTATTTTCAAAAACAATTGAATTGTCATTAAAATTCTTTTGCAGATTTTATTCAAATATTTTGGGTGAAAAATTGTTTTATAGAATACGAATTCATTGTTCCGTCTACCTCCGTACTAAACCAATGGAAATCGAAATGTTATAAAATTTTGTTCGCGAATATATGTGGATGCAGCCAATAACTAAACATGGTCTCTGCGGCGGCCGTACAGACGGACGTAATTATACCACGAAAATAGTTAAAAATAACATGGAATTATAATTATAACCGTAATAGCTTGTTATATTTTCATAATAATTACTCAATTGACTTTAGGGTTGTTAATAAAAATACCTCGGTTATTATGAATCTTTTGTACACAGAAAATAATATTTTCGAAAAAATATTAATTAAGTTATTGATCGGAATTTTAAAATAATTTTAAATATTATTATAATTAAATAAGTTTATTAAAATCGAAGTATTCTAACAATTTAAATTCAAATTTTACATAGGAAAATATAAAATCCAATATTAGTTACCAACAATACATACTCAATTATTGTATTAATTAAAATTGAGAACTATTAAAATAAAAGAGTAATTGGAGTAATATAAAAATGAAAAAGCAAATAGTTTAAGAGATCATAATTTCTCTGTGTACTAAAAATTATATTTTTTTAATTAAAATGGAATTACTTAAAAAAATAATAATAAATAAAAAATTATATACATAAAAATATATTATTTAATACAAAAGTTTTATTAATAACTTTGAGTCCAATTAATACACTACAATATATGTATATATCTGGAAGAAATAATACAATATAATACACAATTTACCACCGATTATTATAATATAATGTGGACGCCATATTATGTCTGTCCGGTTGTCTTTCTAGAAAATTAACCTTTAAATCTAAATAGCGTTCTGCTAACATAGCTTTAATTAATTAAAATACTGACTCTAGTACTTTAAGCTAAGGGCTCTAAAGTTTCTACCCACATTCCTGTAAATGTCATAAATTTAAAAAATAGTTTAAAATTATGTAACCAAATAAAAATAAATTTAAAACTCAAAGAGAGTTTGCCAAATAATGTTCAATATTAAATTTCGTTCATTTAATATTAGGGATTAAAATATTACAGATTTATGAATAGATAATTTAAAAAATGTCCCACTATACGACCTAATAATCATATCTATAATTTCTTGAATATTATCATTATCATAACCGAACTGCTTTTGTAGTTCAGTTCTACCTACCGTAATACTCAGTAGTCTCAATCGACTTATGACAAAATTGGTGAAAAATTCGGTAGTCACATCGAATCTGTTTTCTCTGCATACGGAGAGTTAAAAAATGGTACCAAATATGAGTATTTGGTATAATACATTAAAATTTCGTTATAGCTATAAAAACTTTTTCACATTAACTGAATATCTTTATTAATAACAGTGTAACCATAATAGTATTAGAAAAATAGCTATAATTATATTTTAGTTAGTTATTGTTATCAACTTATTTCAGTTAAAATAAATTTGCAAAAATTTGGGAGATACAATTGAACTAAATTCATATACTGACAAAATATTAGTGTTTGCAATTAAAAAAAATTTAAGTTATAATTTCAGTTGAAGTTATTATTAAACTTCGATTATAAAAACCAAAAAGACAAACAATTCGATATTTTTAAATGACTATAATAACATAAAAATTCGTGAAAGTAAAGTCTTGAAAATACTGCTTTTCTCTAATTTCATGGCAAGACTACTTACCAGAATGCAAACTTTAACAAGGCTTCTTAGAACCGATCTATCAATTCATTAATTTGAGACTTATGAAAACTGCTATTTTAGTTTAATTTTATATATATATATAAGCATTAAAAAAGCATTAAAAAAATTTATGAATGAAAGAAATTTGTGTTCATCAAATACACAGAAAAAAGTTTGTGCATAAATATAAGAATTGATTTTCATTGATTTTAGTTCATAATATTTAAAAATAATGTCTTAAATATTAACACTTTTGTACATTTTTTGAAATGAATCAAAAGTCAAGAAGACTTAAACAAATTGTTTAAATTTTCGTTTATATTATTTATTTTTAAATGTACGTTTGAAATTTTCTTTACAGAATTTTTTGGTTTTTAATGATTTTTAGGCATATGTTGGTGGCACAAGAACAACAGCAGAAACATTTTTTATACGCTATAGAATGGCAGCAAATTTATAACTCTTACTTTTTAACATCTTTTTATAGGAAAAATGCCATTAAAGGGATTTATTGTTTATATTTTCATGCATAAGTATTTTTATTTAGAATTTGAATCAAATCTAATAAAACTAAATTAAAATTTTAGCAGAATTTTTCAAAAATTCGTAAAATCATCATTAAGTACACTTTAATAGTATCTATGAAGAAAATTCTAGTATTTATAAAAAAAGATTAGGAAAAAAGTCATGTTCGATTTATAATCTTTATGGAAAAAATTTTCAAATATATGAATTTTTTCTCTATGTATAAACAAAAGAATTTAATAACGAGTGAAAATGATTGACTTATTTTCTTTCTATTAACAGTGTTGCCGGTTTAGCCTTTTTAAAGTTGAATCTGGCTTTTTTATCTTGGTTTTAGCCTCAAAGTCTAGCTTCTTGTTAAGCCTTTTTTGCTTCTCTAAACAGCCTTAAAAGGGTTAAAATGTTTTTATTTTAACGAAGAAGACAAAAATTCCTTATTTGCTATTACTAATTTTATTTCTACAGAATCATTCCTTTATGCATTCTTGTGTATCTATTCACCCAAAAAATCGAGATTATTTATATTTAATAAAATAAAATTTCGCCTGCGACGCTTCATTCTCCAAGTTAAAAGTACTTTAACAAATTTTGTAGAATTACTAAGTAGATTATTATAATTACTTTTTAATATAGTTCATCTACAATAGAAAATGTTTATATTAGTAATAAAAAAAGAATTTATTGATGTGAAAAATCACCCAAAAATTTGAAAGTGGTTAATTAAAAAGGATTTATAGTTCAAAAATGACAAAAATCACTTTAAAATATTGGATAATTTTTCATATGAAATATTTGACGATTTTTCATTGATTCATTTTACTGGGTGTTATTTATAAATGTATTACAATTTCTTTAGAAAAATATCAAAAACTAATGAGAATAAGTAAAAGTAAGTCTCTAAATTTTTTTTAAAAATGATAACTTTTTTTGGCATTACTTTTGGTGCGTTTAGCCTTTTTTGACCTTTTTAAAGTCCAATTTTGCCCCTTTTCCTCATCTCCTGGTAACTCTGTCTGTTAATAAATTAATGTGTAAGTACTTAATTACTACTGGAAATGTTGATTACCATACTCATTTTTATGGATATTTTTTAACGGACTTGTAGCGGTGGCTTAAACTGGACAAATTTTAGTATAGAAGAAGTTAAAATAAAAAAGTTAAGGAATAAACTATTATTAAGCAACCAATTTTTGTTTGATTTTGCATATTTTTAGAAGCTACGTTTATCTATAGATCTGTTAAAGTACTTCGCGAGGTGATATGCAACGAATTTATAAAATTTTTTAATTTGGGCTAGCTTAATATACATACGTAAATTATGACGTTATGTCAAACGATTTTTTTAAGCTGTTACTGTAATCGATTTATATAGTAGTCACAACCGAATTTTGATATAGTACCTGTAATTGAACAAATTCAATTGGCGAAAAATTCAGTCTCCACAACGAAACAGTTTTCTCTGTGTGTGTATTTAACCATAATGGTACACTTGGTACCTTATGCTACCTTATTAGACGAAGCTGAAAAATTAATTGTTAATCAAAAAGCTCTTAGTTATTCAAATAAAATTTAACATAAAAATATAAATTGCCAAAATTCTCACCTGCACAAAACCTTTCACAAAATCTTTCACAAAACCCTAAACCTACGAATTTTAAAATATTGCTGTTTTTCATATTTTAAGCTAAATATTATGCTGTTATGTTAAATACTATAATAAATCTGACAAGCTAAAAAAATAACAATATGCCACTAAACAAATAAATAATTACAACATATTTAGAGAAACAAACAAAAGACTTAAGACACATGCATGTTTAATTTCAAAAAAGCAAAATAAAAAATGTAAAAACAGATACAAATTAATGTAAACAAAAAATTACCAAAAATTAATTTAAATACAGCATTTTAAATCTAAATACTCATAATTAATCTTTTAAGAAACAAAAAAAAAAAAACATCTCTAAAATCCATCTTAAAAATTATTTGCTTATGCACATTAGTCTTGTTCATTCATTCTGCTTTTATTTGATTGTTTGTTTTTCGTTTAAACTCCTCATTATTTTAGTACTTAATTTAACGTAAAATTTAAACTGTTAAATTATTTTCATTATTTGTTTAAACAACATAAACACATACGGCATATTAGAAACTTTAGCTTTGGCTAAATAAAAAAAAAACTCCCACGTTTGGTTGAACATCATTTTTCCTATTTTTTTTTTTTTTTTTTTTTTTTTTGTACTTTAGTCAGCATGATTAAAGAACCAGAAGTTATAGTCATAGCAGCAGCAACAACAACAAGAAAAAAATTTTTATGAGATTTTATTTTAAACATCCCTACACTAAATTATATAAGTATTAAATACAATAAATGAAGTGAACCCGAAGATAGCAGGGCAATATGTTACAGCGATTTGGTAATATCATGTTGATATAATATGATCTAGTAGTATAAAAAAATACTCTATCTACAAGTTTAAAATACATCGCTAAAAATTGATATTGAAGAAGTGTAATAAAATAAACATAAGATATATTTTGTTTCAATTAATCCTTGGTATATGTACATCGATATAATTAGGAATTTAGAATATTATGGAATACATGGAATTAGGTATTTAGAATGTTTTAAGTCCTATAATTTCTAAAACATAAACTCTATTTCCTTTAAGCATTGTGAAATTTCTGATAGTTTTCTGATTGATTGTTGATTGTAGCTTATGTCCGATCGATCTTTATACACAGGAGACTCTTTTCAATTTCAGTTTTATATACAATTAATTATTTATATTCAATTATATTCTAAAAGATTTGCTTTTTTATAAACTTTAAAATAATAATTTGTGAATACTAATACGAAAAAAGTTATAAGGATTATTTTTCATATTTTTATTACATTCATGCACACAGAAACAAAAATTGGTCGGAAAAATGTTTAACAAAATGAATCAATATTTTGGTTTGATTATTGAATATTCTTAAAATAAACAAATAAGTAATTTTAATGAAATCGTGGTATCTGCAATTGTAATATTAGCCAACTTAATCAATAATAATTTCTAACTTCAAAGATAAATATTGTTGATGGTAACAAAGAAATTTGTTCCATTAAAAAATTTTAAGCTATAACCATATTTTCAGTTGTAATAACCACTACTTTAGTACAGAAGAAAATTCCATTCGGTTTTTACAACCGACTACTAGGATAGCAAACGAATTTTATGGAAAGAAAAAGAATTTGAATTAATTAAAAAATTGTGCATGCAAGGAAAACAAACTTTAATTATAAATTAAATCAACCCCAGCCGACAATTTTAAGTGACTGTAGCAGCACTCTATCATCAGTATCTTAAAAAGCATTGGAAAATATATTTATATATAAACATAATCGCATCTTCTTTTAAGGTACAAGCATATGAAAATCTGTTTATTATAAAATTCTACAGAGTATGCAACTCTATATATATATATATATATAACGTATTGTTTGACAGTAACGCTAGGCAAATATACAGATTTAGGAAAGTCTCAAGTCTCAAAATGATCAAATAGTAAACGTAACAAGATTCTTGAATTGGTTGTTTTTTAATGTATATGTAATGCCTTTCACAATCCCAGTGCTTCTAAAGTAGTTGCATACTCTGCGGAATTTTTAACAAGCAGATTTTGGAAGATGACTTGGGAGCAAAAATGAATGTATGTGATCAGCCTTACAAGCAGTTCTGAGACAAAAATTAATTCCACAGAAAAATCAAGACGAACTTAGACAATTCAATATTTTTTGAGACATAATTCAATCAGACTACAAGTGTGCCGTAATATGTTTTATTCAATGCTAGGCATAAAAGAAAAGATAGTTCGGAATTGGATTAGCGGGGCCAATAAACATGGTATGCAAGAAAGTCCCGATAAGACTTCAAATCTACGCAAATCTGCCAAACGGTCATCTGTCACAGGAAAGTGCAATGAAGAAAGGCGTATATTTCTACAAAAAATTTTAGATGAGTTGCCAAAAATGGAGTCCCATTATTGCCGAAGGGACAGTAAAAAATTATATTTTGAATCGGATTTTTCCACCTATCAGGAAATTTGCCAGCTTTATGTCGCTGAGTGTGATTCAAAAAAAGAAAATGGAAACATAAAATTGTCCTATCCAATTTTTGTGCAATTATTAAGGGAATTGAACTATTCCATATTTAAACCCAGGAAAGATCAGTATCACATAAAGTTACTAATTTATCAGATGAAGATTATAAAAAACATAGAGAAGAAATACAAAAAATGCGAGAAGAAAAATATAATGACATAACAAATGGTAAGTCCGGACTATGTGCAGTTATATGTATGGATGTGCAAGCGGTAAAATTAATTCCTTAACTAAAGGCGAGTGCTGCATATTATAAAATGAAGCTACAACTTCATAATTTTATAATATACAATATTTTAACACACGAATCAGACAATTATGTTTGGGATGAAACAGATGGATTCTAGTATCTTCCGTTTTTGCGACATGTATTATTAAACACTTAAGGAAGATCCAAACTCAATCGCCAGAAATCCATCACGTAATTATTTACTCAGATGGCTGTTTCTACCAAAATCGCAATGTAATACTGTCTAATGTATTGTTGGCTTTTACTATGGAAACACAAATAACGATTGAACAAAAATTTTTAATAAGCGAACATACGCAAATGGAATGTGACTCAAGCCATTCACTTATAGAAAGAAAAATTAAAACTAAGGAAATAAATTTGCCGTCGCAATTGGTGCAATTAATAAAGGAGGCACGAAACGTTCCAGCACCCCTACAAGCTCACAATTTGCACTACGACAATTTTCTAAATTTTGAAAACATTCCTAAACGATACTCTTCGATTCATCTTGGTAAAAATATTGCTTACTATAAAAGTTCTAGAAATGTATGTACTCCAACTTGGCGTCAATATATTTCAAAACAGACATAACTGACGATTACGAATTGCTCCCACATAAATCGAAATCGGCGATTAAAGGCATCCCCCCTTATTCACTTAATAAGGAGAAAATAACAATCACAAAAAATAAATAGGACCACCTACAGAATTTGAAAAAGCTTTTACCTGCAGATTTCCATCTATTTTATGATAACTTGCCTTTTAAGAACTAATATTTTACAGTTAACTTCTGATTTAAACCTCTTAATTTCATGAAATAATTCCTTTCATTATTAAAACCTGAATTTCTATAATAATATATCTCATTTTCAACTCAGTTTAAAAAAGCAACCCTAATTTAATGAAAAAAGTGCCATCTTAGACAACTTCATTAAACTAAAAAAAAAAAATGTATAAATTTAATGAGAAATAAAATGTGTTGCCTCTTTTTACTAAAAATTTTTTATATTAAGACATATATATATATATATATATATATATATATATATATATATCTACGCGTGTCTAACGTATATATTATCAAAACATCATCTTTTTTCCACGTTTTCTGGAAAATAACGGTATGTGAACAATTTTCCAAACCAGCTAGCGATTTTAATTAAAAGAATGGTAGAGAATCCGTCAATTTTTGTATTATCTCAATTAATATTTTATTTGATTCTAAAATTTCAATTATGAGTGTAACTTATATAATTATAATTTTGTTAGAAATTAAAAAAAAACATTTATTTAATTAAATTAATATTATCATTTTGGTGATTAGAGCAAAATCAAACAAAAGTTCAATTAAAATGAACAATTTCGTAATTAAAAGCCATTTTTATTTTTTCTACGACTTTTGAATTATTATTGACGCAAGTGCAAACAAATCGTAACTTTTCCAAAAAAAAAAAAAAAAAATGAAAAAGCATAATAGGTCTCCAAAATGTGTCTGAATATGTGTGTGACGGAAGGTTATATATGTTTTTACGGGTAATACGTAGGGTGAGCGACTCGAATTTCCAACCTATTTAAAAACTTTTTTCGGTTCAAGTACTGTCGGGTTTTTTTAAATGTTAATTTTTCGAATGTCGAATAAACCGGATTTTATAAACACAAAAAACTAGTTTTAAAAATAACATTCTATTTCAAAAAACATAAGTACTAAATCTAATATTTGAATGGCAATTTAAGAAAAAATTGTTAAATAACTGATGTTTATAAAGAATAATTTCTTGTTATGTTTTATAAACTGGACAAGTTAAATGCCTATGAAAAAATGAAAAAATTGATAATATGCAAACCAATTCATGTATTTTATAATATAAACATGCATTTTTCTAAGTTTAAAATTCTTTAAGTAATTTTCGTTGCTCAATTAAAAACTAAAAATATATTAAAAGTGTACGTAAATATTCAACAAAAACTTGACAATGACATATAGTTACCGAAGGATATGTTTTTCAACACAACGCCAACATTGACATCCTGTCTGCAACACCTAGAAATGGTTTTGTGTCAATAGTGGGCTTTTCTCTGCATTACATGTAACTAGTTGTATAACTACTGAGTAGATTTATATGCATTTATATTAGAGTAGTTAGTTATTTATGACCCTATTTGAAAGCATATATGATAACTAATTGCCTCTAATAATATCACCGTGTTAAAATAAATGAGTTAAGTTGCTATAATTTAAGTAGTGTAGTATTATTAGAATAGCATTTTAACTCATTATTTATCAATGGAAGTTTTTGCTGGGTAGACTTTGATAGCCACTTCCAAATTCCATTATTCAAACTATTCGAAAAATGGTTTCTCCAAAAGGTCGAATTATCGACCATAATAAAACATCTTTAGCTTTTATAAAATTCGAAAAAGGTTTTCTGATGAGCTGGCTTAAGCAACTAGCGAAATGCGCATCGAAACCAGCTTATAATAAATCTAAATTTTATTGTATTTTAAGTTTTTAAATATTGCTGGGAATATACACAGAGAAAAAATGTACATATATTTTAACATTTTTTTCATAAATATTATGAATCGAACATGACTTTTTTCCCCAAACTATTTTCATAAAAAATAAAATTTTGTTCATAAATATTATTAAATTGTTCATAATAAAAATTTTAGGAATTTTGCAAAAATTTTGTTAAATCTTTGATTTAGTATTATTAGATTTGATTGCAAATGGTAAATGAAAATAGTTATACATGAAAACAGTAACAATAAACGCCTTAATATGGCAAAATTCCAAGGAAAATCTGTAAAAAAAAGTAATGTTTGAAAATTTGCATAATTTCGCTCACATTTTGCAGCACATCATTTGGTAAATAGCGCTTCTATTCTGTTCCCAAAATGTAGCTAAAAATCTTTAAAAACATAAAATTTTCTGAAGAAAATTTCACATTTTTTTAAAAATTGAAAATATAAATGAAAATTTTAAAAAATTTTTCAGTCTTCTTGACTTTTGACTCATTTGAAAAAGTATAAAAAAAGTTTTAATGCTTAAGAAATTGTGATTAAATATTATGAACTGAAATCAATGAAAGTATGTTTTTATATTTATGTAAGTATTTATATTTATGTAATGAGTTAAGAAGCTAATATAAGAGCTAAGAGAATATCATTTTAACTTAACATGTTATTATAAGTAGACATTATTTAGATATCATTACAAGAACTAATTACTTTCAAGCTGTTCAATAATACATTGATTTTAAAGTATTACTGAAGTCATTATTGGTAAAACCAATAGGAACTGGTTACTTTTTAGGTTACAAATAACTAATTAATTAAAAACAATTTTAGTTTTAAAATTAATTCATACCTAACTAATTCATGCCTTTTCATACATTCTTTATATATATATATATGACTTGGTAATTAAAAAAATCAATAAAAAGTAGCATTTTCAAAAACCTATCCATAAATAGGTAACTACATATAGGGTTATAAGAAAGTAGTTACTAAATTACTTCTATATAATGCAGGCGGTATGATGTTGTCATTGAAAAGTAACTATATCCGTAACAGCATGCCCTTACTAAGTTTTTGTTGGGTAGTTTGTAAATTTATAAAAAAAATAGTAAATGATATTAAATTTGTCGGCATAGCAACGATATAAATATTTACCGACTGCTTTTGTGTAGTTTTTTAACTAACTATATACTTATTTTGAAAAAAAAAAGTTATATTCTGAACAGCTTCATGTTGTCGCCCTTTGCCAGTAAACAATTTTTTGTTGCACTTTTGTTAAATTTACACAAATTGCATTATTTGTTTGACTTCATCATCATGTTTTACTTTGAATTGCTTTTTTTCAGCTTCCTTATATTCCTCCAGTCTTCGTTTGTTGCTGCTGCATCTTCTTCATGTCGTATGATTTTTTGTTGTTAGCTGTTTTCGTTATGTTTATTTTGCTTTTAAGCACTTGTTACCTTAATGGCTGTAATCTTAAGTAGATAAACTTAACAAATATAAACAAAATAACTGAAGAAAAAGAAAAACCATTTTCAACACTTTAACATCACTCTAATGTTTTAACATTTTATATTATTTTTATTTTTTTAGACAACATTAAATATTATAACGATATATGCATGTGTGTATGATTATTTCTTCCAGAAATTTGTAGTGATTTAACAGCTTAACTAAATTATCATTATAAAACAAAAGAAAAAGAATTTAAATAGCCTACACACGTTTAAACAATTTAAATTGGTCTTTATTGCTTAAAGACATTGTTTTCAAGAGTTAATGCAACACATTTTTGTTTAACAAACGCTTATGGGTTGAAAGTTCTCAGGTTAAAAAAAAATGTCTTAAAGAAGATTAGAGATTTTTGAAAGACTTAAGTAGAATAACTAGATTAATTTAGTATAATTAATATGCATTAATACAAATTTTTAATTCTCGCAATACAGCTACATTTTTGTAAAATTTTCCATATTTAATAAATATTTTTTTTTCTTAGTTGCTCATAACTATTTTCTTATACATGAAAAATTTCCATACCAGTAACTGATTACTATTACTTAAATATTCAACATTTTATTTAATCAAATTATTATAAGCAGCTTTAATGCAAATTAAATAAAATATTTTAAACCTCATCAATCATTTATTACAATATTAACATTCCAATTAACTAATAAAAATGCATGTCAGAAATGCTGATTTTGCTATAGAAAAATTACAAATTAAAAAAAAAAAAACATATATTGATTTAAATCTTAAATAACCTCTAATTAGTTAACATTAAAAATTTATTTATATCAATAAACATGTTTCTTATTGGGCCAATCAATATTCTTCAGTAATTTGTTATAATACATTTATTTATTTGTTATTTTTTGTGGTTTATGCCACAAATAACTTGTATTATTTATTACTCGTACTGCAAAATATATAGTGGATTCTCTTTTTAAGTTTACCTTTATGAAACCGACCTTAAACCTTCAGATTTTTTAAAATAAATTTTGATGCTATTGTATTAAAAACATTTGGTGCAGTAAAACAACAAAAATGTACAACCTGAAATGGTTCCGACAAGTCTTCAGTTTAAAAAATCCAAAAAAATTGTTTGAAAATAACAAGTTTTTCTTTTTCTTTATTTTGATTGCTGTAATCGCGGATTTTTAGCATATGTGTTAAATTCCTCTAATGTAAACCTCAAACACTTGTAGAAATAGACCAACTTGAGCTAAATCAGTTTTTCGTTAACCAGTGTTGAATTATAATATGCACAATTGTTGAAACCATAATTTTCATAATTTTAATTTTTTGCAGTTTTTCGATTATAAAATTTGCGCCGTTTCGGGTATTACAAAACAAAAAATTAACGTTTATTGCCCTTTAATTATGAATCATTTGAGATATATCTCGTTAATGTGCCCTCAATAGCAGCGCTATAGAGGGTGCCCAAACTTGGGGGAGTAAAACGTGAATGGCACTAAAAGGTACCTTTTCGCGAGGCACTCTCACAGCGCAATTTCAATGAAGTATCGCGTGATCAAAAACGATTTCCAGATAACATTTTAAAATCGTTGTGGCACAATAAAAAATTAAATTGCAAATGTGTTATAACTCTTTAAAATCGATCTAAAATTTTTTGTATTTTATATTAGCATTTTTATATATTTTATGTGAAATTATGTTTATAAAAAGTACATCTGTTCTGTTTTAGTTAATAGAAAAATAGGTTACAAAAAAAAAAACAAAAAGTATTCATGACCCGAGATCACAGTGCCTTTAATGTTTAATCAGTCGTCGAAGCGCACCTTAGGCGCTAATTGAAATCGGTGAAAATGTATACCTATCTGTAGGTGTTATTATAACTCATATTGGAATCAAGTAGCACTTATAGTTATATAATTAACATGTGCAATTTTTTTATTATTATCATTTAAAGCTTTTTTGTGGCAGGATGTGAAAAATACATCAGCGAATTAAATGCAATTAAAAAAATTTCAAAATCTTTGTACACTTTGTTTTTACTCGATATTCTAAAGGAAGGTTAAATCAGAATTATAGTCCCAATTATGTTCACTATTGCAAAACGTATCGATCTTCTTTTAATTTGTATTTTGTAATTTTGTGTAGATTACATATGTGCATTTATTTTTGATATTGGACTTAAAATGGAATTTTCAAATTTTCGATTTTTAACCACCGTAAAATAAACGTCATTTCCTGTCCATTAAAGCCATTTTAGAAAAAAGTTTGGTTGCCGCATCATTTTTAATTCATATTTTAGACATACTGATGTAGGTAATTTACAAGTGATAATTTTTTGTATATTGTTGAAAATAGAATTTCGTCATTTTTTCAGTATTTTGTCTTAAATCTCCATTACACTGACGCCGTACGCGAAAAGTCATTCACGCGAACAAATTTGTGTTTCACTAAAGCCAGTTAATATCAATACAAATATCGTTTGTGTGCCATTAAAAAAATGTAAAATTTTTCAAACCCCAAAAGTAAACGAATTTGAAGAAATCCCCATATATCGAAATCAATTCAAATTTCATTCAGTGTTTAGAATAATAACATGCAGCGTTACATGAAAAAAAAAATCTGTATAAAATCATTTATTAAACACTGCCCACCAGCACTAACTAAATGTCAAAATATCTGCTATTCTAAGGCAACCTGAGAATAATCATGGGGGGAAGGAGGGGAGTTTGGTTTGGGAATAAAAGCAAAAAATATTCAAATAAATGCAAATTTATTTTAGTGTTAAAAATAATTTACAAAAAAAAAAAAAAAAAAAAAAATAGTTCATATTAACATTATAATAAATATTTTATATACGAGTACTTCATATCAGAGTATAAACATGAATTTATTAGTAGAAGTATTTATTTATTTGTATGTAGGTAAGTGTGCTAGGAACGCCTGTGTTTTACGTACATTATATTAAAGTGAATGAAAGAAACATTTAGATCAGAATTTATGGGAAATACTAAATCCATATTACTTGCAAATATGGAAATGCGTTAAAATACATTGAAAAAGTGAAATATTAAAATTTTAATCAGAATAAAAATTTTGCTAAAACGAAAAGTGATACAAACTCAATTAGAAAATTGTGAGTATTTATTTTGAAAACCTTGTGCAAGGATCACTTCATGTGTCGATTTAACGATGTTAATTTATCTGTCCGTCTTACCGTATTAGGGTTTAGGAAACGGAAATTCCCGGAAATTATTAGCTAGCATTCCCGGGATAAATTTAATTATATTCCTGGGAAAACGGAAAATTAAAATTATACACTTTTAATTGGCTTTTTGTTTGAAATGTAACTTTGTTATTATTAAAAACTAGTTCATGTAAATTTTAATAAAGCGGAATTTTTATATTTTTGCTCAAGACAAAAATAGCATAAAAAATATTGAAATAAAACACATATAATTTTTCTTATTCCTATTATTATCAGAAGTTTTATACATTATAATAGCATTCGATAGAATATACATTTAAAAATTATATGAATATATATCTAAATTGAAAATTTCTTAACAACGAAATAAATACAAACGTATTGGTAAAAATTTTTAAGAAAAGCCCTCGTTCTAATAGGAATGTCCATATTTTAAGTTATCGAGAATTAAACTCAGTATTATCTATGCTATTATCAAAGTAGTTTTAGAAATTAAATTAGAGATTTTTCAATACTATGACTATATAAAATAAATAATTAATTTTTCAAAATGACAAGGTTTCAAGTATATAGAATAAAATATATCTCGAACAATTGTTCAGTCCTACGGAAGAATAAAAGTAAACTTTTAAATATTAAAAAATCCAAAGACTATTGTTTTATTAAAAGACATATTTTTATGGATATCGCAGAAATTTTTTGAAAAAATCAAAACGGTTCAAAAATTAATTTTTAAGCAAAAGTATTACTTTCTATTAGACTCCCTGCTTTTAAATATCTATATTAATTCTGAGTATTATCAAGAGAATTCATATAAAATTGTATATTGTTTTCAAGCAAAAAATTAGCTTAATTTTGCACTCATTAAAAGTTTTGAGAAACTTTTATATAAGATTTTTTGTCATCAAATTAACGATATTTTTATTGAGCTTTTTTAATTTCAGTACATTTATATTAAGTTCTTCAACCGAATTGTTTTCAAAACGAAATTTTAATATTGTTTTTATTGGCTACTCTCATTCTGTGCAATGAATATAATGGTTAAAGTTAATTTAACATTTTCCCGGGAATACCAGGAAAATAACAGAATAACGATTTTTTATTCCCGTTTCCCAGGAAGTTAAAAAGTCCGGAAATTCCCAATCTCTAATATGGGCGACTTTAGTTGGTAATTGCCGCTTTTTCAATTTTCTGAATATTCAATAATGTAAATCAACCAAGACAGAGTTCCTTTCGCTTTAATTCTCTACTACTTACAACTTTTTCTCATTAGTATATTACGAAATATTTAATATTTATAAGATACTAAAAATTTAAAATATATATCTATATATATATATGTATATATATATATATATATATATATATATATGATTCCGTATCAAAACGGACAGAAAACCACCATTTTCAGATTTGACACTTCCGATTTCAATGAAGTTCACTACTGACATTGGCTATTTGAAGTGTTTCTTAAATCATAAACTTTTACACTCAGGGCCCTTTATGGTCCAAAAATATAAAGTTTTGAAGAAAAAAAAAAAGATTCACAAACGAGAACTTATTTAATTGTTAATAACTTCTAAACTATGAATGGTAGATTTGCATAGTTTCATATTAAAGACGAAGAAATTTTATTAATTTCAAAATTTCAAAGGTTAAAGTTGGACATATACAAACCAATATATCTCAAAAATGGTATTTTAAAAATTCTAAAATAACATACAATGTTGAAATACCTCTTCCGTATACATGCAAAATTTCAAAGTGGACACTGTGAGAATCAAAATTCTTGGAATTTGACCTACATAATTATTAAAAATAACTTTTTGAAATGTTAACATATTATACGAAAATAAAGGATACAATGGCGTTTACTAGGCGAGAGATGGATTACATTCATCTAGATTGGATGATGATGATTCATTTCAGATGTTCCGGAGGTCGATGTAAAGGATGGAACGAAGTGTTTCGGAGCTCAAGGGGTACTCAGGAGAAAAATCACTCAGGTCAGAGCATTAGATAATCCTGGAATGAACTCTGTTTAAATTAATTGATAAAGTTCATTTATTTTACCCAGCCACCATACAAATTTTTTTTCTCGAATGCGGCATAATTTACTTAAATATTACATTATTTTTACAAAATTCAACAAATAGAAATATTTTATAGCCTTTAAACACATCACGAAATTTCAATAGGATCGGATGCATTACTCACAGTAACTCCCATGTAAGGTCCCCTCTCAAAAATCACTTCAATACGTATAATGTCAATTTGTTGACGAAATTTGTAGGAAATAATAATAATAATAATAATAATAAATAAATAAATTTCAAACTAGCTGATTTAAATTTAAGTAAGAAATACATTTGAAAATGATAAGTCTAAAATTTACCGTTTGCCTCATATGTGGCGACCTTCCGGAAGTTATTGAAGCATACATTATTCCAACACTGATTTCGGTTTGTATTTAAAACTTCGCACACATAAATCTTACAAATGCAAAAAGAACAGTATAAAATTTTTTTGAGGTTCGCTCCACATTTGTACAAAGTAGCCATACTCGTATAAGGCCCGCTTCTGAAAATCATTATAAAGTGCATCAATTTTGTAAATATTATGCTCTTAAAAATTTTTAAAAAGTATTAATTTTAATTCCAAACTTTAAAATACGAACCTCTTCGAAAAGAGGTCAATCCCAATTGTAATTTCTTTTGTTTTTTGATAGATAAAGCAATAATGCTATCCAATAGGATGTTGTCAATGATGGCGCTAAATAAAAAAAAACCGTTATTTTTCGTTGCGGTATAGCACGAATATCGGATATAATATCAATAGCTTGATTCTTTACATGATATTTAAGAGTAGAAATTGTAGACATAATTATTTGAAATACCAGAAGCACTGAAAAGGATCCATCGAAATCATAACAAGTACTAAAGGATGAAAATGTAGAGACAGACGCAAATCATTCAAAATATTGATAATGTAACAGATTTGTAGGTTGTCGCATATTATCATTTATTCCTCTTTCTGAAACTCCTATTTTTGTATGACGTAGAAAATGCAAAATTAGCTTAATCCGAATAGGTACACGGTTCTAAAAACATAACGATTTTTCAAATCTCTAGTTAACATAAAATTATGTGTGGTAAAAATATATTGGGGTAAAATGGAATGTAAACAAATTTCATAGCCATTTTTTGGAAAGTTTGCTGAAAATATAATATAGAATTTTGTTTCTTATTGTTTTAATTCAATGAATATATATGAAAATATATAAGAAAATCTAATAAAACTGAGCAAAAGTCTTAGTAAAAGCATTAGAACATATGAAAATTAGAAACAGCTCAGTAAACTCTATAAGGATAAGGCTTAAAGAACCAACCGTACAGAACCATTACATTAACTTATTCAAGGAAAAAATAAACATTTGGTATGACGAAACTCATGCAAATGGTCTATGCACTTAAAGTGTTCGAAAATTATAACAATTTGTTACACCTTTGAGTTAGACTATTCCAAATACGAGAAATAACTGCCTATATTTATAAATCTTGTTTTATTATTTTCTACTAGTTTCTTCACTTATTACCAGTCTGTTTTTATCATGTACTTGATTTTTTATATTTAAGTAATTTCGTAAACACAAAAGACATACAAATATTTAAAATAGATTAAATAAACCTCAACTTGCCATTTTTACTAAGTCTCATTTTACTCCAACATTTCCTATTTTACCCAAAAATATCTGATTTGAATAAATTCCAAAAAACAAATTAATCTTATTATTTTATGCAAAACGTTAGACAGTAATCCATTATATAAAACACATACTTGGCAAGGTTTAAAATATTATTGTTTGGTATTTTATTGAAGTTAGATTAAATTATGCTCCACTTTACCTCAATCTCCCCTATTAATAAATACTTTAAAACATAGAAAAATCAACTAGGGTGACTAAAATTATACAAAATTTTATTTTTTCCTGGCCTTCAAATTAAGATATTAGTTATTTATCCATTTAAGGCAGATTTAAAAAACCTTATTTTAGAAGACATTCTAATTAGCAATTTAAATGACATATTTTTGCATATTTTATACTAAAAAGAAAAATTTAGCATTTTTTACACCTAATAGAAAAAATTTTTATATTTTGCACTTAGTGAAATATTTTTTTACTGTTACTTATGTTTTATAAATCAGATTTCCTAATAATTTTCGTTTTATATATTGACAGACATTTTGTAATTTCTTGTATAATGTATTACTTTTAAATGCATTTAGGTTGAAAAAACTATTTCACTTTATTATTATTTTTTTTTTTCTATCTTTAACAACATTTGTTAGGCACATAAAATACTTTTTTAAAGCATGTAAAATAAATTTGCATAATATAAGCCAGGACATTCAATATATATAAATTCAAGTATAACATTTCTCATAGTGTACTATTTGAATATAGAAACAACTATTAATGTGTTGTTAACTTAGTTCATATAGTATATAAGTACTTAAAAAAATATAAAAAGGTGTGACTTTTGTAGATGAAATATAAACTAGACATACAAACAATTACACTTAACACAATTTTGATGAGAGATTGGAATATTTAAATTAAGATGGAAAAAATTTATTCTTGTACATTTTAACAAATTTTTATTTAGAAAAATCTAAAAAGAACAGAAAAACTAGATTTACTTTTAATGCTTTGTATTTCCACCATCAATAGTAAGTGAAAGGATTTTTTCCACACATTTCTTTTTACTAAAAAAAGAGCAATAATCGTTTCATAGCCAAAATGCTTAAGTATGTTCTTTATGAGTGATAATTTTAAAATAAATTTAATTATATTATATAATTTGTATGTAATTTGACTATGGTCTCAATTTTTGGATATCTTCTTTTTTTTTTCTTTGTTCTGCGTTAATAAATTGTTATTTTTAGGTTTGTTTTATGTTGATAGAGCCAAAAATTGTTTTAAAAAATAGTTAACACTCACACCGGGAAGAACAACACACAGCTAGTAATGAATGTACAAAAATATACCCCAAATACTGGACAAAATTTAAAAATAAATTACGATGAATTATAGAAATTTTCGTAAATAAATCTGTAGCAAAAAGATTTTTTTGATTTTCAGGAAAGCATTTCTTAAGTTTTAAACTGAAATTCAAAGTCGTAGGCATATAATTACGAAACTTTTCACTTAAATATCTACAAAATTTGTACAGAAATAATACGTTAGATTTTTTAAGTCGATCTGTGAAACCACTTACAAAATTTTTTGGTAAAAGTAATGATGTTGTTTTTCCATTTTTCCAAATTAATATCTTAGCATTTTTTTTTTTTTTTTTTGTTAAAGCTCCCATAGACACATACTGCAGAGAGGTATACTACCGATTTACCCTCCTATACGTGAGTGATTTTACTATACACTCGTCAGTCAAAATTGTATTAAAAAAAAATTTTATTAAAAACAAAAAAGTTTTAAATATTTTTATATTCTTTTATTTTAATTTGAAATGACAAACAAAAAATTTCATAAATAATAGAAAAAAAAAAAAAATAATCAATTTCATTCGAAAAAACTATCTGCAGTATGAGTTTATTTTAATATCAAAACGATTTTGATTTTTCTTACTGCATTTTCGGTGTTACGCAAATAGTCAAAAGCTCCCTCAATTTTACTACTGCAAACTTATTACGTGAGATTATACAGTATGTACTTTAAAGGTATACACATTTTTCTCAAAATTATATTTTAAAATTTCTCTTGTATATGTTGAATTACATAAATTTTCGTTTTCAATTTCTTTTTATTTTTTATACTTCGAAATATATCTTTATTTCTTTTGTTAGATAAAAAGAAAATTAACAAAAAATCTTCAAAAAGGACATAAGTTAATATTTAATATTTTTCTACTTCATGAAAATAAAAATTAAATGAATTATACTGTTAAGTATGCATACCACTATCTTCTAAAATAGTGCACGGATTTTTCTAAAAAATTAAAATTAATGAAATACAACAATTCGATAAATTAAACAAATGAAAATCAACATATCTGAGTTATGTAGTTTTTCGTTTTGACCACAGAAATTATACTGAACTTGATGACCCAAGTTTATATGTTGGCAACCACAACGGAAGATTCGATATGTATTTTAATAAACACCTTATACTTATAAATATATATATGTATATAAAAGAGTAACCTTACTGACTGACTGACTGATTAATTCAACATTGCCCGGCCCAAACGACAAAAGGTAGAGATATAAGACTTCGGCTTTCCCACCGAAACCATTCACTAGTTTAGTTCTTTTTTATAAAACAAATTTTCTGCAATTAATGGCAAATTTTTATCTTTTGAGTCATATAAATATGTAACATGGAAATTTAAACATAGTTAACATTTTGAAAATGAAGTTTAACGGATTTGGTGGGAAATTTTTTGTTTATAATGGTACTTTTTTAATGTTTTCAATAAATAAACTCATCGGGTGTAAAAGCTACATAACATGGTGCTGAGTGAATTAGAAATCAAGGAAAAGATTCTTAGTGATTAATTTTCTCCCCTCTATGGTATCAAAAAGCTTTTCATCCCTTTAATGGTATTTTCTGTATTTCGTATACTATGAACTTAGAAACATGAAATTAAACTTACGCGCCCTGAGTGAATGCCAACAAACATGATATGGTACTTTTCGAATTTTATATAATATTGAACCATAAACACGACACTAAAAATACTTCATCCTAATTTGTGGTAGTTTTTCGTTCTTCTAATGGTACTTTTTTAATTTCCATAAACATTGATGGTAGGAGCATTAAATAGTTATATATATAAGAATAAGGGTATATGAGTATATTGAGTAATTGACTGACTGATTCATCATCGCACAGCCCAAACGACAGAAGTTAGAGGCACGTAATTTAGATGAATATAAGGTTTTTTGGAACTACGAATATTTACGGGGTAAAAAGGAGTAAAAATGGGTAAATTTGGTAACTTGACTTCTTCCAAACTTTATAGTCTAAAAAATTTTTACTCACACCTTTCTCAACTCAGAAAATGAGCCAATAGGTTTTTGTTACTTTTTGGAAATTAGAACATTTAGGGGGAAAAATTGGTAAAAACTATATTTTGTAATTTTTTTGTACTCTAAACCAATAAAGAGGGAAATCAATTTTTTATCGACAAAATTATTCTAAATATGGTAAACATGGACTAAAAATGTACTCTTTATATTTTCTAAGGCACCCAAAAATGAAAAAAAAAATATTTAAACAAATGATCATTACACAATCGTTATGTATTCTTATTTAAATTATGCTTGTAATTGCCACATATTTAATTTTTTACTTTAAAGTCAAAAATAAGAAGAAAAAAGAACAACTAAAAACTTCAAATAAGAAGTGATTTACACAAGATACTACAATTTATAAACCATAATGATGCCCATACAGTTTTTTTCCTCATTTCATTGAAAATATAAAGCGAACAAAAAATCGTGATTTATCAAAGAAAATAAAATAAAAAAAATTATAACAACACAAAATATGTTGTATTTTTTTTTTTTTTTTGCATGTCGAATGTTTAACGTGTATTGTAGCACATTGGCAACAAATTTTCGTCAAAACTAAGAAATGCAAAGAAGATTGAAAGCTGTGAATAGGGTGGGAATTCAAATGTACCCTATATGCATGGACCAAAAGTTTTATTTTTAAATTATTAAAAATTTTGAATAAAGAGGCAACCACATTGAAGAAAAATATTTTTTAAACAAATTGTTAAATTTGTTAGGAGAGCTTAAACAAAGAATTAAGGTTACAAATTAAAGTTACAAAACAAAAGGTTTACATAAACTATTTTTAAGCTTAATTAATTATAAATACATACCTTATAATAGAACCATAAAATACATTTTGTATGTCAGTTGAAGTTATATTAGGTTTGTTTCCGTACTTTTTGGATAAAGTGCAGTAAAATGAGAAAAAGCTAATTTTTCTCTAAAAAAAAATGCAACAGCGTACAAAAGTACGGAAACACAAAAATCCAAATTGTTTACCCAGAAATAAAATATCAAACTGTTTTAAAAATTCGTTAACATTTTTTATTGTATATTTTTATTTTTTAAATTATTTGATAATTTATAAACGGCCTGTCCCACGATGAAGAAAGAAAAATTCCTTTCGACAAGTTATATGGAAAACTATAAATAAATTTCATATTTTGTTATTGTTTCTCATATATTTTGTCGAAAGAATTTTTCGTTCGATATCATGGGACAGGCCGACAATCTACCCGAAGAAATATTCTGGGCTGTTTCGTACAAGAAGAAGACGAATGTTATTCTCTCAAAATAGTTCTCATTTGCCCAATTTTCGAGTACGGGAACGCTTTTCGGTAACATTGGAATCCCGCGTGCTCCAAATTTATAATTAAAAGCTATTGTTAGACTCATTTTTATAAAATAAACTATACTGTATTTCAAAATAGCCTCAAATCAATTCCTCTTAATAGATTAAGAATCTAACCCTCTACTAAATCCATATTACTTTCCTTCACAAATACTACCCAAAGTCTAGGAGTTTAGCAATTGTTTGAATATTGACATAGAGTTTAGTAGTAGTTTTGTAAGGTACTTATGTGCACTTTATTTTTGGCATATTTTGCATATGCTTGTATCGGCATGTAATATACTAGTATTTATAGTATAGTATTTGCTGCATTATGCCAAATACAATATGATTTTGACAAGAAGTTAAGAAATATGTATCATATCTACTATTAGACGACCAAAAATTCGTACATATAAATAAAAAACCAAAAATTGTTAATTTTTTTTTATTTTTCGGATGGTTGTTAACTCATATAACGTGACAGCTGCAGGCTTTAATGTGAAAATGAAAATGCCGCCCAAGAGACAAGACAAAAAAATAATAATTTTTGCATGAATGACACGAGGGGTGAAAAGAAAAGTTGGGTATAAAATAAATATAAAGGGAGTTCCGAAGTGCCTTTTGTCATTTTCAATATAATAAATAATAATAAACATACTTTCATAATTCTTTCAAAAACGAACTGATAAAAGTCCATATAATACGTATGTAAAATATTGTACTGGTCAGAGTAATTCGTATAAAGTTATAACAAAAATAGGAAGAAAGGAAAAATAAAAATTTTGGACATTTCGGATAAAAATTATGGTTTAATTTAAAATGGAGGCAATTATAATTCCTATGTATTTGGGAGAAAGAATTATATATTTTAAATTTGCAATATACTTTACTATTAAATGAAAAAAATAGTAAGTTGTAACTAATTATATATTTGACTATTTGATTATATATATATATATATATATATATAAAATTGAACTAAAACATAATCACGAGATTCTTATAATACAAATAAGAGTAAATTATCTTTAACACTTTATACGCTTGTATACTTCTAAATATTGAACATAATTGATAATAATAAATAAATAATAGAAAAATAAAAATAATAAATAATAAAGTATTGCAAAACCTGGTGAACAGAAATTATTCTGAGCATCATAGCCCAAGTTTTTGTATTATTTAGAGCAACTCAAGTTTCAAGATATATTTGGAAATATTTTTCTTCAATTTCTCAAAAAGCTAATATCATTTCGGTTGGCTATTTGCTGGTAACATTAGGGATAGATAGAGATATCACCCTGAATTTAAACCAATTAATATACCCAGATGTAACTAAAATTGTATGATGGTAAGATCGTCAAGTACTTAATTTATTTGGCTATATCTGGCAATCAGTCATTATAGTATATGGGTGATACGTTCGCAAATTTCAATTAGCGTAGTTTTGATTCTAAAGAAGTTGAGATATATTTCCGCTATAACTAAACCATTTAAAGAAATTTTATGCTCAAATAAATCTGTACTATAATAGTATGTGTTCAAATTAAAAGTGAGGTTGTAAGACATAATCGCATATTATTCCAAAGTATATGAAAACTCGACATTAATTATTATTTGAGTAAAAGGTATAGGTAATCTCCTTTAATTGGGTATCATTAGTTTTTTTATAGTGTAAATACTAGTCATTTTATAGCGTTTCAAAAATGAAAAAAAAAAACAGTTCGGACCATTGACAAAAAAAAGTAGTTTCTCTGTAGAAAAGGATTTCTTAGTCATTTAAGGTACATTTGATCAGGAGATTCTTAATATTAACTGAATCTAGGTCTCGAAAAAAGCTGTTTTATATAAAATTAATGAAGTTGCACCACATATCTATTTCATCTTGGTAACGAAATTTCAAATGTAGTTTAATTAAACACCAATAAATTATATTCCGTATTATCTCCAAGTTATATCTATATAATTTTTTAATGTGATAAATATACTTAGAGATGCTAGAAAAATTATTTGGAAAACAATTTTTTGTTTTTACAAAAGTCAAAAACCGACGAAAACGATTTCTTTTTCTTCACTTACTATGCCAAAATAATTTTACATTATTTTTATGGTATGTACATAACTTAAAAAATCAAATAAGGATTGCACACAAAAAAAAACTGTGCACACCTTAAGGCGTATAACTATTATTATACGTAAAAAAATTAATATAGTTAACTGCTTATATTTTTATTACTCTCTAGTTTTCTTAAAATGAAAATTGAACAAAATTAATTCCAACAGATAATTCAAATTTATCATCAAAACAAATGTCAAGCTTATAAAATAATTGCTAGGAATTCATTTTCTCCAGTAAAAAAATAATACATCAACAAAATTTTTTCGTTCTTTTTAAAGAAAGAAATATGCAAACTAGATGGAATTTGACCTGCTAAACCAGAATCTACTTTACTTTTTTTTCTATTATGAATTGATTTTTTTATGAGCTTGACTAATATGACTCCCTTTTTAGGCAGTCACACATGTATAACTAGAGAACGATTTGCCCAATATAGATAAATAAAAGTCCAATAGATGCCGACTCAAATTATCTCCAAGTTATATGAGCATTATCTTCTTATCCGCTCAATAATCCGTATGAAAAAATCCACCAACCAGTGTATTCGATGAAAAAGTTGATATAAATACTGTAGGATTGCAAACGAAATAATACGAATTTTAAGATGGATAAAATGTGATTCATTCTTTAAATTTATCTGTATCTTTTATAAGAAAAGTTCAAAGGATCTGTAATGTAGACACACGACGTAATAAAAGTTCCTAATGACAAAGTTAGAAAAAGGCAAATAAGAGAGTACGTACTGACGGTCTTTTTACAACATATTAGTCATGTTATGGGAAATGTATCAGATAAAAATCGTATAAAACAGATACCGATATAGCATTCCGGACCCGAGTTTTTTCGACATTTTCACATATCTTCCCACTTTTCTCGCGAAGGAGTAGCAGTGACTCCTTGTTCATGATTATAACAATCTTTTCGGATGCTCCGTCAGATGGTCATGTTCCAGTCGCCTGTAGTGATCTCAGAATTTCCGAACCCAATGAGTTTCAGAATCTCCTCTGGTTTGGATGGTTCGTCCAGTGCCTTGACCATGGCTCTAGGCCGGCGTGGATCTCTTCAATGAAAATTAGTCTAGCGCCTTTCCATAGGCCGCCCAAAAGAGCAATTTGAGCAGGCCATTAATTTTCTCGGTTGCGATACCAACCTCCATCATCACACTGGAGGTAGGGACTGGAGTTCTCTTTCAGAAATTTCCGGAAGACTTCAGCTTCCTACGCACTATATCCCAGTTTGTGTGAAATATAGCGCAATTCGGATCGCTCCTATAGATGACAGCTCACACAAGATGGCCTTTAGCAATTTCGCTATACAATTTGTTCTTGTTAAACACACAAAAACTATTTTCTGAGCCGCACCTTTAACAACGGCGGGATGATCATTTTAATAAAAAAATTTTTTTGAACCAATTTTCCTCGTATTGGGATTTATAGTATTTTGATACAAAAAATTGGGAGATTTTTTAAATCGCTGATTATAGAACAAGTTTATTTATACTGTGCAAAATTTCATTGGAACACCTCTACTTGTTTAAATTTTATTTAGATCCAAATGGTAATATTATTTCTCAAAAATTGGCTTGAAATCCAAATTATAAGTTTTTCGGATCATGGTCTGAGAAATTTAACAGCATTTATTTCTGTTATTTGCAATGCAATATTAAATTCATCTTTACATGGCGCATGTAACATATCTGCATTTTTTATAGAAAAATATGAAAATTTGCCTAAACTTGCAAGGTTTATTCTTATTTTTTTATGAACAAATTAGAAGTCGAAAAAGACGACTTGTTTGGAAAATAACCCAAAAAAAAAAAAATTAATTTTTAAAAGCTTAAATTTCAGATTAATATAATTTTTTATCGGTTGGATGTATCTATATGATTCTTGCAGCAATATTATTTTGAATTTCGTAAGAAATCTAATCGATATTAAAAAAACTTAAAACCCAAATTGAGGCCTCCAAGTTTAAAAAAACTAGGTAAAAAATTAGGATAAAACTTGCTTGGATCTAAATGTCTCTTAACATTTAAGCATGTTTTTTGTACAGATTTACAAGGGTACATTTAAGTCATAAATTAATTTTTGTCGATTTTTTTAAAAAATTACATACCAGAGGTGACCAACTTTGGATAGTCTCCAATCGAGTACTCCTTATTATTTGTATCGTTTTATAGATACATATTATATCCTGCAACATTCATTTTCACATATGAAAAAATTATTACATGTATGAAACTAGAGACTATGCATAATATAACTTCAACAGAAAACTGAATAAATAGTTTTCTTTCCATGATGCCAAATTTCTTCTCAAAAGGACTTAAAAATTTTGAAGGACACATGATTTAACAAAATATATAAAATTTTTACATAGATTATTCAACGCAAACGAAAGATGAGAATCCCTGCAATATAAAATAACATTTTAATATTGCAGCACAAAATGTAAGGAAAGTATCCTTAATATTTATTTTTTAAATAGTATATATTATCTATAACAAGAATTTTTACATATTAACAAATCTATATATGCATGAAACTAAAGACGACACGTAATAAAACTGCATACTCAGTTTTTTCCAGGATGTAAAATTTACTCTTAGAATGGCTACAAAATTTCGAGGAATACACAAACTTTAAGAAAATTATAAAATATTTACGAATATTATATTGACCCAATAAATAAATGTCCCTGCAATGTAATAATACTACTTATTTAAATTTAACAGCACGAAAAATTTAGAATATATATATATATATATATATATATATATATATATATTTATTTATTTTTTTTTTATTTTTACCCTTTAATATTTATTTTTAAATAAATATAAAATATTTTTAGTGCTTTATATAGGATATTTTTCTAACATTTTATGTCGCAACTTTTAAACAGAATGTTTTATTTAAAGGATTCATTTGAAATCCATCCATAATTTTACGTAAATAAAACTGCGCACGATAAACTAATTGCATACAATTAAGCGTTAAGCCATGAAAGCGATTGTTATAAGATTGTTATAATAATGAACAAGGAGTCACTGCTACTCCTTCGTGAGAAAAGTGGGAAGATTTGTTATGGCTTTGAATCAATCTTCCTACAGGTACACCGAGAGGACGACAGAGACAGACCGGTTCAGATCGGTAACAATCAAACTCCGGAAGCAATGTTTTGTGAGGAGACTGCTAGTTCTCTTGCTCAGGAGAATCAAATTACGAGTTTGTGGATGAATTTTTTGAGCAGTTGATGAGGACGAAATCTTGGACTCCGAACACACATGGTGAAGATAACTCAAGTTAATATACATCATTCCAAAACAGCCTCGATTGCACTGCTAGCACTAGTGAAAGAACTCTGGATCGTTTGCGGAAGAGTTTGAGGACTACGTGCGGATAATTTCATGCTGATACACGCTGCGGGATCAGGTAGAATACGATTTTGATTAGTAGCAAGCAGTAAACTCAGTATCTTTATTCTCTCTGATTCCAGCAATGAGCGCACTGTAGTAACGACCTGGGAGACAAGCTCTGGCACCATTTACATTGCCTCCAGCTACATGGACCATGGTCATTGCGACTCACTACCAAATAAGGTTCTTGGAATAACCAAGGTGGCTAAAGAAACCAACATACCGCTGATAATTGGAGCTGACGCTAATGTCCGTCATATCATTTTGGGAAGCTCTGACACAAATACAAAGGGTGAGTCTTTAAATGTTTTTATTCTTAGTAGTATTTTGAATATTCTAAATATTGGTAGGGAACCAACTTCTGTAGTAGCTAATAGAAGGTAGGTTCTTGATATTACACTAGTTAGTACTTGACACTTTAATATGATAAGGGATTGAAGGGACTCGTAAGTAATGTCGCCGTCTATTTAATGAGGCTAAGAGACTAGGAGAATGGTCTACTTATAACACCAAAGCTAACAAATTTAAAAACCAGATAAGAAATGCGAAACGCAAATTCTGAAGGGCTTTCCGTAGCGGCTTAGATGGCCACTCTGAAACTAGTCGCTTTCGTATAATTCTAGCACCATCACCTACTGCTCCCAGTTTTATACAGAAACTATATGGCAGCTCGACAACAAGAGGTTAAGAGACCTCTTAGTGGACGCGCACTTTCCTGGTAGCCTCCCTTTAATGGAGTGCTCTGCGATACCTTTTGAGATCATCGATGATGTTCCCATTCCCATAAAGCTCTGAAGAGCTTTGTCCCATTTAAATCTCCGAGCTCTGATGACATTATACCTGCGGACCTGCAGGTATTAGTTGTACATGAAGTGCAATTTGTATCCTTAGCGTAAGTCCAATAAAAGCGAAACTTCTCCTCTTCTCCAGAAGATATAAGATTCCACCTTTCCCACTTTCACGCCTAAACGGTGTTGAACTAAAGGTGTCACATAGTGTGAAGTATCTGGGGATTATACTGGACTCCAAACTATCCTGGCTCTAAAGTACATAGGCCAGAGCCACAGAGGCTGGTATTTCCTTATATATATATGTAGGAAAGCCATCAGTAAATCCTGGGGAATAATCCCAGAAATACGAAATTGCTCTTCGATATGCTGATTAAGCACGTACTTATGTATTGATGGATCTTATGGCCAAACAGATCGCCATTATTTCTGCGACTAGGCAGAGGAATATATGTGCATGGTAAAATAGTGGATTCGGCCATGTGACTGTTCTAGGATTCCTTACTAGCATTACTTGCAATACTGATTATTGTATTCTCACGCCCTTTCTTAGCAAAGACCTCTCAGTATCAATCTCAGCTGCTCCGGAATTAATATCCGGTTCAATGGAGGTTTACACTGATGGCTCCAAATCTGCTGATATATTCCTATATTCCCATTTATAGGAAAAATACCTCCTTCAAATTGCCAGATCACTGCAGAACCCTTCAAGCAGATATCTCGGCCATAAAGAGGGCGGTGAACTGGTTAATATACTATAGAATATTCGAAGTGGATATCCAAATCTGTACAGACAGTCAAGCCTCGATTGAATTGCTCTCGGGTGTCGTTTCGACATCCAGGCTGGTACATGAATGCAGGACTTTTCTGAACAAAATTGCGAAATATTCAAACCTGGAGCTGCTCTGGGTTAGGGGTCATTTAAACACCCCGGGTAATCTTATTGGGGATGAACTGGCCAAAAATGACTCCCTTCTACGATATGAAGATATGGACCAACTGGTTGGAGTATCGCTTTCGTCCAGCAGATCAATAATTCTGTGAAACTTAACGAAGATTGCAAAAGATAGTTGGACAAATGAATCCACATGTACGACCTCGAGGCAAATACGGCCCCATTATGATGAATTTCGATCTAAATTCATCATGGGACTATCAAAGCATCGGTTACGAATTCTGATAGCCATCGTCGCAGAGCATTGGGTTGCTGGTGCGCATGCTAAGAGACAACTTGTTCAGAAGTCGTTAAAGGGCTCCTTTTTACGATGAGGAAGAGGAGGAAACTATGGAGCATTTTTTATGCTACTAGCCCACTCTCTCTGAGATTATGAACACTAATTTTAGTAGTCCGTTTATGCATGCATTATCAGATCTTTCTGAAATTGATTATGGACACATGAATTAGTAACACATGATTAAACAGCTGCCCACTGAATTTAACTTAACATAACCTAGTTGCAGTCTTTTATTTTCTTTTTAAATTTTATTTTCCAGTACAGATTATAATTTTCCTGAAAATTAAGTTTTTTTTATATATAAATGTGATTTTTTGCTATAATTGGGATATAAAAGAAATGATTTTTTTGACAATTTATGTATTTATGGCCCCCTTAGTTAATGAAGATTTTTGCGAAATTAATTTAAACTCTCCAAACTTTCATCTTAAACATTACTCAATGGTTCTGATATTTATAAACAATATTTCTGCAAATCTAATACATATTCCTTCAACCCTCCTATATTTTTATTTTTTTCTTTTTTTGCATATTAAACAAAATATTTGAACTACTAAAAATACTATTCATAAATAGTCTTCATGTTTTTTGGTAGAGCTTTGAAAACCCAAAAAAATATATGTTTATAATTTGTAACGGAAACTTTGTTAAAATTTTATTTAAAGTAGTTTACATTTGTTTTCAAACCAAAACGAACAAGAACAAAAAAAAAATACTCTGACATTTAACAAAACAGCATATATAAAAAAAGAAAATTCTACTAATTTGCATAATGGCAATTTGATATATATTAAACTGGTTTAGCATTAAAAGAGAGAATCAGAGCCAACTAAATAATAAATTATTGTAGAAAAAAATATGTGCAGTATGAATCGTATAAAAACAACAAAAACAAATAAATATAAATACAAAAAATGAAGATAAAGATCAATGATTAAATGCAATTCGTAATACTTGTTGTACGAAGACATTTACACAAATGACAATATTAAGACTAATAAACTCCATTCATTCACACACTGCACGCAAAATCCAATAAATCGTTAATCATGCCACAAATCTTATCTAAATCTTGTCTATATTCCCATATAATAACACTAATGTATTTTACTAATTATTGCGAAATTTCTTCATTGGAAAAGTGTTAAAAGTAAATTAAAAGATAAACGGACAGAGAGACAGATATACTTATACTCGTAACCAACTTGCATATACTTAGTATAGATGCAAGTATTTATTTATTTAAATGTTAATAGTTTGTTTCAGGTATTTAAGTTTGTTTAAATGAATATTGTGAGGTTTTGTGTGCAGTTTAATGAGAACAAGATTTTAATTTGTAAAGTTGATTTGAAATATTTATTAATGCCAGAAATTTTTAAAATTGATAATGTTATCATACATTCAGAAGTTAAAATATTTAGATAGAACTTTTGAAATTTTTTAATTTGTTTTAATATAATTTGTTATTTAACGATATCAAATGTAGATATTTGTTATATATATTATATTATATTAAAAAATATACAATAATAATGATATATTAAAAGTTAGTCGCATATTATTAAATTCAATAGTTTTATTTGAATTTCAGTAGGTATTTATTTAATCTAATTTTAACTTTATAGTAACAAACTTTGGCATAAATAAAAAAATTTTAAAAAATGTGGCATTAACACACGATTTTAACTATATTGGTACAATAGCTTCAATACCAAAGTAATCTTTTATTTATTTTTTATTGCAAATTATCACACAGTTAAAAAGTGGATCCTCCATAAATTAAATTTCTATATACATGTCAGATTTAGATTTTATCGAAGGTCTTGTTGCAGTGAAAATTTAACTTCAAATGTAACATAAAATTAGCTTTAGTCATAACTAAATTTGTATACCCACTATCAGAAAAGATGAGGGTATATATTGGGATAAGGCTGGTCCATCCACGTTACGAAATTTGGCTCAAATGTTTCTATTACATAAGGAAAATAGTCAAAATTGGTTAATAAACGAAAAAGTTGTGCACACGAAAAAATGCGTGCACTTTAAGACTTAACTTTTACTATAAGTGAAAAAAATAAATACCATTGCTTACATTTCTTCACATTTGCTATTACCCTCAGTAATTATGTAATTTTACAAAATTGATGCAAAGCATAATTCAAATTTTTAACCAAAATACATGCCGATCATATAAAACAATTGCTAGGAGGTCATGTGTAGGGAAATTATTATTATTATTATTATTTTTTTTTTTTTTTGAGCCATAAAAAATACAAAGAGTTCGTGATCACTGAAAGGAATGCGGATAACCGAAGAAAAAGTTCATTTACAGACTATAAGATTGCAGAAAAATAAATATCTCATCTATGGATGAAATGCGAATCAATTATTAAATTGCTCAGTATCATTTTTTAGAAAAGTTTAAAAAAGTTAGCCTGAAGACCCAAAAAGTAAAAATAAAAAAAAATGTCTTAATAGGAACGCTAGAAAAGTTGTGAAGTCAAAGCAGTGGACAAATATCATTGAAACTAATTTTATTAAAAAATGTGAATGCATCTGAAAGCAATATAATGTACATACTGTTAAACATTTCAGAACATCATACTCCTGGAATTCCATATCACAGATGTTATTGGTCTGGCAAGCCATTTTTAAGTGCGGGGAAAAAAGCACTTTATTCATAACAAATGACATATTTAACAGAAAATTATTGCTCCCGGAAAAGACTCCTTTCTACTATTGGAAAGCACAGCGAATTCTAATCAAATAAATGGTGCTACTACGTACCAAGGGATACCAATATATTGGGTTATAGTAAAAATAATAATAGAACAATTAAATCTAAATAAAAAATAAAATAGAGTTTAAAAAAGTGGACCAATTTCACTTTTAAAAAATGTTATAAAAAGTTAGTTTTTCCTTTAATATTAAAACTAGAATATAAAGGTATTTAACAAAACAAAATTAGAAAAATAATAATATTATAAAAATTAAATAAATTAATAAGTAAACTATAGGTTTCATCATTAATTACATGTGCTCATTGTTTCGTACGCAGTCTATGTTAGGAAAAACTAGTGCCCTTCTTAGCATCCGTTTATACTAGCAATGAAATTTCGTTCAGATAGTTTAAGAATTGATATAAACTCGTAAATCAAAAAGGGGAGAAATTTTAAGTTAGTGTGCCACAGATAAATTCTAGATGTTGCTGTAATAAATTCGGTCCTGTCGGTTCAGTATATATATGTATATATGTATATACACTGCCTGCAATTTTAATAAGGAATCACATTTTATTAACTTTAATTAAGTATCTCTCTTAAACTAAAGTTCAGAAAAACATAATTTTTTGCGCAACCAAATTTCAAAGTATTGGCTTTAGTTTCCTGAAGAAAAAATTATACATATTTTGTTATACTAAAATTATGCATTTATTTAGACATGTATTTCTGCGGTACTTTTTCCTGTATCACTTGTATAAGGAATTCTTTTAATATTAATCATGAAGGCTATGATTTGAATTTTTTTCAATATAAACGGCTAGAGAATTTTTAATTTGATAGCTTTTAAATAGTTTTATTCAAAATGGGACGTGGTAAGGCTCTTAATAACTTTAAAAAAGAAAAAATTCTGATTTTGAAATCTCAGGGTCAGAATCCGGTCCAAATAGCCAAAAACATTAATAGAGGAAAGACAGTTGTGTACGATTAGTTATATAATTTGGAAAGATATGGAAAAACATGAAAGGGCGGAAGAAAATGGCAACAACTCCAAAAGAAAGACGAAAAATTCTTAGAATTGCATCAAATTCTGCCATGTCGGTATCAAAAATACGTGAAAAAAGTGGAGTCAGTGCCAGTCTAAGAACAGTACACCGTATTTTAAAGTCGTACCTATACATAGTCCGACGAAAACTGCAAAAAAAACACCACTTAATGAAAAACGCAAATCACAACGTCTACAGTTTGCCTAAAATACAATGACATGATCCGACAAATGGTTTAAAGTTGTATTTTCCGATAAAAAAAAAGTTTAATATTGATGGTCTCGACGGGTATAACTATTACTTCTATGATCTAAATAAGGAGGAATTATTTTTGAGCCGCAGGCACAGCTGAGAGGACGGAATAATGGTATGGGGTGCCATTTCATATTATGGTACCATAGAATTGGTTTTTGTATCCAAAAAAAAAAAAAAATTACTTCAACGACTTACAAAAACATTCTGGAGTAGGCATTTCCAAAATTTAATGATTTCTTTGGACCCATACCTTGGACGTACCAACACGACAACGCTCCGGTTCATACCGCCGGAGCATTAAAACAATGATTTAATCAAAAATGTGTTCAACTTTTGGATTGGCCCCCATATTCACCAGACCTGAATCCAATGGAAAATGTCTGGGTTTGGCTTGTAAGAAAAGTTGATGAAGGAGGAAAATAATTTGAGACGATAAAATCCTTAAAGGATGCAATAACGGAAGCATGGAGTTCAATTTCGCTAAATTACTTAGAGTCATTATACAAGTCGATGCCAAATCGCATTTTTGAGGTTATTTCTAAAAATGGTAGCAGTACTCATCACTAATTGAATGCTAGAAGATAATAACTTTCATTTTTATAACCTATTATTATCTTCTAGTATTCAATTAGTGATGAGTACTGCTACCATTTTTATATATATATTGTACTTGGCATTTTAAGTAATCATATTTACTAGACTAGTCCAAAAACATGTGAAATTGCAAACTTTATTTTTTAGGGTTCCCTTGTATATCAAAACTTGGATCAGTCGGGAATATTTAGGGGCAGCTATTGCTTTTTCGAAACCAAATTACCGCGATTTCATAGAACTTCTATGATATTACTGTATCTTAGTTATTTATCGAAGTACACTGAAAAGAAATTTTTATAATTTTATCTTTTGTACGGTTTTTAAATATCAAAAAAAAAAAAAAAATTGTTGGGGATTTTTTGAAAAAAGGAGCCAACTGCTTCAATACCTAAAAAACAAAAACAAAAGGTATTGTATTTTAAGAAAAATTCTTAAATTAAATTTTATTAATAACAATATAATTTAATTATAATAATTTTTATCATTGCACAAATAAAGATTTATTCATAAAAATATTTAACATAATTTATCTTTTTATTAATTAAACTTGCGTATATTTGTACGAGGACTTCACTCGGACTCCAGTCTTAGAAATTCCCGTTTATTACATTTAGAACTGCAAGCATGGATTCACAAGTGTTAACATTAAGTCTTTTGGACCATTTATTTTGCATTAGTGACGATTTAAAAAAAGACGTTGCGCCGAGGCACTACTATAAGCCGAAGCCAAAATAAGAATTAGGATATAAGTATTCATCAAATCTTTTTTTTAATTTTCCCAATCCAATCCAAAAATGTTCGGTATTTGATATTTTAAATAGTTTTTCATAAACTTTATCATTAGCTTTAGTTTCAGTTCATTTATAAATTCTTCGGCATCTTTTTTACATCACTATATTGTGAAACAACTTCAAAATAATTGGAATTAATATATAATGAGTAGAGGTATTTTAAACAACTTAGTTTACTGTCATTTAGCACATAGTCTTAAAATGTTGCCATTTAGTTCCATTTTAAAAAACAGGCAAAAAAATGGCCAGGTGGTTGAAAAAGGGGCATTTGGCGACTAAATAGTTAACGCTGTTCACGCCCACAGGATTTTAGTGCTAAGCAATTTCACATCATTATTAAGGTAATTTATATTTCGCGGTAGTTGTCAGTAAGCAAAATATGTTTGGATATGAATGCCACTGTAGCCAATATAAATGCTTATTCTTTATTTTATTTTATTTTATTTTTTTTATCAATTTTAACCAATTATGTCAGATGGAGGGAATTTTTTTCTTTTTGATTGATTTTTTAAAAGAAATTTCAAGTGAAGGGAAAAAGCGAGGGAACTTTAATTTTTGCGAAAATAAAGGGAGTTTCTAAAATATTTAAATTTTTCTTAAAAACGACTAAAAATATAAATAAAAAACGAAAAATGCAATATTATGAATGGATTTTTTCAATAATTACGAATGTTCGAACATTTTTAATGTTAAAAATATTTCTTTATATTTTTTATGATTAAACTTAATAGTTTTTTATAGTTTATTAATTTTAATATTTTATTAAGAATAGCGATTTTAAGGAAAAGGGAAAATTGGAGAAAAATATTTTTTTTTTGAAAATAGGGAAAAAAGGATTTTTTTTCCAAAAAGTAGGGATTTTTCCAAATTTTATCTCGCATCACTAATTTTAACAATTAAGATGATTCTTTATATACATTTTTCAATAATCTAAAGTCATATCTGATATTAAAAAATGCGGAACATAATTTGAAATTTGGTGAAAATTTTTAAATTTGCATAAAACTGTTGTATTTCGATATTTTTTAATGCCCATTTGGCTCATAGCTGTCATTTACTAAGAAATTCTGTTTACGCGAGATTTTAGGCAATTCCTTTAAAAACGGCATTTTATCAGTTGTGGAAAACATATATTTTACTAATATTTACGCCAATTTAATGGAAGTTTGTGTTGATGCTATCCCACTTCTGGTTTCCTGACATTAACGAAGTATATCTTTAACTATAGAAAACCACTTTCATCTTTTAAATTCTGTTCTGAAGATATAATTTCAATTATGGGCACAACTTTTCTATCAGAAAAATTGCGAAATTTAAAAAATCGTAAATTTTTAGTTTTATTTTTTGACATCGCATACTAGTTATATAACATATGAATTCACTAAGCCTTTTCTCCCGTCTGGTTAATGGTTTGAATTTAAACAAGCAGATTAGTACTGCAGTTGGCGAATCTTATACACCCTTCACCCGTCTTGAGATGAGTTACGTGAAAATGAAATACGTTATATTGAATGTAATTACAAATATATTTACTATACTATATCACCTATACTATATCACTAAAACCTATACTAAAAACTAAAAGCCTATACTATGCACAGAATTAAGATTATATAATAATGATTTAAAAATGAGTTTGAGCCCTCAAATTTCATGGAAACGTTTAACTTATCACATCGCATTAATGAAATGAAAATAGAAAGGATAGGTCTAGGATGAGATGTAGCCTATATACAAAGAATATATAAATTTAGATGATGAAATCTGTTAAAGTTAAAGTCTTAAAAAGTTTTAAAATTCAGAAAAAAATTTTCCGATATTGTTTTGCAAAAACTAAGTCCCTAACTTATATATAATATTGAATTTAATTTTAATTTTAAATATATATTATTTTATATAACACGATTACCGGTGGGCTTCATAAACCCATTTCAACGGACAAACTGACGGGGCGTACAGGATGAACGGACATCGTCCTATCGATGTCATTTCTTACAAGAATCCAGCAAATATTAAATTTTTTGTTCTCTAACAAAAACTGTGGAAAATACGAACGGAATGACAAGGTTATATATACCATTTTTACCTGTGTTGAAGGGTATTAAAATGTAAATTTTGAGTGCAATATTAAAATTAATCCAAAAATCTGTTTTTTTTTACATTTTTCAGCTATAATATCTGTAGTTTCGTAAGATTTTACGTCATTCACCTACAGTTTTTGATTTCTTATATATTTTGTAAAGTTTACAAAAATTCATTAACAGTTTTCTTTTTTCTAAAACAAAATTTAGAAATACAAGACACATAAAGTCGGTTTCTGAGAGTTTCGAATTTGTTAGAAATTTTTTATATATTTTTACAATTATTAATTTTATATATATGAGAAAAAAATTTTAAGAAAAAAATGTTTTTTTAATTTATGTGGAACTGGGCGTTATTTCTCTGAATTTTGAAATATTTATTTCTTTTGTCGAGTGATACACGGTAGCCTTGTGATGTTCATATTTTTAATATTTTCGGAAATTTATCCAGTATAGTATTTGCTTTCGGTCCTAATTTTATAGTTCTATTTCAAATATCATTCATTTATTTTTTTATAATACATATTTAGCCTCATTTAATAGGTTCAAACTTATCCTCAATCACCAGTTGGTTGGTTCAAATTCAGCTTCACAGTTGGCACTTTATTGCCGAATATATAGATCTAATCTTATAATATAACATTAGTTTTAGCTTTGAATCATTTTGTGTGACTAATTAAGCTTCAATCGTTAGTCATCTATGGCAAATACTTTCAAATATACCTTTTTTATCCTACTTTAAATTTATATATATATATATAAATGAAAAAATTTTCCTTCGTTAAACTAAATAGGTAGACTAGATGGAATTTGACTAGCTAAACACGAATCTGTCTTTACTTTTTTTCTATCACGTACTCATTGGTATGATTAATATGATCATCTTATTCAGCGGTTACACTTGTATAACTCGAGAACGGTTTATTAAATTTAGATAGATAAAACTCTTATATATTCCGACTAAAATTATCTTTAGGTTACGTCAACATTGTTTTTTTATTCGGTCGTTATTTTCGGAGTTAATTAGCAAACTTATTCAAATTTTTCATGAAAAATTTATACATATATATATGTATATATATATATATGTATATATATATATATATATATATATATTGTTCTATTTAGCAGATAAAAAAAATAATATTAAGGTGACTGCATCTTTTGGTGTTTTAATTCAGGTAACCCGTTCTTGAGTTATAGTAAAATATATTCTCTTGTAATTTATTTATAAATGGGGAAATATTAGACATACCCATAAAAAGAGATCAAGACCTGATTGAAAAAATATAGGCAGATTAATGTTTAGCACGTCATATTCCACATATTTTTGTTTAAAAAGACTTATTTGCCCACCGTGTGTCTCCACTTATAGAAGGGTATTTTCACATAATTGTAAATAAAATCAAGAATTGTGTATAAATATTGATGACACATGGTTTATTTTTTCACAGAATACCAACTTTACGATTAAAAACTGCAAATTTTTTGCAGTTTTATTTCACTTGCATATTCTTCAATTTTACATGAAAATTGCTTTTCCGACACTAATTTATGAATAACTCCGAAACTGGTTTGCAGATAAAAAAGTTGTTAAGATGAGAAATAAAATTTTCGTCTGCATCTATTAGTATTCCAATAGTCTAAAGCGGACAACCAGTTCTCGAATCATGGTAAAAGTTACTCGTGTATTCGCCTTTTTAAGGGAGAGATATTAATATGCCTTTAAAAAAATCGCGACCTGTTGGAAAAAACTGGAAGTAGATTCGTATTTAGCAGGTCATTCTATCTATTAATCCATCTAGTACTCATATTACTATTGTTATTTTTATTATTATTATTATTATTATTATCATTATTATTATTTTTTTTTATTTATTTATTTTTATTTTTTTGAAGGAAGACGAAAAAAATATTTTTTACGACCAGTGTTATAATATTACTTAGCTCCTTTTACATTTTAATAAATCCATTATAGAACAATATTTTCTTACTGCTTAATCTCTAACTTTAATTTGTTTCCAAATATCGCTTTAAATTAATTAAATAAAGTTACTTAAGTCGCAGTTTTTAGTGCCTTTAAGCATTTTTTTTCAATATCATTAATTAATTAATTGAAGCAAAAACTCTTGACTGGCTGTTGAAATTGCAATTACAATCATGTTTCTTTTCCCATCTATGAAAAACCATACTAAATATAGTTAATTTAAAATATTAATTCATTAAATTCATCAACAGGCGTAACAATTCACAAACTATTATCAATTTTTTTTTTCTTTTTAACTGAAAACCAAACAAAAATCAAAATCAATAAAACTTCCCAAAAGGCTTTAAAACAACCATTACATATTAGGGAGTTCTCCTCCATACATATATTTTATTTGGCTACATGAAATGTATTCAGACTTCTTAAATATACAACAATATACAAAAGAGCCGCGTTATAAATTAAACATGTCCCTTGAGGACATAATACAACAAAACAAAAAAGCTAAACTAAACAAAATTAACAAAATTATTATACATTATTTTTTTTTTTTTTTTGTTAATACAAACCACAAATGAATTAAGGCACTGGACTCACACTCCAATACATGCAAGCATGGTTAAAAAATAAACACACAAATTCAATAAAATGTTTAAAAAGATTATAAGGGTTTTCATGAAAATGCGCAAAAACTCTCGCAAACTGTGCAAATTTGCACACTCGTAAAATGAACTTTCAAAAATTGTATGGAAATTAATTTGCACAAAACTTATAAGTTTTCGCGACTATTAGTCTAGCAAAATTGCGATGCTTAATTATGCATTTATAAATCAGCTATTTTTTGTTTATATTTAAAAGTTATTAATAACTGCGTTGTAAAAAATTAATTAAAATAAAATCATTAGTGTATCTTTGATTTCAACAAAAATTTCTTACTTTCTTATCCTTAATACTACATAACATTTGAAAAGAGCGTTCATGAAATATGTCGTGCAAATTTGCACAATTGCACAAATGGGAAACTTAAGCGTTTAAATGAATACCCTTTATATTTATTGAAAATAATACTTATAATCAATATAAATTTAATATTAGCAGGAGCGTAGAAAAATGAATTTATAATTCTGCTTCAAGTTTAAGACGTGTTCTTTTAAAAAGACTCTTATGGACCCTCTTTACTATTACAAAAAAAAAAAAAATGCTTAAGTCGTACTATCCTTGTTACTTCTGCGCTTTTGCTTTATAATGCTTTAAAAGGTTTTCCTAAAGCTCTTATTTACAAAAATATGTGTTCAATTATAATAGATTTTTCGTTAGCATTATTAAACGCTAAACAATTTGTGTAAATACAACAAAAACTACATACCCTGAGTCGTATTAAATCATATCTTAAAACTGTTAACAAAACTTACATCATAACTACGCATACGTATTACCCACAATACTTTAGTAAGAAAACTAAAAAATTAATAAAAAGAAATATTAAAAGAAAAAAAAAATCAGTCCAATAGGATTATAAACGGCAATTTTCAATTTATATTAGCAATTGTGATTTTAAATCACGATTGTATAGAAACAAAAACAAAAAAAATTTACAACAAACGGCTACAAAACATCTAAATAACTATTAAAAATTATTCGTATATAAGATAAGAGATTTTTTGTTTGTTGGTTTTTTTTACATTTTTCAAGTTTGATCCATTAGCAGCGGGTATTTTAAATGAAAATATCAGATTTAAAGGCGCGTATTACAGTTGCAATTACACAAAATGCCACATCGCTTGTTTGTTGCAAGCTATTTCATTTATAAATAAGAAAAAAACTTTTGAATTTTTTTTTAAACTAACAAATCGTGCAACATTAATAAGTTATTTATAGATCATTGATTATTAAGAGGAATAGTAATAATATATAAAATAGCTAAGTCTATGTTAATTTTTCTTTAAGTCTGGCATATTACCCTACATCTAGAAAAAATTATGGGGTGAAAAAAAAAATCAAATAAATCTAGCAAGTAAAAGTTATAAAAATTTCTGAATATGATTTTACACATTTTCACCTGAAGACCTCTTAGACCTATGTCAGACATATTGGTAGCGTATGCATAAGTATTTCTAATCTAACGGTTGTTTCCACAGGAAAAAAATAATAATTAAAGAAAATCATGGAAAAAACACAATACAATTTTAGTATTTTTTCTTTTAGTTCTTTTGAAAAGAAGGAAACCTTTTTTATAATGAAATGTACTAGAGCAGCGAAAGACATAAAGATAAAATTACTGTGAATATGCTTGTAACACCTAGCATACAAAAAAATTATAATGTTTTTAACGCACTTTTTTATGCACAAAAAAAATAATAACAATAATAATGCGCTTTAATTATTAACTTTTTTTCTTTCTTATTCAGTACTTCTTATTCAGTACTATTAATATATATTGATGTATTTAACCCTTTAGTAACAAAGTAATATTATGGAATCACCGGCTAATTTTTATGGCAAATAAATGACTATTGAGAATCATACAAGAACATACTATTCTTTATTTCTAGAAATGTATATTTGTAATTTTTTTCGTATAGCACTTTAATATATATAATTGAAATTTGTTTTACCATAGAAAATCATATCTATTAAGAAACTTTTCGAAAAAGCAAAAATCACAAAATGTTCTTAAATTGTTTCATTTAAAGGTCAAATCGTACAAATAAACATTTTTGATTACTACTTTTAAGACTAAATTATTTTAAAAAAGTAGAGTGTATCAAATCCTATATTATTGTAAAGTTTATTTATAAACTCAAAAGTGATTTGTTTTAAATTTTAATTTATTGATTAAAAAATTGTTTAACAAAAAAAAAAAAAAAAAAAAAAGGAAAAAAAATTGTTTTTTAATTGTTTCTTTTTTTATACAAAATACTAGTGTACTGCAATTAAATAGCGATATATTAGATTTATGTGACAAAAAAACATGATATAATTAAAATAAATACTTTATGGCTTTTGGCAATAAATTGTTATTTTTTATTTTTTTAGATTTAAAACCGATTTCTGAGGAAAGTGTTTTATTTTGCAAATAGAGTGGCAATTTTAACAATGATTTAATCTATTTGAAGTGTTTCAAGTTTTCAATTACATAAATTGGTTTATATTAGTTGAAAGCTCTTAAAAATATAAGGAATTGTTAAAGACAATTATTTAGCAAATTATAAGAATCCAATAATATTTAAAATAAGCTTTCTAAAATTTACAAATAAAAGTTTATTTATTTCAATACTAAGTAGATTATTTAATAATTTAATTATGTAATAAATATAATATAATAAAGCGTGTGCCATATATTTTTTTTATAATTTTTTATTATCATTAACATTTACATCACACTTTTATACTTAGTTATACTCATAGAGCAGGTGTCTCTACAATACCATTAATTAATCATCCTAAAATTCAGTTATATAGTAACTTTAATGTCTAACAACTTAATTATAGTTTTTGTAATAAAAACAAATTGTTTTTTAATAAAAATACCAATACAACAACAACAACAGCGATAGTAACATTAACCAAAAGTGTTTATAGAGAGAAAAAAAAGACAAAATCATATTTAACAATTTTTTCGTAAATTTTCAACTACCCAGAATTGCCGTCAACAACGACATCTTGTTAAAACTTTTATCGAAAATTTTGAAACAAAAAACATAAACAAGCTACTAAAAATCGATGTCGTGCTACATGCAAAAATATACTCCTTATAAAAATTGCTGTTTAGCGGCATTTGATGCCAGCCAGCAGCTTTAGCCAAAGTAGTAAGTAGTACCCAACTCCAGCCACTAGTAGCAGCGCCTACTGATAACCAAAATGTCATTTGACTCATAATAACAATAAACACCAAATTTATTAAATACACACTTAACTTATATACTTGTTACATCCATCCATTGAGACAATCCGCCATCGCATTATATGAATAGTTAGACTTAGATTGTCCTCTTCTTGTTTGTTCTCTGTGAGCATAGCTTGTGAGCAGTTACCGCAAAGAAACTATTTAAAATCACATTAAATGACAATTTCCCCCTACTATGTAAAAGCAAAATGAAAAGAAGTATGTTTTAGCTTTATTAATGATCAAATTTAAAGTACCCTATATGGCTTATATGTGAACTGTTAACAAGTGAGAATGCTGTGTCGAATCTTAAATAAAACTCGCTATTATCGCAGTATCTTCAAAATATTTTATTTTGAACAAAAAACAATTTTACTGGATTGGTTCAGATTTTGTTATATAACTTTATTTCTATAGAACCGATTTCTATGGTTTCAAACACCTGGATAAATTTTATTTACTTTAGGTTAGTAAATTATAAATGAGAATGATTTTCACAAAGACACGAACCTAGCTTAATCAGCACACAAAACAGAAAGATAAATTATTTCACACTATTATTTGAATACTCTTTAAAATTATGAGCCCTAATAAACTTCCAAGACTATCTCAAGTATTCTTACTTCGACCTTTACCCAGCCAAGTAGTTTTGAATATCTTCTATTCAAATAAAATAAAAATACTATAATACTCTTTTCCGCTGAGTGGGTGTCAAAGTTATTAAAATATCTGAACATTAAACATTTTATATTTGTCTGTCGACTAATTTTCTCTCTCTTCATTTATAGTTAAAGATGATGACAATTTTTTTCTTTTTTCCTTGTCATAGAGGGAAGCCTATACTGCAATTTATTTATTAAGTCTTTAATTTATAATTTTTAGGTTTTCTTGTGAAATTTTTATTGCATATAAAAAAAGTCAATATCTTGCTACAAATGACCAAAAATCTCTTTGGTTGGCATATATTTTTTTTTTTTCTTCTTTCTAAAACTTAACTAAATGTCTAATCCGATCATACAAAGTTAAAAGGAGAAGAAAATGAAAAAATATGCTCATGTTATCATGGCTGGTGTTGACGTGATGTCTGGCTAAGTAACCATATTCATTAATTGTAGATTTTCTGACAAGCAACAGCATCATCAGCAAACAACATCATCAATGTCCCCAAAATCAGTGATAATTACAGACACATGTAAGTATTTTAAATTTGCATGGCTAATTGTAATCAAAACTATATTGGTTAGATTTGGTTGCATTGAAAAGGGTACTTGGTATTTGTTAGAATAATTGGAATGTAATAGACTATACAGAGCGACAAAAAATTTCTCTGTCATTTTAGATATTCATGATCATGGAGTTCCAAGTCAATAAACCACTTTTTATTTAAATTGAATCTAGTTCGCGAGATATTCCCTTATATAAGAAATTAATAAGTTTTCACCACATTGTTACGATGTGCTATTGTTGGTAATAACGAAAATTAAAAATTATATATAAAAAGAGTTTTTTATAAATTTAGCTACGTTCGTATTGAAGTTATTGAAATCAGATTTATGGGTATAATTAGGGTAAATAAGGACTATTCGCCACTTTCCTTAACGTGTTCTCTTCTAATCAACATAAGCGATATTTTTTAACTTTATTTTGTCCTTAAGGCTTAAATATATTGGCTTTAAGTTGATATTTTTTGCATTTCTGACTTCCTCGTCAGCTTTTTTTTCAACTTTTAAAGTAATCAAATACATTACTCATAAGGTAAATACAACAAATGGGCGGCAGAGTCGTAAAGATTTTGATTTTAAGTAAGGTGGAAGGAGGTTCATTTGTTATTAAAGTTCTTTCTTCTTATAACCGTAAACGATATCTGCAAAATTTCTTTTGTGCTAAAGACCTAGATATGTTGGCTTTAAATTTAGTCCTTTGGGGCATGACTATCTCTCCGTTAAATAAGCGAAGTGAAGGGTGCAGAATCGCTTGCCTACCCAACTAAAAAACTTATGCATGGTTCATATGTTTATGCATATAAGGAGCTCCATATATGTTTGCATACGAGACTATATGGAAATATATGAGCATATTTATCCATAAATACATTCATATATATCAGCACTATTATGAATTACAATTAAAATAATTTCTCTTTTTTATTTTTTTTATTAAAAGTATAAAAAACAAAGCATACATCACATACCACATACTTTCGGTCAGTGCAGTAGTTGAATTCAATTCCGGACCATGGTTGCGCACTGATTGCCAGAACCGACTGCATCTCATATAAACACAATTAAGGTGCAACTCTTGTTTGGGATGGTTTCACCACAGGATCTACACCGGACGAAATATATCAATTTTTTAAGATGAATGAATAGATGTTTCTTACCTTTATATAAAACAAGTCTAGAAAACAGAAGAATCTGAAACATTTTTGTCTGTTGAACTGCTGACTTTTCTCCTCTAGATTAAACAAATTTGTATCTAATATCAAAAAGAACTAAAAATTACGGAATATTTTACAGTAACATTCAAAATATTCACACACTTGCTATCACTTTACATGAATAATTAAGAATTGTTAGAATATTTTCATATTTAATTTTATTTTAATTTATTTTTTAATATCAAGAACTGTTATTTTGAATATTATGTCAAACATTTTATTATAACTTATTGTTATTTATTTTTGTAAATAAATTAACAACACTTTTTATCAAAAAAACCAATTTATTCAGAATTCAAAGCTTTTATACGAAATACAGTAAAAATAGACAAATTTGTTAAATATATTTATAAGATAATTATTTAGCTTCTTTTAAAATTGTGTAGCATTTTATTATCCAGAGTATAAAAGCATATTTCAGCTAATATGTTTAATATACACTCATTGCAGACTTTTTTAAAATCACGGTTATGCAGTTTTTGAAGTTCCACGAAGGAGGTATTTTTGGACTAGTTATATATATGAATATATATGAATTTGTTTTCATATATGATTAAAAATTCGCTTATATAGTTCCATATATGGTAATCTTTTAAATATATGATTTTATATATTGAAAATATCTCCATATGCGAGCGCATACCGTTATATATATGAGCATGTATAATAATATATGAAAGTTTTCAACTGGGTATATAAAATATTTTTTTTTTATTTTTTATTATTATTATTTTTTTATTTTTATACTGTAATTAAAAAAAAAAAAAAATATATGTTTTATATGTTTTTCTGCAAATTTTTCCTTAAAATAAAATATCGTTAACATAATATTGCATATAATGTACTGACAAATTATTTATGTTTAAGGTGAAAATCCAGTTGTAATCTGTAAATAATTTCTAAACAATAAATATACACACATACATACATACATACATACATGCATACAAACATACATAAATACATATATGACACATATGACTTACGGGATACCTATATAGACCAGATATAAACTTAATAGCTTGTTTTATTTTGAAAGAACAAAATGTTATACCAAAAGTGAAAAAACTTGAAAAAATAAACTTTGACTCCAACTCTCATGGGAACTTTTATAATACAGGATTATTCAGAAAATGAATAACATACATCTTAATCGCATCTTCTAATGATTCCAATTTCATGCCTCAAGGTTTATATTTAAATAAGGAACATCCATGTAGTATGATATTGTACCACTGCGTACCCTGCACTACCATAGAACTACAAAAGTATATAAGGAATTACAAAGATTTTTTAAAATTTTAGTAAAAATATTTAAATTTTTTTTTTTTTCTGACACGAAAGTTGATTTATGCTTTTATTAAGCAATATTTATGCATGCAAAGTCTATCCGCGTTAATCATTTTTATTCATGCGACCAAAAGTTGTGAAGGTTTAAAATTGAAACTTAAAAAAAAATAAATAATAAAAATAAAGGTACTTTATCGAAACCAAAATAACGCTATTTCATAGAGCTTTTAAAGTACTTTAAAGCACTATTGCTGTATCTTTAAAATTTATCGAGGTGCACGAAAAGAAATTATTAATTTTAGTTTTTGCACAATTTTGTAATAAGGGAAAAATTTTTATTGGTCAAAAATATCTTACAAATTTTATATTTTGGAATGTCTTGCTAAAAAAATCAAATGAAAATAAACTTAAACTTAATTAGTCATGATAATATTCCTTACAAAAAACGTGATTTTAGTATTTTTTTATGTGAATTTTCGCTAAATTTTAAACATGTATTAAGTGATAAGTTTTACAGCGAGAATATTTTTTATTATTTTAAAATTCAAAATTCACAATATATAGTGAAATATGAGCTGGTCCATTTAATTATAAGTCCTTAAAATATTTTTACGCTCCAAAATTTTAGTATTAAACAAATAAAATGCTTTTATTTGACATCAATATTAACGTTTCGCGGTAGTTGTCAGTAAGCGAAATGTATTTGGAAAAGAATGTCGGTATAAATTATGTTATTTAATATTGTTTTTCACATTTTCAATTTCAACCATTAAGATGATTCTTTAAAGTAACTTTTCGATGATCTAATGTTATATCTGGTCTTAAAAAAATGCAGAACAAAATTTTAAAATTTGGTGAAATTTTTAAGAAGCGCAAACAATTTTTTAATTTTTAAATTTTTTTAACACCCCTTTGACTCGGGTGTGTCATTAAAAAAAAAAACAGTTTATGCTATATTTGTGGCAATTTCTGTAAAAGAAGAATTTGTCAGTAGCGAAAAACATACATTTTGCAAACATTTATGCCAATTATGTGGAAGTTTATGATAATGGGGTCCCATGTCTGGTTTCCTGATATCAAGTAGGTATATCACGAGAGATTCACTTCGTCTTTAAAATTCTGTTCTCTAAATTTAATTTTCACAAATTTTCTATCAAAAAACCGCAAAAAGTTCGTAAATTTTTGGTACATATATGACAGCCGGTTTCAAAGATTTTCGAACATTTTTGAAATTTCCCATATATTTTTCAACCTTTTTATATAGAATTCCAATATCTAAACTGTATAAAGTATTATAGTATAACTAAAAGAAAAATATTTAAACAAATGTGCATATATATTTATTAGTGTTACACAATGTTAATTTCATACACTGTAACAAATGTCAAACGTTTTGCAAAATTTTGTTTTAATATTTCAAAATTTAAAAAAAATTTTCCAATCTCAACTCAACATCACGTTAAAAAAAACCATTATTTCTTTTAACATTTGAAAAAAATTTAGCTAATTGTCATAGTATCATTATAATTTATCGTTAATTTCTTAATTAACTAACAAAAAAAAAAAAAAAAAATACTTACTGGTTTGTCTTATTTTGTTATATGTCTAAACAAATTTTAAAATTTCTTCAAAATACTTCTAATTTGTCCGCATATCTTTTACATTTAATAACCAAAAACAGCTGTGTATAATAAAGTCTGGACAAATGTTTTTTTTTTTTTTCTACTTACAGATTTATTAAATTTACTATGAAAGAAAAAGACAAAACAACTTGTTTAATTTATTTTTACTATTTATAGGCTTAATGCAGGCATACGAAAATTTCAAAAAATTATTTGGATTTCATTTGCATGTTTGTCAGCAGTGGAAATGTATAAATAATTTGTTCATCTTACGCACTCTTGTATCAAAAATTGTGATTTGTGTGTCAGCATGTCTTCAATCTGTTGGTAAAAAATAAAAATACGAAAAAAAAATCAGAAACACATCTCTTAACTAATCAACTACTAAATGTATATATGTAGTGGTTTATAAGTGAATTAGTTTTTCCTTTTTATATCAAACTACATGTAATAAAAACTCCTATTCAACAATTTTCAATGCGCTACGGCATTTAGTCTAGTGCTTATGCGAATCACAAAACAACTTTGTATACAATTCCTGGAAAAAAGTATTTAAAAATTAATTAGACCGAACTCATTTTAGCATGCAAACAAATTTCAAGTAAACATGCTACGAAATTAAAGCTTACATTCAACAAGATATTCTTTATTGAAACCACTAAAATTTAAAAATATTGTCATCAAATATTTATTTAATAACACTATGCGACAAAATGGAAAAAAATTTGATATATCTTAAAATGATCTAGTGTGAGCTGTAAGTCCAGTTGATTAGACAATTTTGTTATTTTTAGATTTTTCTGAAATCTGAATTTATCGATAAAAAACGATTTTTTACGGCTTGACGGAATAATAAAATTTTTAAAACATTATCTTTATATAATATATATACATACATATATATAATTTTAGAATTATTTTATTATTTTTTCCCTTATATTTTTAATATTCAAAATATTTAAACTTCATCAATTAATTGATCTAAACAAATATGTAATTCGAGCTGCAAAATAACGGATAGTGCTATCAATAGTTTTATTTTGCATGCACTATTGATAATTATTTTTCCAATAGCGATACTATCGACAAAAAAAAAAACTGACTAACAAATGTTGTTGTCAGTTAAAAACTTTGCTTGCGCTATTCATTGATGTAATAAATACTTATTTATTTTTAACTAATGTGTTAAATAGTGTTTGGGCAAATAATTTATAGCATATCATGAAATAAAACGTTGAAATTATTCGCTCGACACCTGTAATTTTTTCCGCATATGGTAACATTGCACAGTGGGCCATTTTACAAAATAAATGGTAGTAAATATGGATCTTATAATCTGCTGGGCCAATCTTTATGAAACTTGGGGCATCAATAGAAAAGAAGTGAGGCTTTCACAATATTGTTTGCTGGAGTATGTAAGTGAAGCACGGGCGGCACTACACTGGACAAATTTGACCACATCGAGAGTAAAAAATATATAAATTGTAACTTTTACAAATATAAACCGACTTTAAATAGTTCTACATTTCGGATTTCTACTAAAGAAGATACATAGGTGTACTACGTTATCTCTTATGGTAAAAAAGATATTTGTCTACTAAAATTTAATTTGTAATATTTGATATTGATTTTTTTACGTTTTTCCCCTATTACTTTTAAAGTAAAAATTCTAAAATTAAAAAAATATGGAGAAATCATCTATAGCTTTTTAAATTACATAAAAGAAAAAAATTTTAATTATCTCAATTCGATAACTTGAAAAAAAAATTAAATTCAAAATTTTTAAATTACAACATTCTACAAAAAAGTAATTTATTATTAGTATTTTAAATTATTTATTATTTATTTATTTAAAAAAGTTTCATATATTTTCGGTCACTTTCTCAAAGACTGGACCTTAAAAATAGCAAATTAATTTTAATTTTGGAAAATTTTGAACGTACGCCCTACATTGAGCAGCCATCGAAAATTACAAATTATTTAGAAAATTTCAATTTTTTTAGCCAGTAAAAAATTTGTATGTTTGGTTTCGGTACTTCTGTGAATTAGATTAGGTAGTACAATATATTCTTATGTTAAATTTTGGATACACAGTTTTAAAGAAGACAAAATTGCTTTTAAAGCGATATATAATATGTCTATTTTATATATGAAACGTATTGGGTAGAAACCAGGCAATGCTAAGTTTATGCAACAAAATGGCCCAAAAGACAATGCTAATGTTACGGCAAAGTACCTAGATGACAAATAAAACAAATGGTGAAAATTTGGAATATACTAAAATTATAATGACGCGAAATTCAGTTCCATTAAATCTGGGTGTTAAAAAGGAATTGACCATAATTAACAATCCCATTTTACTAAAAATTAAATTATAATATGCAAAGCAACTTTCTGCTCGTCATTAAAGCTAAAAATTGTCACAACTGATACCGAAATAACTTTATAGAAAATCCAAAATAACGAAAATTTGATAGGGCCACAAAAGTGTTCACAAAAAATTACTCCATTTTTTATTTATTTATTTATTGTTTAATTCTTTTAACTTATTTACCACCAAATAGTGAATGTAAATCAAAAATAACAAAAGAATTGGGTTGTTATAAATTGCTTTTATAAACCCAAAACTAAAATTTCATATTATTATGACCAGTTTTGGAAGTTTTTTTAATCAACTATTGATTTCATGGAACTGAAGTCGAATGGGATGGCTATCGATAGTTTTGCAGCTCTTCTTGTAATACAAACTAAGTTTAGCAGATTCAAGATAAATTTACAAAAAAATAAGGTTTCATAGAAAATAATGGAAAAAAATTCCGTGGAAGTTGAAAAAATTGAGAAAAAACTGAAAATTGCAAATATTTTTTACAATATTTCGTCAAAGTTTAATAAGCTTGATTTCTTTTCTATATAAACCCGTTAAAAAATTCAAAATTGGAAAAAATAGAATATTTAAGAATTGTTTTCTATCGATAACTTCGGATTTTTAGGGTCTATTGAAAATTTCAGGAAAGACGTAAATATCTACTCAATGTGATCTATAACGTACACTAGGTCATCACGAATGTAAATTTTCACTGTTACAATGTGCAATTTTTCTTCAATCGGAGAAACTGGCAGTTACATGTAAGGAAATAACAAAATCCAAAATAATTTTGCAACGATATGTCTTCTTTAAAATTATAGCATAATCTATAGTCAACTTCTATCTGTTCTTTTTTAATTCAATCAAATTAATACATAGTTGACCATATGCAAATAACAAATAAACAAAGTATTTTTAAAGGAAATTGCAACAGATGGACTATTTGGTGGCGATAAGAAGATAGCAAGAAAGCTATAAAATTCGTGATTAGATATCTTTCTTGCATCTGAGTGAGAAGAATAGGCATTTCGTATTTTCGTCTAAGTTTAATTTAAATTTAATGCATCTTGAGCTGTTATAACATAAGAAATATTTCATTTTTATTCAATTAAAAATAATTATATTTTTGCATTTTAAATGTTCATAACTAAAATGTTTGACTGTAACTTTAAAATTACAATAAAGGTTATTAGAAGCTGCAAATGTTAAAAACATTGCTGAAGTTTAGAATAAATGAAACTATTATGCATATTTTCGCGCATGATCGTAGTCCACATATGAATTAGGTTAATTATTATGCTACAAATCAAAAACAAGGAACATAGGAGGAACATCTCCTTTAAATTGCTGGATCACTGCATTGCTTTTCAAGCGGAGATCTCAGACATTAGAAGAGCGGTAAATTGGCTAATGTACTATAGAGTATTCGGAGTGGATATTCAAATTTGTACCGATAATCAACATGCGATTAAGTCTCTTTCGGGTATTAGGCTGATACATGAATGCCGGACATCGTTAGATGAGATGGCGAGACATTGAAACCTAGATTTGGTCTGGGTAAGTGGTCACTCAAGTACCCCGGGAAATATTATTGCGGATGAATTAGCCAAAACTGGTTCCCTTCTTCAAAGTGAAGAAACGGATCAGTTGGTGGGCATACCACTGTCATCTTGCAGATAAATGATACTGCAGTACTTGTCGAGAATAGCTCAACAAAGATAGACCAACGAGTCCGCATATTCTATCTCGAGACAGATATGGCCCCAGTAGGATCAAAAACGGTCGAGTTTCATTCTGGTGTCTTGCCAAGGTATCAGCTACGAACACTTGCAGTCACTATCACAGGACACTGGTTTGCTGGTGTTCACGCTAGGAGACTAGAATTCCCTTTTAATGACTATTGTAGAAGTTGCTTTAACGATGAGGAGGAAGAGACAGTGGTACATTTTCTTTGTCACTATCCTTATATCCGCAAGAGCAGGACTGCTGAACTTGGCAGTCTGTATATGCGCGGACTGCCATCTGATCTCTCTGCAATTGATGTTAGACGAATCAGATCTTTTGTTCGTGCGTTAGGTTGGTTCGATTTGAACCTATTCTCGGACATGTGAAAACAGATTCACATGATCCATTAGGGTAACACAATGGGACCAATAGGACCCAAGTAAGCTGTATAGTTACATTTTCCGCTGCCCATCTAACCTAACCTTATATTTGGCTTATTCAAAAGTTGTTTTCCTTCGAAGTCCTTCAACAAATTTTCAACTTTGAAGTCGACGAAAATGGTATGCCCATCGATGTCAAATATGAAATTAAAAATTCTGAACAAAGACAGTTTTTCCTTTAGCATTTTATACTTAGAAATCGTCTTGCGATATTTCACCCGAAAACAAGGTAGAGGTGTTGCTCATTCGTATCTTCCTTTCTCATGATTGCAAACTTTTGTATGTTACTTGAGAGATATATATATATAAATCTGCAACCAAATATGATATAAAATATTACAAACCGTTTATATTTTTTAAATAAAGATAAAATACCAACATTCTAGCCATATTCGTTTTCAACTCTTCCTTCTCTTATTTCTGATTAAGAAGATTTAAGTACTATTCCTTACATATTTATACATATTATATTTATACATATATGTATATAAGTATATTTGCAAATATGAGACATAAAGTTCAATGTGAAAAAAAATCTTAAATTAAAAGAATAGAACTAAATTTGCTTTACTCTTCCCTTCTTTATCAGCATAATTACATACCACTAAAAACATATATACCTTTTTAGAACAACAAAAAGCTATCTATGCCTTTTTAAATATACATGTGTATATATGTTAGTATAAATCTTACTTGTATCCAGGCATAATTACTTAATCAATTAAGTATATATTTAAAAACATGAATAAAACATAGTAATTTAGAAGAATTTGTCTTCTTCTGGGCATTTTGAAAAAAAGTGGCATGTTTTCTATTATTATTTATTGTTAATTTATTTAATTACAAATACGTTAGTAAACAAATAAATAGATAACAAATTGTACTTAGAACGTATATATATTTTCAAATTACTTTTTGTATGCCACGAGTCCTATTTTTTCAACAATTTTAATTTGCACTTACCTTGTAAATGATATAAAAGAGCTTCTAAATTGAACTCTTTAAGAAGTTAGAGGAGGCATAAGACATCGTTTGGAAGTGATGCTTCAATAGAAGATAACTCCAATAATCTATAAAAAAAACACCACTTAAAAAATAGCCGATTAAAAACAAATGCTAAAGTATTTAAACAAAGCAAAATTCAGACTCATGAAAATTGCACGATAAAACTTGAAAGAAACCGATAGAGGCTGAGAGAGCAGATAGCAAATTTCATTCCTCTCATATTTTGTCATAGACGTATATAAAATTTTTATTCTTAATTCTAAGGAAATTATACTTAATTTCAATTTAAAGAATCAATTCGTACTTAGTATTTTATTGTATTTAGTAGAAATCAGTACGAATCGTACTTAATTTTTTAAGTAAGAATTTTTCGAAAATTAAGAAAAATAAACTTGATTTTGGAATTCAGTTTTTCTTTCCGTGTATGTACTTGCAATAAAATCAGAGGTTTCATAGATGAAATATAATTTAGAAATGTAGTATATATGGATGAGTAATGTACTTGACAATATAAATTAATAAAATAATTTAACAGGTCAAATATTTTGGTATATAAAATCTAACATGCAAATAAATTCCCTAAAGTCTTGTAATCAACAAACAAAGTTACTAAATATTTTTAACCACGAAAAAAAAGTAATGTAAACTTACCAAACACTGCCATTTATTAGTACAACGATGATGGTTAACACAACAGCAACGCCAACTTCTTTACTTATTGGATTTTTGGAAATATTAACACATGAAAATCAATTCAGTCAGAAATTGCTGGAACTGACCACCTGGATTAAAGAAGAACGTTACTATGATACAATTGTTTATATGCGACATGATAGCAGGCAAGGAAAGGATTATGAAAATGCCTATAATACGGATAAAATCTTTAAATATCTTATGTCTGAAAGTAATACACCCATAATAAATCTGAAAGGTAATACTTCTTATTATTTGTGGAATAGATATAATAGACGTCATATGGCTATCGCCCATTTGAATGGAAATGAAATCGAGGACCAAGAATTATTGCTGACATTATGGAAAACATTAAAACATAATTTACTATCTAGAATGATTATAGTTGTGGGAGAAAATGAAAACGAAAATTACATAAGAAATATATTGAATTTCTGCTTTGAAAATAATGTTATTAATGTTCTGGTGATTAGAGAATCCCTGAAATTTGGTAATTATCTTTATAGCATGAAAGCTTTTCCAGAATTTGAAATGAAGTTAGAAAATATACAAGAAAAGAATAATACAGTTTTATATATTGATCAAGTGAAAAATATGCATGGATTTCCTATAAAATTGATTATGGGTAAAATCAGTACCAGGTGTTATGTACTAAAAGTGGAAAATGGAAACTTAATATTAGGTGGTTTTGTGGGCCATTTCTTTAGTGAATTTGCTCGCAAACACAATGCTACGCTAACTTTTCCAAATTATGAGGAACTGGATGAAGAAATGTTACTTAGCGATATGGATGCTTTAGTGGAAAATGGTACATACGATGCCTCCGCTGAGCTGTCAGCAAATGTATATGTTAACGATGTAGTTTATACTAAAACTTACGACTATTTGGATTGGTGTATTATGGTACCAATAGAAAGATCTGTGCCAGCTTACAAATTCTATGTAATAATTTTCGATACTCTCAGTCTAATTATGTTTGCAGTGGCCTTAATATTGTTTTCCTTGGTGGTAGGTGCTACTTATATGATCAAACGTGAACCAGTAATTTTCCAAGAAATAATTTTCAATATTTACATACTTAATGGTCTTTTGGGTCAATCATTCAAAGCGGACAGAAGATTTTCTGGAATACGCAGTTTACTTTTTATGTTAATTTGTTTAGCTGGTATAGTGTTCAATACTACATATGTCACATATTTGCAAACCTTTAATGCCAGACCACCGACAAGTCATGTCATAAATTCGATGGAAGATATTAGAAAATCTGGAATGAATATTATTTTTATTGAGGAAGAATATGAATTGCTATTGGCCTTAGATACAGCACATGAATTTAATAATTTAGTAAAAGTCTTATCTTCCTTCTCAGAATATTCTACATTACGAAATAGCTTCGACACTCGTTACATATTTCCGGTAGCCTCAGCTCAATGGACCTTATATGAACAACAACAGAAATTCTTTGCAAAGCCTCGTTTTCGTTTGACAGATATTTGTCTCATTAAAATGTCTGGCATGCAAATACCATTGAAACCCAATTCACCATATATTGAATCTATGAATACCCTTATCGATCAAGTAAATCAAGCCGGACTTGTATCCTATTGGAAATCGTTGGCATTTTTAGAATCTGTTCAATTAAAACGTATAAATTTGGTGGACAAGAGCCCTGTGTCAACTTATGAACCAATGAAATTGGAAGATATGAAACTATTAATGTTCCTGTTTGTGTTTATTATAATTATATTGTGTATTTGTTTTATTTTTGAAGTATATTGGCCATATCGTGACGAATATATAGGATGGTTTGTACGACTTATCAAAAAGATATAAACGTTAAATCCGATAATAATTTTAATGATTACAAAGAATTTTTAAAGCTTAATAATTATGCGAATTTTTATAGGCGTTGGAAAAGGTAAATTGAATTGGTAGTGAACGATTTCAAAAATTAATTATAAATAAAATGAAATTTCTTGTCATATTAGGGTTATAAATATGACAAGAAATTTCATTTTATTTATAATTAATTTTTGAAATCGTTCACTACCATTTCAATTTACCTTTTCCAACGCCTATAAAAATTCACATAATTATTAGGCTTTAAAAATTCTTTGTAATCATTAAAATATAAACTTCCAAGGAAGCGTAAAAGTAGCAGGCATAAAAGAATATATTGAAAAAAGACCTTATTTATAAAAATATCTACAAATAGCCTTTTAAAAATGGCTTGGATTAAGAAATAAATATGTATACAAAAGACATCCATCACCTGTTCCAATTTAGAGACACTCATAATACATATATACATACATATATGCATAAACAAAATATTTATGTATTAAAAATCTATCAATTTCATGACACAATCATTCAACAGGTTTCCTTTATATCTAACAAGAATTTGCATCTAATAAAATATGCATAAAAAAATGTTTCATCTTGACACAAAACCAAATAAAATAAAACAAGAAAAAAAATCATCAGCCTAACATTAATGAAAACATTAACACAAATTTATGCAGTTTTCATCTAAATGTATAGGAAAACAAAAATCATCTAACAAATAAATCGTTATAGAAATCATAAATCATGAAAACGACGTTAACACATCAACGTCAATACTGAAAAATATAAATAAAAACCGCTAAAAGAAAGATAAAACATATTTTTTATATACATTCAAACAACTTTTTTGGTTTGGAAAAATCATTACAAAAAAAAAAAAAAAAAAACATCAAAACAATCCAAACTGATGATACTAGACGGGGAAGTATGCCTTAGTTTTGGTAAAACATATAACACGTAAGTAATGTAAAATACACTAGATTAAATATTTACTCGATAATGTCTTATTTATATTCTATTTAGTGTTTTAAGGTACTTATACACATATTAGACAGAAAATAAATAACAGTATTTTTTTTTACTAAAATTTTTTAATTAAAAGTACTTCCCCATGGTCTATAGACTTATTATAAGAATAAGTGATTCTTAAATAGTTATAATATTAAAAAAATATTTTTTATTTTAATTCTTGAACCATGTAGAGCAGCAGGATTATCATTCGCAACTTTTTAAAGTGTTTTTGTCTCGTAATTGTAAATGACATTTATAAACTTTCTTTTATCTTATATATAAAAAGCTTATATTCAAAAAGGTCTACCTGCAGAACCCCAATTGTTCAGGACAGCATAAAAACTGTTTTTTTTTTCATTTCTCAATATTTTTTTTTTTTTATTTATAATGAGTCTACTAAACTTCACATATAAAAATAAATCTTTCAAGCCAATTATTCGCGGTTATAGTAGATAGCCCTTTCTTTCTTAATGAGTTATTAATATTTGTTATCAAATGTTCAGATAGATAAAATTTTTGGAAAAATTTGGAAAATATAGTAAATTTATGATATCTTACAATTCATCAGATAAAAAAGCAAAGTTTGATGGTTAAAAGCACCAACTTCAATCGTTACAATTACAAAATTAGAAGTTTGGGTACTAAAAAAAACGGAAATGTGTTCACAATTCGCATTGTAAATAAATATTACAAAAAGCATTTTTTTCTCATCAACCACTCAATTGTGATTAAAACATTCAAGTTAAAATCCCTTGAAAATCATATAAAAACATACAGATGACCAATTTTTTCCTAAGAATAATTACGTATATTTGTTGTAGATAGCCAAAAAATAAAAATTTTAAAAAATTTACATCACTGTTTGGCGACGCCAAAAAAATGCAAATATGCAGATAGCCCTTTTTGAATATAAGCCCTCAATATGTTAACTTTAATTTATGTATTTTTAGTCCTGTAGTTTCTTAGTTCCTTTTAATTACTTAAGTGATCCATCCGTTCGTCTGGTTGGTCAGTAAGCTGTTCATTTGAGCGTCCCAGAAACCGCTTTTTTGAGATTCTGGTGTAGCAAGACCACTTAAAAGATGTTCATTGATGATGTGAATACAGGAAAAATTCTAAAAGTAAATTAAAAATTGGTCTTCAGTTTACTACCAGCGATTGAAAAACATTTACATTTAGGCAAAAAAGATGTTTAGATTTTTTTTCGAAATGGGTCTCAAAAAATTCGGTACTATGGGCCTGTATTACGAGTAGAAAAAAAATACTTTTTTTTAATAAAAACTACATAAAAACTTTTCAATAATTTGCTCTTTAGTAATTTTCATATATTTTGCAAAAAAAATACCATTTATGAATCAAAAATTTGTCAATTTTTTATATGTATATTTTCTCATAATTAGCTCGGAATTACGATTTTTTTTATTTCTATTTCGGAAAAAAAAAAACTCGAAACTTTGTTAGTCTAATTTTTCCAAAAAATATTTTTGACATTTGACAACAAATATGTTGAAATTAAACTAATATACAGTAGGAGCACGATTTGTGTAACTGATATGAAACTGGGGCTATTTCAATTTTCGAAAAGGCTGCGATGAGCGGCCACTGAATATTATAGCGTTTTATTATATTTTTTTTTATAGAAAACATAGAACAATCAAATAATATATTTAAATTAAATAAAAGAAAAAACAAACGCTTCACTTCAATAATAAGTTCCCGATTTCAATATTTCTTATATAAAAAATATACTTGTTGTGGGAGATAAATCAGCGTATTTGAATATTTGAATAGAGGTACAGATTATTGAAACTACGTTCGAAAACAGGAAAAAATATTATGATAAATTGATGTAATACTACAAATGTCAACAGATTGTTGCACTTATCGAAATCCTTTTTTTTAGCAAAAAGTTGAACTTTTAAACCCCGTAATGTGTAAAAAATACTGTTTGCACAAATCGGGGTATTGCAATAATAGGTAGTTCCACAAATCAAGCTGGTAATGTATTTCCTTCCAGACGATGCAAAATTTCAGTTAAATCGTTTTAACTGATTTTTCCTCAAATAAAGAAAACAATCTAATTATAATAAATGGGTGTGTGTAAAGGAAATAACAAAATTTTTTTTTTAAATTTTAAAGTTTTAAACTAAATATTTTTTAAATTGTCTTTCATAATGAAGTGCTCCATAATAAAATTTTTGTAAGTTAGGATAATTAAACTAATCCCATGATTCCGAGAAAACCGGCGAAAATCCCAAAAAGGTTTTTTTAAATTTCACATTTGTTGTAACTCCGCTAAAATGCTTGTAAACTTTTAAAAACACATTGGATTTTCCGAAACTTTATTCCGTTTCTAGGTTCATCTTTTGAAATTTTAGAATATATAGGCTAAATTAAAAATTTAAATACAAAGGAGGTAAAATTCCCAAGGGTCTGCATTTATCCCTATTGGATGATTGGGTTCGCTTTCAACTTTATAATCATTTCCGTGAAGATACTTTTCAGAACAGAATAATATTGTTATATGTTCTTAAAGATAATTTTTTTTCAGAGAAAACAGATTTACACTTTTCGGAACCCCCCCCCCCCTCAAACAAAAAAAATTTTGTTTTGTAGCTAACTGGGAAAAAATGCAACATCGGATAAAAATATTGTGCTAAATGTATATTGAGAAAACTGGACCAAGATTTTGCAAAATTAGATAGTTGAAATCTCAAATGCTAATAACTTGAAAACTATAAGAGGTAAATAGCACATGCTAGCATATTTTTCGAGGTACCCTATTTTGACCCCTAATAGTTCCATTCCTGAATGGTCTATGGAGCTCCCCTTCAAAACATAAAATTTACAGATTAATATACAAAAATTTTCGATTCTACCCCACTGTGCACTGTAACATTAAAACTAGTTAAAATCGATCGCTATTAAAGTATGAAGTGCAAGGATATTTGATACAAATCAGATTGAAGAAAACGTAAATTACACGGAGCATTTTCGGAAAGATGAAATCTTTACTTCAGCGTACATTCATAAATTTGTTGCGTACCCTAATTGTACTTTACTGACCCTATGGTAAACGGAAAGAAGTCAAAAAAGAAGATAGCAAAAATGTTTCACTGTATCATTGTTACCAGTAAAATAACTGTGTATGTACAAAAACAGCATCTGGGAGTTGTTGAAGTGGCGATTACCATTTTACTAACCCTTTGATAATCGTGAAAGTGATTATGTGTGCAAAAAGGTAAAGTAAATAATTAAAAAAAAAAAACAATAAAAAATTAATAATGTTGAATTTAACCCAAAATTATTATTCTTTATTAAACACGAGCCCTAATTGCAACCATTTTAAAAATTAGCTTTTTGATGAAAATTTGTAATTTATTTATATTTACACCATCTGTCAAAATTTAATTGGCCGTTTCAGATTTATATTTGCATAAAGATATGCAAACAATTACAATGCTTCTCCTATGAAGATATTTTCGCGGCTGTAGCACGATATGATTATATCCCACCATAAGTGCTTGAAGTATTGCGTATTTGCGCTGATTTTTGTAACGCACAGAAGAAATATTCCAACACCCACCTCGAAGTATGTTAATCGGCTCAGAATCATTTTCTGTGTCGATTTAATTTAAGTTTGCCACAAATAAGCTTTATAGAAGCATAAATCAGTGAACTAAATTTTAATATGATCAGTCCATAATTCACCATAGCTGCCATATAACTTTATTTTCGTAAACAACTTTAAAATGCATAGCAATCGGCTATCAATTGATCTCAGGACCTATATAAGACTCTCTTCGGATATCTCTTTTACGCTTTTACATAATAGTGCAGGATATCATACGGTCGGGTTTGATCTACCATATCTTTCTAACGTGTTTTTCTTTTTAATTGAATATAAAAATAATTGTTATTTTCGGTCCCTGAAGAATAGCATCATTACTTTTTTTAATATATCATTTGTAAATTTACTCCTAGACCTTCATTCAATTCAAAATTCTCAACTTAAATATTTAAACTTAGAGAACCTCTGACCTAAGATGATTGTTAGAAAAATTATTGTGTAAAAAAAGACGGAAATATTGAATTCATTTAAAATGGAAATGAGATGAATTGCGTTTTTTTTTTTGCCTTCTAACTGCTTGGCGTTATTAAACAAAACATTGCTTCAATTTAATATACCTAGTTGTATTTACTACACCTGATACTTGAAAAACGATATTAAAATATTTCTAAATCAAAAACAAACAACAAATCTTATTGCAAATCTGAAATCGTTGCAGAGGTAAGTGATGTTTTCTTTAAGCTGCAGTGATGGAAAAAAGTGAATATTTATCTACAACTGTCGGTTTGAATGATACGTTGATTTTTTTGTTGCTGTTGCAAATTGTGGTTGTTTTGATTCTATCAAATGTGTTACTGATGATGTTCAGTTTTTATTTGTATTTTTATTTATTTATTTTTTTTTTTTTTTTTGTTATAAAATATATAAAGTTTGCATAAATAAACGACATACACATTATTTGTTTTTTACTACAATGTTTGAAATCATGTTGCAGGTGTTAGATAAATTTCTAAATAGTGCAAAAACGTGCAACCAAATTTGTACGTGTTTATGTTTGGAGTCTATCAAATAGACTTATTCCCCCTTTTCTCTTCTTCACCCCTCCCATAGTGTTGTTGACGTTTTTTGCAAAGATTTCAGAATGATGTTGTCGATGTAAATAATGTTTATGTTGATTTTAATATGAATGTCTGCAGATTGTAAGTTTGTCTAACTGACAATCTGTATGTCTGTCTGTCTGTCCTTCCGTCTCTTTGACAGTTTTGTCTTTTTTATTTTGTTTGTCTCTGTGTGAATCAGCAGAAGTATGTTTGTAAGTTAGTAGGAGGTCACAACTTCAAACAAGTTGCAGCACATTAGTTTTATTTTGTTGTCTGTTATTGTTGTTTTATTTCGATTTGTTTCTGTAAATAAACAACAGTGCAACACTAGTAATAGTTGTTGTGTTTTGGTTTTATAATACTGGTGGCGCATCAATGAGTAGAATATCACCATTCGCATCACAACATTTGATGTTAATGTTGAGAGTTTTAGTTTTTTTTTTTTAACTCAACAAGAAGTTAATGTTATTTTTTAAATCAAATTTGTATACAAAAACAAATATAGGAGTAACTTCTATATAAATTTTCATAATGGAGTTAAACCATTAATATATTTTGTGTTTTGCTAAAAAAAACATTTAGTTTTAGTTTGTCAGTTGAGTTTTATGTTTTTGTGGCAGAATTTGTTGCATGATTTCAATTTGTTTTCTGTTTCTTGTCAGTTTAGTAAGTTTATGTAGACAAGCAATGTTGTTTATAATGTCGTCTACTTCACCCTACTTCTGATATTAGAGGAAATATTGAAATGGACATAGGTTTGTTACAACTTTATATTAGTTAATGAAGGTTTTATATAAAACATGTCTGAAGTAAACATTTGCATATTAACAATATTAAAATAATTGATATTTGGTCTGGCATCTTTGTTAGTGTCCTGGGCAGTTTGTATTTTAAAATCAACCAAATCGGTTCAGTAGAAAAAATGTTATAATCAAAATATGACAGTCTTAAAAAAGGTTTTATTGCGATGCTCATGTTACAATAATTAATGTTTATTTGTGAAGTATGCTTCACACATATTCGTTGTAGTCTATAGCATCGTAAATTTTCTTTTTTTTATATTTTCTTTAAAAGCTGATTTCTCAAATTTAACTTTGTTCACTTCTGTGGCTCATTTTTCTACACAGTAATTTACATTTTTCTATTTTTTTTTTTTTTTTTTTTTTTGTAAAGATGAAATGTACATAAAACAAATAAACAAAAAGTCAGTAGTTGTGCTTTTTGTTTCTCTTACGTTACCTGTCTTTTTTTATTTATTGATTGTCTTGAACCTGTTGGGTCTTCATTTAAAATCTGACATACATTAAATATTTGAATTTGTCGTGTTAATGTCTTGTGCAATATTTCCTAACACAAAAGGAGCAAAAACCAAAACTAAAAAATGATTTGAGCATAAAAATAAATGTAAACTAACGCAATATATCAAGTATGAAGTCATAGTGCGAAATCTTGGAGCAGTTATGTAATATTGGGATTTAACTTATTTTTTGGAGTTTCATTTTTATTTTTAAGCTTAAGTACTTTGTTAATACATTCCTACATATTTGTGAACTTTAATATTTTTCTTATTTCTAGCAAAAAACAATTGAAATTACTTCCTCAGTGGGTGGCTTCATTACTTCAATACAAATTCGAAAAAATTTCATTTACTAAAACAACTAAATAAAAATGGAAAAGTGCACTTGAAGCGATAATGTTAGTGATTGATGATTTAATTTGACATCAAGCTAACTAGATCTTTTAGGTTGTATATAAAGGAAGTAGCGTAGATTTTAAATAGGAGTAAAATAGGAGTTAAGATAGATTCTGCGGCACTGTATTCCATGAAATTCTAAATCTATAAATCAGTCTCTTTGAACTGACTACAGTTTTTGAGATAAATTAATGAATTCTCAGATCAAAAAATTAAATTGGAAATTATCCCCATGTTGTACATATATTATAATTTTGGATGCCATATGTCCAAATTGGTTTTAAAACGGTTTTATAAAGGATGAATTTATTGTCAAGGCTTAGTATTGATTGGCTGTTTATTAACCAGTAAATGGTAGAAGTTTTTAACTTCATATGAAGTCTCTTGGTTTTTATATGACGACGCCAAGTTAGTCGCCTATCTAAATGAACAACACGATATGTAACATGATCTGACTGAGGTGTACTTATGCCATTAAGTGTAACAGGAGGACAATTTCCTCTTCCGAGGGTGAATGTAACAATATTATTTTAAATTCCTTTACTAGTATAGGCCAGTTTTTCAACCATGTCTCCATAACTTTACTTATTTCACGGACTTACTAAACGATTATTATAATCATTTTTTAATATATATCATTAACCATATAAACTATTTATATAAAAAATTCTTCTAAAAGCAAAAAATCACCAAAAGATTTGGAAAAGATTTGGTGTGCGGGGCTTATTAAGACTGAAGGAATTGGGGTTAATAGAGAGCTTCACAGCGGGGCATGCTTAATGAAGTCAAGTTGCATGGTCAAACATTGTCCTCGTCCGCCCAAACGGATTATGTAGGTACTATAATTGGCTTCGAGGCTACTCCCGTTATTGAAATCCCTAGTAGAGACCTCTGGATTGGAGCGGAGAAGCTCCATGGAGGGTGTGCTATCTTCACGAATGGCTCGAAGATGGTAGTGGAGCAGGAGCGGGTATTTACTTCATGAGAACAGATATCAAATGATCTTTTAGATTGTCTGATAGTTGCAGCGTTTTCCAAGCAGAAATTCTAGGCATTTACAAGGATTACTCTAGGATTACTGGAGGAGAATGTTGAGAGGGAAATTGAGGTAACTATCTATGTGGATAGTCAGGCAGCACTAATGGCAAAGGTATTTGGGAGGCTAATGGATGCCTACAGTATAAGACTTTATTGGGTTCCTGGTCACTGCGATATTCTCGGCAATGAAATAGCCGATGAGCTAGCTCGAAAGGTCTCCGAGTTAGACAGGTCTTTTGTCGAGGTATCGGTAAGGACTCCCATTGTGTTATATTTCGTGGCCATAAGGGAATGGACTGTTGGTGGAGTAGAATGAACTGCAGGGTACCTAGAGCGTTATGACCTGGTCTTAAACCAGAAGATTCGAAGCATCTTCTAGGCATAAGTCGTGGGAATCTAAGGATCATTGTTGGCATGATTACTTAATTAAATTAAATAAGATACATGAGATTATAAAGTTCTAAAACTATAATACACTTTTTTTATTGATCCTAGTTCTCGAGATAAACTGTTATAGAGAAAACTAAAAAGTTACACGAAATATTGGAATGAAATGTTTTATTTAGTTTAATAAAATACAACAAAAAAAAATCTAATTCTCATCACCACAAACTTATAGATAACTTTTAATTTTTTTCCCCCTTCGTTTATTATTTCCATCTATCTACGTCTCTGTTACAAATTGCTCTATGCCTGCAACATAAACATACCAGACACAACATCCATGTTTAAGTATGCAATTGAAAATAAAAAAAAACTTAAATTTTACCTTACAGTGTCTAACAAGAGAAACACTAAAACAACTTTAGCAAAAAAATAGACACTTGATGAATAAATTAGTAAAGTGACACAATAATTAGGTTGGTAATAAATCACAGTAAAGAAAGCCATAAATCAATCTGGTAAGTAAATAAGCACACAATTTAAATACATTCATTTCTTTATTTTTATTATTTTGCAAAAAAAAAAAAAAAAGAAAACAAAACAAAAATAATCAACAAGATCAATTATTAAGATTAAGGAAATTTATATTAAAAAGAAAACACAAACCACAAAAATATATATTATTGAAATAAAATAAATATAAACAAAGACAGCCATGAACATGACACAATTTCTTTTATTATTTTTCATTTTTATTTAGTTTTATTTTAGAAAATTTATAAACCACGATTTGTTGACAAATTTTTAAAACATAATAAATCAACAATTAAACCATGATGACCTTTGTAAAGCAAAATGAAAGAAATAAAAGAAAAAATTATATGAACTTCGTTTCTTCTCAAAAAAAAAAAAAAAAAAAAAAATCAAACTCTTACTTGACTGTATATTATATGATAAATGAATAAAAAAATGTGCTTTAAAATATATAAATATATTTATTGTTACTTTCTTCACATGCCCCCACATGATGTTGATGACAACAACAACGTTTACTATTTAGGATGACGACGATGTGGTGCATGAGAGCATGCATGTGATGCACAGTGTGTTAATAGTTTATTGACAATAAATAATATGCTTACAAAAATATTTTGCACTCATACCTTAGTTATATTCCAGGAACTGTTTTCTTTTGATATTTAATATAAAACAGCCGGAACATTTATCTTTTATTGGGTTTTGAAGATGATTTTTATTTTCTTTTTTATTTTTGTTATATTGTGGATGAAACGAAATCACCTTTCGATAAATAAAATATTCTCATAGTTTTCACCTAATCATTATATGTCAAATTTTTTCATTGTATTTAGTTTATACTTGGAAAATAATTGACCTGATGATATTATATTTTTAAATTACTAGTCTTTTGAGTAATAAAACCGACCCATATACCAGCAAAGTGATGGAGTGTACATATAACTTTTATACTTATAACTTATTGCAAGTTTTGCAAAATATCCAAAACACCACAGTAAGTGCTTTTAGGCCATGGAAAATTATAATAGAATATGATAATAATTTTTTGCGATCGTTAAAGAAGTTCACACACCAATCGCCTTGAAAATTTTTTATAATAAATATATTTTTAGTATCAAAAAATTTAAATCTTCTGCCAAATTACTTAAGTTTTTACCACTTTTTAGTGTTGTGCAATTTCTGTGAAATCGCGATGATAATATAAAACAATTAATTAAATTTATTGTTTGTTTTTATTGATGGTATTTTTCTTCAATTGTTAAATTCCTCGACCTTGTTTTAAAACAAGTCAACATGAGAAATCATATCCTACCATTTACACATATGTTAAATTTGTTTCTAGCCAGATTTGTATTTGTTATTAGAAAACCTATAAGAAATTTCCTTCTAAATACTTGACTATATCACAATATTTTTCTTATTTAGATGGAAAAGTGGACCGATACTTTTACTAAGTGTAAAATAAAATATACGGATACAGAATATTACGTTAATACAAACATTTATATGAATTTATGCACTTTAGGGTGGCTCCCGAAAGAAAGCTTATATGGGAACTATGGTAAATTATGGTGCGATCCTCATAAAAATTGTCACTGTGATTTCTTCTTATATAAAACATATTTGTATCGAATATAAACTTGATACTAACATGTGTATGTGATTTATGCACGTTAAAGTGATTTTCCAAAGAGGGGTTTATATGAGAGCCATGGTCAATTATGAACCGATCTTTATGAAATTCGGCACAAAGATTGATACTTATATAAAACTTTCTTACACTAAATTTCATTAAAATAGTGCTATATTTAAGGCATTTCTGATAGTTAAACCCATATTGCGGGATGACATGTCATAAATTTTGTAATTCTTCGAATTGATGCACAAATCTTGATTTTATTCAAAATTAAGTGAAAATTCATATTTTTCAAATAAAATAATAATGTCAGGATGACTTAAAGACAATTTTCATTATATCTGTGACATTTAACCAATCTAGAGTGACAAAAGTCAAAAATTAATGCTAAAGAGCTGAAATTTTACATACCGCAAGGGTATGACCTTTTCGCGTAAACATTATATTTCATAAATATTTATTTTTTTTTAATTTGAATTGAAACTAATTTACCGTAATGCTATACCCTATACTATTACTGCAGATATGTGTAATGTAAAGAAAAACGAAAAAGAAAGATAAGTCGGTCAAGACCGACTATGGTGTAGATTTGGTAAGGGGATTATATTACACAAATACAGAATAATGCATTGATGCTAACATCTAGATGATTTTATACAATTTAGGGCGATTTATTGAAGTGAATTTATATGTGAGCTATGGTTAATTGTAGACAAATCTTCACAAAATTTGGTACAAAGATTGTTACTTGTACAGAATTTCTTTACACCGAATTTCATTAAAATATTCTCTATTCTGGGAAGACATTTGTATGAGGCCTAAGCGAAATAATGGACTGATCACAACTAATTTTAATAGGCTTCGCCTTTGTATCATAAAAGTCCCACGTGAAAAATTTCATTAAATTAGCTTCTAAATTGCTACCCGTACTTTGTGCACAATGTTTACATGGGCAGCCACCTAGCCAGATTGGATAACTTTTTCTATGCGTTAAAAACATCAACACAAACACATAATATCCCAACCACATATGGTGGCGTTGGGTATAAATAATCGGACTCAGAGAATCATTTTCAGATTTGATGTAACAATATCTGTACATCCGTCTGGTTGGCTATTGGTTAGGATTGTCAACTATTCGTCATTGGCTTTAACCCAAAAACTATAAACACGTGATTTTTACACTTATATATTCTGACGTAATTTTTAATAATTTTCAACGGGGTTTTCTAACTAAACAAAACTTTTTGTACTTATAATTTCAAAAAGGAATTTGTGTACAATACACAGAGAAAACAGATTCCTTGGGGCAACCGAATTTTTTGTCAATTGAATGTTGTCGGTTACAAGTACTATAACAAATTCAATTGCATGCGCTATTCGGCTGCTAAATTAATGGTGCGCATAACTTACTTAAAAAAGCAATTCCATGAATACCACTAAAAAAATCAATTAGGAGAATTAAAGGTTTTTGTCATTATATATCAACATTGTTGGGACTGCTAGTTCCAAATTTTAAGAGGAAAATTTATTTTACATATATTTTACATATAATTAGCAATTAATTTACATTTAATATTTTGTATCAATTAGCCATTAGTAGTTTGTTTTGTTGGATTTCTAAAGATATGAATGTTATAAGAGACCAAACTAATATTTGATGTAAAATCTTAGATTTTTCTTCATCCATACCCGACGATGAAATTTTAACTGGTTTTAGTCAAAATAAACCTAAAATTGTAATGCAGTTCTTTATTAGAAACACACAACATTGTATTATATTATTGGGTAACTTTTTGTATTATTTTTTTTAGTTATTTGCTTCTATATGGATATTTTACAAATTTTGAATTTTTAATTTATTTTTCTTTTTATTATTATTTTTTTTTTTCCTTATGCCATTTTTGTAAGAATATGGCTAAGAGAATTGAATTCATTTTTTTCGGTAGCTATGACTAATATTTCAGATTTAAAAAATATAATGCTGATTTTAATTAGATTGTTATTTTATATTGCATTAAGGTTGTAGGAACCTTAATGCAGTCATAAACAAAGAAAAGCTTTTCCATTTGTAATTTTTTAAGTATTATAATAAAATTTCGCTGCATTTGATCAAAATTTGATATTTTAGACCAATTTCCATGCAATATTTTTTCTGTGTGTATAATTTAACAAAAATTCGTTTCGAAAAATTTTGGATTATTCGATTAGTCGTTAAAAATTTATCGAATAGTTTTTTATTCTAAATTGAAAAATTTTGTTTGTTCGTCCTCGAATAATCGAATAATTTCTGTTCGAATGAAAACCTACCATCTGTACATGTGAAACTTGGAACAAAGTGCAAGTTGCAATTTTGAAAATATTTTGAAAAAATAACGCACGAATAACAACTTCTGTACGGGTAGAAAACCTGTTGAAATTGGCAATATTCAGTGCATTATTTTACCTAGACCTATCGTTCCTGAATATAGATTAACTCCCATAAATTTGTTATATATTCCAATATTTTGATAAGTTGCAGCACTAATACGTTAACCATTTCCCACTTCCGAAAATCTATTTAATGTGCATACATTCCACATTAATAAAACTTTAAGATGGTATTTGAAACAAAAAATTATACATAAATATATATACATACATATAGAGAAAACAGATTCTTTGTAGCAAAGAATGTTTTCTCAAGTCTTAAGTTTCTTACCATTTATCCAGTTTTTCATCTTAAAAAAGTTCTTACAAATTACTAATATACAATGTTGTAAAGTTCAAACATAAATAGTTTTATCAGGAAGTGAGAAAAAAAAATAAGAAAATTGATCTTAAAAAAAGGTTAAATTCACCAAAAATAAGGCCAGAAAATGTTAATTATATAAATTTAAAAAATTTCCATTTTCACTAGCTTTTGATTTTTCTTTTTTTTTTTTGCAGAAACTAATAAATTTATTAATTAAACATAGAAAGGCTTCATTCAAAAAGACCCAATGAAAAATTTTTCAAAAATCCCCATAAAAATTTGGATTTTATTTCAAATGAAAAACTAATGCTTTGACGTAATTTCTTTTAATTTTTGAGCTATAATTCCTTTTTGATTAGGCATTTCCAAATTTTGGGTGACTTTCGCTTTCATAAGAATTTTTTTAATAATATTCTTAAATAGTTTCTATGTTTAGTGAAGTATATTAAAAAATAATTATAGATTTAAGAAGTCCATAAAATTAGTTATTTTTGATTTGTTGAATAGAGCACCACAGGCAAAAATTTTTGCAATGTATAAATAATTTAATTTTTTTGCGAATAAATAAAAAAAATCCTTAAATGAATGATTCTGTAAAAATAAATCGGAATTATTTTCTTCGCTGTTCAAATACTAATATTTTAGTCTTTTTAAGGCAATTTAAAAACTTAAAAAAAAGATAGAGCTAAAACGAAAATTTTGAGACTAAAAGCAAAATAAAAACGCTAGATTTAGCCTTAGAAAAGCTAAACTGGCAACACTGGAGATAAAAAATAAATTTACATTTATCCTAATAGTATAATACTGATTGTTCGATACGAAAATATTTCTTCTGTTTTGTCTTTTTTAATTTTTTCTAGTTATTTTTTTTTAATATCAAATATAATTCACCTAATATTTAATTATCATAAATTTAGTTCAATTATAAATAACGAATTGATTTTTAGGAATTTTATGGTAACTGAAAATACATTTAATATTAAAATAAATCATTTTTTAATTGCAAATACCAAAACTTCGTTTGGATACATCAATTTGTTTCGATTACTTCTCTTGAATTTGTTTAATTTATTTAAACCAACAATAATTCATTAAGATAACTGAATAATACTTTCTAAAAACTATATTTTTAACATAATCATAGTTTTATAGGTATTCAAGAAGAAAATCTATGGAACTTATTAAATTTTAATTGTTGTGGTAAAATTTTATTATATTTCATCAAATATCCGTATTTGTGACCATTTTCTAAATTATATTTAAAAAGTTTTATGACTTCTAGAGGCATAAAGGTGTGAACATTGAAGCACTTGACTTAAATAATTACTGTAATTTATTTAATAGAATACTATAGAATGCTATTTGAGGTAAGATAGGGTAAATTTTCGTTAAATTCATCCGTACGGACATAATATGACCGCTACATAATTTTATAATGATCTGCGGTAAATAGTGTATTATTTAGTATTATCTCCTCCAATTCTACAAAAATTTTTGTTATAAAATAAAATAAATAATTTGTTTATGGGATATTAATAGAAAGGTTGCGATAAACAATATATTTTAATATAAATAAAATGTTTGTTTTTTCTAAGCAATTCAGTAATCATGATGGAAATTTACAAAGCTATTACGATTATAAAAGTGAATTGAGAAAATATTTAGCTATTCTCTGGCTACATTCGCAGATATCCGCATATAAAATCCGATACACAAGATATCAATCTTTCATTTTATTTTGATTTAAGCGCGGAGAAATAGGGAGCACGCATTCCTTTAAAAAGTATTTTTCACTCAAAATATTTTAAAAATATAATCTGTACAAGAATTTTAACCACGATTCTATTTTTTTTTTCTTTTTTTTAATTTATTACTAAAAATAAAATCTGCTCAAAGTTCTCCATTTAAAACGGTATAAATTATATTCCACAAAGTTTAAGATACGAAAATAATACTTTTCAAAATATGCCAGCTTTTTGTTCTCAAATTTTTTATTTCGAATAACGTATACGGAATAAAATTGCAACAAAAATTTTATCGCTGGTTAAAAACAGTATTATCATGATAAATATTTTTTCATCAATCCTTTTATATTACTGTGAAAACTTTATGAAAATCGCATTTCTAATTTCTTTGAACTGTTAGTAAAAGGAAAAATATTTGTAATTTTTTGGATTATTTCCATATACATACCACCACAACATGATTTACATTTTAACTCTAAGAGTGTCAAAGAAAATATTGTTTTCGATAGAAAAATTACAAAAATTAAAGCCAAAATTTTTTTTATTTTTATAATTTTTTTATCAAAATCTATTTATGACGAATTTTTAACTTTTCAAAATTCTAATTTAACTGCATCTTTTGTTCAATATATCGAGATATATTATTCAATATAGATATATCTTTTAAATTACTTTCTTATCCTCATATAACGACAGAATGATTTTGAGTATTAAGAAAAATGTCTGAATTAAATTAAAGTATTAAAATTAATAATCTCCAAATAATTTTAAATTAAAATCGATTAGTATGTTTTGGATCAGTTTGAACAGAGAAGAATTTGTAGAATCCTTTCAACAAATTTCCAAGTTAAACTAGGATATAATAACCGTTTGCAACTCATGATAAAGAAGTCCACATAAGAGATCAGAATATTAAATGTATAAAAATAATATAATAAATTATCTTTTGAAAAAATAATATAAGATTTATGTTAATTTTTGGAGAAATTAGGACACTTTTAGTTTTATTATAATTTTATTCCTCATACGTTGTATTAATACAATAGTTCATGATATCTTAGATTTTATAACATTTCAAGCATTTTAAAAAATTATTTACAACCATGCGTTTTGTACGTATGTCAAAATGATTTTCAATATCTGAGAGCATCTTATATGCGATCTGTGGTCAATCGTTGATAAAGTCTTGTAAACTTTGAAATTATAATTAATACATTTACAAAACATACGTGTGCATATCATTATTTTTATTTATGTGTTTAATGGTGATTTCCGTAAGGAGCCCTTACATGGGAGCTACTGTCAATTATGGACCGAACCTCATAAAATGTGGTACTGTGATATCTGCCTATATTAAAATTATTTTTTGCCAAATTTTGTCAACATACTGACATTTGTCCGAGTCTTATGTAATTTTACTTTATTTACTTTTACTTATGAATTGGAGCTAAGGGCAATTATGGACCGATCATATTGAAATTAAATAATGTGATTTAGGACTATAAGTGGTTTTATTACAAACGTTAAATAGTATACTTAATTATGAGTCTTATATTGATAATTTTGAGCGCTATTAAAATCAGTATAATAGTGTTTGTCATACAAATTTTAGTTTTTCAAAAATCTTTCAATACCGAAAACGCTTAAAAATATTATTTTTTCTGCTTTATAATAAAAATATATGACAAATAAAACGAGATATATTCCATTAAAATCGATATATAAATATCAACCTTGCAATTAAGGAATGTTATGTCATTAAAAAAGATTTTCCTAACACCCATTAAAATACTTTTGTAAATAACACAGGGCATTACTCATTTTGCGGCACAGTATTTCTCCGTCAATTTGATCATGAAGTTCTGAGCTTACCATCAAAAAATGATGGGGGGTATATTGGTTTTGTCATTCCGCACGAAACATGTCGTAATAATCTAAGAACTCATAAAGTATATATATTCTGGGTCCTCGTGTAAATCTAAAACGATTTAACGATGTCCGTCCGTTTATCGTCTGCCTGTTGAAAGGGTCTGAGTGGACATCCTAGGTGCATGAAATTTGGCTCAAATACTTGTCTTATGTAAGGTTCGTTTGGTATTGAAAATTACCAAAAATTTATAGACCAAATACTAAAAAGCAGGGTGTCGGTCGTAACTCCAGTTTTCACTATTCGGCCGATATCTTTTACAAAAAAGCATGTGCATCAGCGAAATTTTGCACAAATAGTTTAAAGACCAATGTTGTGCCCACTTTACTGACCACATCACATATAAGGTAAAACATCAAAAAATTTTTGCACAAATAGTTCAAGGACCAATGTAAACTCGGCAAAAAATATTTTTTTATATTTGCTGATGTTGGGTATATAGATTCGACCAAGCCGAATTTGACATTCTTATTTATTTTAGTTGAATCTAGTTTTCGAAAAGAATTAATAAAGGTGAACGTGCTTTAGTAAAATATTTGAAAAAAATAATAATAATAATCCAGATTATCTTGCTACGTTTACATAATTTTTTAAGTTTCGGAGATAATAAACAATAACAAACAAACAAATTTAAAAATGTTTTTTTTTTTTTTTTTTTAACTCGTAAAGAATTGAAAACTATCAAAAATGCACATATGTATATCTTTATATAATTGTAAATAAATTATGCCCTGTTTTAACTGTAACATATGCAACTTTATGATGAAAAGGAAAAAAAATTTAATTATTTTTAATTTTTTTAACAAACAAAATTTTTCAAATTTTGTAATAAATTTGATTTTTTACATTTTTTAAACCTCCAAAACTATGGAGCAATTTAAAAAATTATGTACACATAACTTACAGATAACATAAATAATAATTTTTCCATTTTATTGATACAAAGTGAATATATCCTTCTCGAGATAAGCTGCACTATGTGGTACATCCTCATTAATTTCTATATAACGGTTTATCTTAAAAACTATAGTAAATTCAAAAAGGTAATTTATAGGCTAGAACTTCTTGAACGCATTTATCAAAATTGACTGAAAAATTCTGTGCCTTAGAAAAAAGTCTACATTTTCTCGAATTGTGTAATTTTACCATTTTTTATATAACTTTTTAAATGATACCTTTACTTATTCGTGAATATAGTCGACCTTATAAACCGATTATAGGTCGTACTATTTTCAATTTTATATGAAAAATAGAAAATGAAAAACCATTTCACCATAATTTTGTTATAATTAGTGTTATTTGTATTAAAAGTTCACGCGATTTCCACACAAATAAAATTTATAATTTAACAATGTATTATTTTCCAAATATTTATGCAACACCAAAGACCACTGTATTTGCAAATATACGAATATAAGTTTAGAAAAACACATAATAAAAATGCGATTAGTATCACGAACTTTAGGGTCGTCTAACTATTCAAAATATGCCAAAAAAAACCTTTTGTATATAAATATCAAACGAAAAAAATATATATATTTATAAAAATAAAATTAGGAAAAAATATAAACGTGAAGAAAATAAAACGTGATTTGTAGACGACTACATTGTAAGTTAATATTTTTGATTGAAAATCAATAAAGAAATAAAATCACATACAATTATGTTTTTCAAGCTAACAGACTGACAACAGTTTTAATATTCTGAACAAAAACTTAAAAGAAAACAATAATAAAAAAAAGAAAAATAGTACCGAAAAGCATGAAGGTCATTTTGTTGAAAACTGAAAAATTTGTTTAAAAAAATACTTTGTTTCTTTTTGCCGATAACACATTTACAACGCATAAAATTCTTGACCCAAAATATTTGGCTTTAACACAAATCATCGTGTTCAGACTTAGGTTTATACAGTTGGCTTTAAACTCCCCAAATAAAATAAAAATAAAAACTTTCTCTGCAAAAAAAAAAATACTCTGCTTTTTTGAAATTTTATTCTGTTTTATAGTATTTTTCTTTAAACTTCTCGTTAATATGAGCAATCGTGTGGCATGTTGCAAATAGTGACTTAAGTTGGTAATAAAATTTTATTGGCCACATAAAAAAAAACCAAAAACACAGACAACATCAGCCGTCCAACAGTCATTGCAAACGGTTCATTTCTTCTACTTGTTTTCTTTAACTCTCTTTTGCTACAAATACAAACTTTGTTTTTGTTTTTGTATTTATGTCGGTTTGCAGAAATTTCAAGAATTTATCACTTAAAAAATTTATAATGATAAGTAACAAAAGAACATAAATAAATTTTTTCATGTTGTATTTCTTTCCTTTTTTCTTAAAGTTTGCAACTTTTTTTGTAACATTTAGCCTGATGATAATGTTTTATAGTAAACAAAAATTTTGTTGCATGTTGTAAAACCATCTTCTTTGGAATATGTTTTATATGTTTAGTTGTGGCAAGAAATTTAGCCACAACTAAACCAATATTACAAAATTGGAGTTGAAAGGTCGCTGGTTTGTATTACATTAAATTTATTTGCGACCATTATATTCTGTATGAAGGATTTTATAATACATTGGCATTTTTTTTTCTTGAAAATCTATATGAAAAATATATTCTTGGAAAAAAATATTATTGATCACAAATTAACTTCTGTTTCTCAATTCGACGCTTATTAAATAAACTACAGCCGATTTTAGTTTTCTCTAAAATTTATATGAAAATTCGAATTTTAATGAAAAATATGAGTGAACACAAATGAAATTCATTTTTTCAGTTGGAGCTTATTTAAGAAAATACAGCCGATTGTAGTTTTCTTATAAATTAATATGAGAAAGCGAATTTTAATGCAAAATATAGCTGTTCACAAATTAATTTCCTTTTCTCAATTGGATACTTATTAAAAAAACCTCAGCCGATTGTAGTTTTCCTATAAATTTATATGAAAAATCAAATTTTGATAAAGCAAAAATAATAATAACAAAATTTATCATAAATTAAATTCCTTCTTTCAACTGGAGATTTATTTAAAAAACTAAAGCCGATTTTATTTTTATCATGATCTTATATGAAAGATCGATTTTTTTTTTTTTTTTTTTTTTAATGAACTCATTTGGACAGCAATTTGGTTACTGCAATAACAGTTTTTTTTACTAGTTTCATAATAAAATTATTTCCATTAGGCAAAAATATTATTATGCTTGCTATAATGATTAAGTAACATTATTTTCAGTTTTATCGATAACCATAAATATTTGCAGTATTTAAATATGACGCTATTTTTACATCGAGTTTATTGCATTCAATTAAAAAAAATTGAATTATGTTTCAAAAATATACTATATACAGTATATATTATTATAATTTATAAATAGGTTTACATTCGTGCTATATAATAAAATACATGTATATCCGGTATAAATTATAAAATAAAAAAGTGTTTGCACTTCCAATAACCATGTCAAAACAAATGATAATTTACAAAACTAAAGATAGAACTTAAGCTAGAAGCTGTTGGTAATTTATTAAATTATTTTAATAAATTGTATAATATTAAAACAATGTAAGATGAAAATCGTTGTCTGTTCTTGGACAAGAAATTCGAATGATCCTAATTGATGAAGGCACCGGAAAAATATCGAGAAAGAAACCATCAAGAAGTGTACACGTATAACACATAAATTCCAACGTGCTATTTTGGTGAAACCCGAGGTTCGTTGAGCCGAACGCTAACAAGCCACAAGCAAGCCAACTAATAAAAACGTGCTGCCAAGGCTGACATAAAACAAAAAGCCGCAAAGATAGAACAAAAGCCTGCTTCCGTATTGGTAACCTTTGTTAGACATAGGTGGATTTAACTTATCTTTGTTTTATTTGAGTGGTTGGCAAGTGTGTTTTTTATACATGCCAAATAAAACACATCTAAAGAATAGTAAAAGATAATTTTCAAGAATGTCAAAAATACTCTTATTGCGTTTTAATCACATTTTAATTGTGTTGTAACCATATTCCGGTTACGCCATGAACATATTGAAATCTTTATGTTAAATTACTTAGCCATATTATGTTGCTATATCCAAATAATAATATAATGTTCCAACAACAACAAAATTTAACAATAATATGACACTCTGCGTGTGGAGACTACAGCCGATTTTAGATTTCTTAAAAATTTATATGAATAATTGAATTTTAATGAGGAACATACATAAGTGATCTCAAATTAGCTTCCTTTTCTGAACTGCACACTGGTCAAAAATACATTTTTTTTACAGAAATTCAAAAATAACAATTTAAGAAATTATAAACTGTGAAAATATTTTATAAATAAGAACACACCAAGTAATCAAAGGCATATATTGAAAAGTGTAATGAGTCTGACAATGCATTAAAGTTGGTAGTTTAATATTATATTTAGCATCTTTTTAAAAATAGAGCTAGAATTATAATAGCTATATCACAATATCAGAAAAATATATACTCGTAGCAATGTTGTATAATGTAAATTGCAGCCTAGGAGATATACTTTACGACCTTTATTTTATATTTTATATAAGTCGTGGATTTATTGTTATTTTTGTGTTTTGTGGTTTTTATATTTTGCTTATAAAGTTATCCTATAACTTTGAAAGACGAAAAGACGATCAAAAATTTTCTTTTGTTTTCCTAATTAGAGAATTAGTTAAGAAATTACAGCATATTTCAAATTTTCCAATATTTAGCATGAAAAATGTAATTTTTATGAAAAATATAGTGATCACAAATCAACCTCCTTCTTTCAACTGAATACTTATTTAAAAAATTACAGACGATTTTACTTTTTTGGTGATTTTAAATGAAAAATCGAATTATTATGAAAAACATAAGCGATCACAAAATAAATTTAATCAACTGGAGGCTTATTTAGGACATTACAGCCAATCTTAGTTTTATTATAAATTTGTATATAAAAACGAATTTTAATGAAAAATACATGTGATCACAAATTAACTTTCCTTTTTTCAATTGGAAGCTTATTTAAGAAACTACAGCCAATTTTAGTTTCCTTATACATTTATATGAAAAATAGAATTTTCTAGAAATATACATGTGATCACAAATTAGCTTCCTTTTCTTAACTTGGGGCTTATTTAGTAAACTACAACCGATTCTATTTTTCTCATGATTTTACATGACAAATCGAAATTTTATTTAGTTTTCTTATAAATTGAATGCTTAATTAAGAAATTACAAGAGATTTTAATTTTCTCAATATTTTACATAAAAAATCGAATTTTTGTGAAAAATATGGGTGATTACAAAATATATTCATTGTCCCAATTCGAGGGTTATTTGAGAAACTATAATCGATTTTGGTTTTCTTATACATTTATATGAAAGATCGTATTCTGATAACAAAATTATAAAGGATCACCAGGTAAACCACAAATATGTAACAGCATGTATTTAATGTACGTCGAATAAAACCATCTATAAAATATTTATGCATTTTAGAACAAATAAAGCAAGTATGTATTTTTGCACATTTCACCTTTAACTGAATATTTTTTCATATAGAGATTTTTAGACCATATTTATATCAAATTTATAGTATATTTTGTTATTTATGGAGCATATTTAAATCTTTTAGAGAATATATTGCCAATCTGAGTATACTTTTTTATGCCTCATTGGATGTTATTCAAACCTGATTTGTAATGCATAAAAAATAAGGGATTCACTATTTTTGAAGCTCTTATTTTTTATATATAATAAAATTAATTTTGATAAACAGATTAATTTATATTTTTTTAAGTCATTTTCGAAATATGATATAGAGAATTTATTAGCTTTTAAACTTTCACAAGTAGCATCAGTTAATATTTTAAAATCAATTTACTTCTTTACTGAAAGGTATTTTTTTTAGATATCAATCTTTTTGATAATTTCTGAACTAATTCTAATGTTCAGAATTACTTAAATTGGTAAGCAAATGGAAAATCGTTGGGTATTTAAAAATAATTCTTTTAAACATAGTTGCCAGATAAATTTTAGTTTTGCCTTATTTTATAAAATTGAAATATTAATAAACATTTTGTTTAAAAAAAAATAAAAAATAAATAAAATAATAATAATAAATAAATAAAATTTTGTTTAAAAGTTAAATGTATTTTTAGGCCCTGTATTGTAGTAATCACTTAGTGGTAAAATCGTACTTAAGTTCATAAAATTGCTTTATAATTGAAAACTTAAGTATTCTTTTTATATTTCTTAAGATTTTTGTAAGTCTGAAAATTTTTTGACGCCTTAAGAAATATTTATTGAAAGTGAATAAAAATACAAATTCTAATAAAATTATTTTGAATTAAAGATAAAAAGAAAATTTAAAAATTTATTTGCGGTTAAATATTTTGCAGCAACACTTTTTAATTTTACAGCCTATAAGCCTAAGATTTCTTTATATCTTTCAAGTTACTTCAAATTGTTTAAAAGTGTTGATTTTTTCTTTATTTTTAGTGCTACATTAGGGTGGCATCAAAAAATGTTTTGCACAAAAAGTTAGTTTAATATTTATAATGATTCTTGGCATCACCATAATAAAATAGTAATCTAAATTAAAAGATATTAAATAAAATACAAGAAAGAAAGATATAGTCGGTAAAGTCCGACATATGATACCTCACACTATTGTACATGTCCATCAAAATTCGTGGAAGGGTCTTGTGTTAGACATGTGAACAATTGTGGACCGATGCTTTTACTAAGTGTAAAATAAAATATACGAATATAGAATATTACGTTCATATTAACATTTATATGAATTTATGCACTTTAGGGTGATTCAAGAAAGTGGGCTTATGCTTATATGAGCTATGGTAAAAAGCGATCCTCACAAAATTTGTCACTATGATTTCTACTTATATGAAACTTATTTGTGTCGAATATAAACCTGATACTAACATGTGTATGTAATTTATGCACGTTAAAGTGATTTTCGAAAGAGGGTTTTATGGTCAATTATGGAGCGATCTTCTTCGTACCGAATTTTATTAAAATATTACTATATTTAAGGCATTTATGATCGTTAAACCCCTATTGCGGGAGGACAATTGTATGGGGGCAAGGTGAAATAATGGATCGATCATCACCAATTTCTATAGGTTTCGTCATTATGTTATCAAAGACCTATGTGCCAAATTTCATTGAATTATCTTCAAAATTGCAACCTGTACTTAGTAGACAAGGTTTGCATGGACAGCCGTTCAACCAGACGGACGGGCTGACATTATTAAATCGACTAAAAAAGTGATTCTGAGCCGATTGGTATACTTTAATGTGGGTGTTGGATGATTTTTTCTGTGCGTTACAAACATCAGCACAAACGCATAATACACCAACCACCTATGGTGGTTTGGAGTATAATTAACATATCTATAATAAAACATTTTAGGATAAATAAAATATACCTATGATTTTTAGTTAGAGAAAAATGTTTTTAAGTTAGAACCACCCTACTGTAAATACATAAAAGCTTAAAACTCTTTGTTTATTTTCTTGTCAATTGAAGTTTTAAACTGCAAAACGAAATATTACTTAAGTGTTATTTAACCGAGTTTACAACAAGGCAACAGTATAAAATCGGGCCTTAATTTTTAAAGAGGATATTTTCCCATTTTTGGAGCATATTTTTCGTTTTTTACTGAATATTTACATAAAACAATTTTATTACAGCATATTTGTGCTTTCACAAATTAGCTTCCTTTTTTCATTTGAAGGATTACTTTAGAAACTACAACCAATTTCAATTTTTCTTATAAATTTATACAAAAAATATAATTTCGATGAAAAATATAAGTGATCACAGACCTTTCTTTTTCAATTGATGTCTTACTATATGTGATAACTATGGCAACCAAAAATATGCAAAATCATATTTTTCCTGGGCTTCAGGTGAACCAAACTATTATTTATTTATGCATTTCAAACTACTGTAAGAGTTTTTTCATCGATTTTTTACATATTTTAGCATATTTTGGTCCTAACAGTATGTTTTTATATATTTTGGGCTTAGCAGTACATTTTATCATACTTTCATAGAGAATCATATTTTAGCAATTTGGCAAATTTATTTCAGCAATTTAAATGACATATTTTTGCATATTTTATACTAAAGAGAATTTACAATTTTAGAGCTTTTTATATTTTTAGAGCATAAAACACTTATTCTAGAGCACATTTTTGGTTGACTTAGTAATAGCTTTTCATTTCATTTGAATCTCGTATTCTGGTTAAAAAAATAAAATTAAAAATAAATAAATCAGTACATTTGCTTCATTAAAAATATGTATTTAATCTTAAGTTTTATAGCTCGTTGCATTTTTATTGATCAAAACATTTCGATTCATGGTAAACAATTTTACAGGGAAAATATTTCGTATTTATTTTTCTACTAAATATTTGGCGAGCGGCGGCATTTATAAGTTGTTGCATGTTTAATATAAATAAATTGTTTATAATTTACCGCATTTATTGTATGGTGTTGCAATTGCTTCGCATAAGTGTTTGCATCTTCAGTAGCATGCCACATATAATCAGTAGTAGTTGTAATATCAGTTTTATTTCCCCCTTAAAATGCGGTGTTTTTATTTCTTCACTAACCGTTTAAATGAATTTGGTTGTGTGATAATTTGTTTAGATTATAATGGCAAGTTTTATTGAAAGTGAAATTATTGACATTACAGGTTAATGAGAATTTATGGTTTAGGCGATTTTCCTTATTTGTTTTTCATTTTGGGCTGCGTGTCTAATGCAAGTTGATAGTTGGATTGGAATTTGAAGAGGGTTTAAAAGGGAAAAATTTTTATTTTGTTTGGATATTCTATAATTGAATACAAAATATTTATGTTGGTAGGGTCATAAACAGTTGCCATTAAAATAAAATTTTAATTATGTTATTTAGGTGTTATTTTTTATAAGTAAAATTATGGCTAAAGTCATTTGACACAGTAAATAGAAGATTTTAGAATTTGGTTGAATATGCTTAATAATTTTATTCCATTTTTACTAAATTTTATTTCCTTTTGAATTTTCATGCAAATTGTTTTTATATTTTATTTAAATTTGCACGAAATTTAAAAGTTTTATGTCATACAAGACAAATGTTAGTAGTCTTCTTTTTATGTCTTAAACATTACAAAGGAGGAGTTTGTTTTTACATGGTATTTAACACTTTTTTTCTTATGGAAAAAAATCTAAGTTTACAAAAATGTCTCTGGGGTCATAGTAGCAACATGGCAAAAAAATAAACCTCAAAGAAATAAGTACCTGATGGTGCAAACATGTTGTATGAAGTAAGGCAGCACATGCCACACAAAAAGAAGTGCAAAACGCTACTGTTTGTTAAATAGAAAAGAAATAAACATCTTACATATATTCCAACATTTTAAATAATTTTTGGTGTTACTTGAATTTCAATTAACAAACAGCGTTACCGTTGAGAATTTTTAAAAAGTGTCTAAAAAAAGGGGATTTAAAAAAAATAGTCGAAAAATTTTTTTTTTTTTTTTTTTTGAAAAAGCTGTTTCAATAACTAAATAATCTCCTCAAAATTTGTTTATTTGATAAAAAAAAATATTGCATTTTAAGAAAAAATACAACTTTATTAATAACAATATAATTTATAATAATGTTTATTTTTGCAAAAATAAAGATTTATTCATAAAAATATTTAACATAATTTCTCTTTTTATTAATTAAACTTCTGTACTTTTGTACGAGGTTTTCACTCTGACTCCAGTCTAACAAACCCCCTTCTACAAAATTTAGAATTGAAAGTATGGATTCACAAGTGTTGACATTAAGTCTGTTGGACGTGTTAGGTTGAGATATTTCAAACAACTTGGTTTCTCGTCATTTAGCATATAATCTTAAAGAGTCGCCATTTATTTCCATTTAAAAAAAAAGCCAAAAAAAAGTGGGCAGGAGTTTGAAGAAGGAGCAATCGGCGACTATAGTCGCCAAACGGGAACTTAGTTTTGACTGCACTTGCTGCTACCTGTCTCAAATATTTTCTTATTATACAATATAATTTCAGTTATAAGGAAGTTCAATTTAAAAAGCAATGTTACAATGAATATATATAAGTAATAGATCCTTATAACTAAATCTTAAATTCTTCTATACTTAATATTTAATCATTTATGAATTACAAACATATTCCGCCTTGCATGTCCAGCATGTCTATGTGCAACATGTCATTATCTCCTAACAGTTACATTCAACTTGAACTTACAAACAAGAAATATAGCCAAACAGTTTCTAGTTTAATGTCCATCGCATTATGTCAACTGCAATATGAATATTTGTCACTACTTCCACCTCTAAACCTCCATTAACTCTATTGGCTCTAGTTATTTCAAATGCTTTATTTATAAGATAAACTTTAGAGTCTTATGGAGTTGTGTTGCTGTAATTAATGAAAATCCCCCAAATTATGGACACAATAAGGTCAAAACTGCAGTCACAAAGCGTTTGCTGTGTTAACGTTGTTGTTCAAGAAAAACAACACACCTGGTTGCAAAAATAATATTTGTTTATTTATGTAGCGATTTTTTTCTTTTTTTTTTATTATATTTTCTTAAAATTTATTTTTTCTTACATATTTTAACTCATGTTTAAGGCATTGTTTTACAAAACTGGAATTTTTTGCTTTGAGAAGAGTGATAGAGGAAAAAAAAAACTTGGTAACAGTAGTTATAATTTATGTGCATAAATACCTTAATCAAGAAATTTATGGGATTTAATGAACTATAATGCATAAATATGACTTTTTATCATTAGCTTTTTTTTATTTGTTCAATTTAATTTAATTTAATAAAATATACTTATGTGAGTACACGCAGAGAAAAAAATATGGTTGTGGTGAATATAATCTAAGAACAATATATTATGATTGGGATATATAATTACAGTTGAAGTTACAATCATTAATAGTAATAATTATTTTGATTCCATTTTAACATAGTTTTGTCCGGTTTTATAATTTTATGATTTAACTTTATAATATTATGAACCTATTTTATAATATAAATGTGTGTCTTTATTCAATTATTATTCGACTTTATCTTATTATAATCACATTTGATTACATTATGGTGCATTTTTTCATATTTTGTTTACACTTTATCATACTATTAACACATTTTATCATACTATAATTCTCTTAAATTGCATTATGTTTTTTTATGATATTATAATCTAATTTTTTCATATCATAATTTGATTGTATTATATTATAATCCCATTTTATTATAATATGGCAAAAAATTATATGTTTCATGTATTAAATTTGTTAAAATATAACATTTTTTTATTGAGTCTATTATATATTTTAGAAAATAATAGAAAAATCTTTACTAGATATTAAAATTTATATTTTTATAATTTACACATTAATTAGAATCAGGGACCGTGTGAAACGATAGAAAATTATGTTTGTTAGTAAATATTTTATTAGTATGAAGTGAATTAAATTTCATTAGCTCCAAAGGCTAGTAGAATTTTTTACCAATGTATATACATTTTCGAAGTTTGAAAAATATTAGAAAATACATATTTCAATAATAAAAATCGTTTAAAAAATTTACATTTAGTTTTAAGATTTTAAACACAATACATTATTTAAGTTTCTTAGTATTGATTATTAAATATCCATTTGACCACAAAACGTGGCCAAAGTGGAGTTTTTATTTCATAAAGATTTCAAATAAAACATTTTGATATGTTTTCAATCTGATATTTTATTTTTATGCTTACACAGTTATTTGAATTTTTTATAATAAAAATTAAATAAAAAATAAAAATTTGTCAATAATTTAAAGTTTTCATTTCACACAGCAGAACAAAACATTTTTCTCACCATTAAAAAAATACTTTTTTCCATAGGACTTTTCTATATATATAACTTTTTTTTTTGAAATGCAATACAATTTGATTTACTGGAAAATTTTAATGTATAGAATTTCCCTTTTACGTTTTATGTTTTTAACATTTTTATTTGCATTTATTTAGTTTTATTTAATTTTTTCCCAAATATTCATTATTTTATCACGTACTTTTGATAAATGCATAAATACATAAAAAACTGACAGACTACACACAAATGTGTATCTAATAATTGTGGAGAAAAAATATGATTTAGAAGCAAACACTCCACTGTAGCGGAAAACAAAAAATGGTCTAAAACAAACATAACATTTCTAAATCAAGCATTTAATAGTTGTATAAAATAATATATAATTAAAAATATATAAACGTTTTGTTTCTGGTAAAAATATTCAACAAACATAATATTTTTGTAGTTAACAATATTACAATTTTTATTGAGGGTAACCATTTAATTACTAAACATAAACAGAAATGTTTTTACATTGAATACAGTATTATTAAGATCAATAAAACATAACTTCCAGAACATTATATTATTGTGGTGACTATGGCGCAACCATGTTTTTTCTCTGCTTGTAGCTACTGAATTTTATATACAAAAGCTGAAAGTTTTTAAAGAAAGAATATTAATAACTCTTAAATTATGAAATAAATTATTTACTGTGTAATAGTAAGGTATAATTAGTGATTTTTTTTATAAAGTGTATAATGGTCCAATCTTGCTACTCACAATTTAAGACAATAGTTTGTAGATAGGTCGATTAAAAATTCTTAAAACAATGCTCCAAAAATCGAATAATTAGACTGAAAAGATAATAATTGAGGATTTCCAAATGACTTATACTTTAATTTAATTTAATGGAAAACATAATTAAGTATATAATTCATTATACCAACTAGGGTGGCCCTCATTCGAAAAACTGTCCAGATTCGTGTTCTCACCCCGTAGAGATGTGCTAATAATCTAAGAACTAAGAAATACAAAGTTTTAAGCTAATTGAAGAAAGTTTACCGATCAAAATATTAAAAATTATGATTTTTTTTTTAATTGTCCCTTTCTTCGATTTATTTGGGTTGGATTTTTTTTATATTTTTAGAATAGCAATATACTGTGGAACTCTAAAAGATATAAACCAAGAAATTTTCGGTTAAAAAACTTACAATGCTCAACACAAAAATTTGGGCTTTGACGTGCTAAACACGAATTTTCCTTCAGTTTTTTCCAATCAAGTACTGATTTTTTAATGTCTAATATTTCACATTTATCCGATTTAAGTAAAAGAAAGCTCAAAACATGCAAACGGAAATTGTCTTCAAGTTGTTTTAACATTATCTTTTTATTTACACAATAGTTTCGAAGTTATTCAGAAATTAGTGTAAAAAAAAAAAACATTTTTTATGCAAAATTGTAGAATTTTTTCTTTAAAAGTTCTTTAAAAAAATCAGTTATTAATTCTTTATCATAAAGTTGGTAATACTCTGAATTAAATAAGTCAAGTATCATCAATATTGATGCACAAATTTCAAAGTTAAGTGAAAATACCAATATATATATACAATTCAGTGGCAAAAAAAAATGTTTATTCTTCTTTGAACAAAATAGGAATAGATGAAATTTGATGTGCTAAAAAAGAATCTGCTTTCACTTTCTTTCCATCAAGTGTTATTTTTTTTGGGCTTAACTAATATGACCACCTTATTAGCCCGTCACACTAACTAGAGTACTTGAGTTATAATGAAATATACTCGTATAATTGCCTTATTATTAGATATTAGACAGATCCGTAAAAAAAATCAAAACCTGATAGAAAAATCTGAAAGCAGCACTTCAAATTACATCTAGATCACTATCTAGTTTAAAGGAGGACAAAAAAAAGTTTTTTTGGCCGAGCAGTGTAATTAATTTAATTAATATTTATTATACGTTGAGATAGCAATTTTGATATATAAATGAAATATTTTTCAAGTAATTACGTCCACACTAAGGTAACTAGAACCAAAAATTTTTAAAAAAGTAAAAATAAGTTTTTTTTAATGACAAAATGTTGTGTTTTTAGGAAAACCATAATTTTTCCACTTTAAAATTATTTTTGTTATCATAAAAAAGAACATTTATCCAATCTTGGTTTAAAACCACTTCGCCTGCAGATTTTTTTACGTCATAAAGATGTTCCTTCCAATGCCAATACTACACAGTGGGGTAGAATCGAACATTTTTGGATACAAATATTTAACTTCTAATCAACTGCTTTGACTTAAATAATATTTCACATAGGCCTAACAGAGGGATGTATAATTTTAAGTTTGGAAGGGGGCCTCCTAAAAGCTGAGCTAAGGGGGCTCAAAGTAGGAAAGATTTACATATAACTTTTTAACTGCTTGCCAAAATTTTGGTTTTTCTTCGATTTCAAAGATTTTTACATCTTCTTAAAGATCTCGATAAGACCATGCTTTCTGATTTAAAACATATAGAATAAAGTAAAAATTTTACCTATCATACTCTAAATTTTAATACAAATTAATTTTTAAGAGTTTAATTTTATCCCCATATAAACGTGCAACAAACTCTTAACGAAAATATTCACGTAAGTAATAAATTTTTTCTTAAAATTGTATGCAAAATAATAAAGTTTTACATAAAAAAGAAACTTGACATTAACTCTGTTACTAAAAACTTGAAATAAGTAACAATAAAGACAATTGTCTTAAACTGATTGCCTACTGGGCTAACATTTGTTTTTCTTTATATTATTTCTACTTTTTCTCATATTATTTCACATAGTTTTAGAGGGTGTAGCAATTGAAATGTACATTTAAATTTAGTTTTATTTTTATTTTGTTTTCCCGCAAAGATAAAATAATTTTTTCCACATTACGTATATATAAAAAAGATATTTAGATGCATGTGTTAAAATTTCATATACACCTTGAATTTTTGTAAAAGAAAATAACAATTTATGCTCTAAAATAAAGTACTAGCATGAAATTTAAAACAATGTTTCTTTAGCTTTATTTTTGGCGATGTAAGGAAAAAGAAATTTCTTATACTTGATATAAGAAAAATTTCTTTGTACAATAGGAATTGATTTTTTGTTTTTATGTTCTCCTCAAGAGTTGTTGTAATTTTTTTAGGCAACATAAATAACAGTGATATCGCAACTTTCAATCAATATTGTTGTATTTTCAGTTTCATTGTAAAGTTCGAATATGTACAATGTGTTTCTGTGAAGTTGGTAAAGCCTTAAAGATTTTTAAGTGTTTTTTTTTTTTTTTATTTTTGTTAGCAAATTTTAACTTAATGACCAGTAAATATTATAGACACTCCCAATTATTTGGTATTCACTGATTTTTTAAATTTTTTCACTATATTATTATGATTAAGATTTTGTTCCAAACGATTGCAGAAAAATGGTTTTGTTAACCTTGTCCTTTTTTTTAGTGATGGGGGGGGGGGTTAATGTGTGGTGGTAAATAAAAATGTAATGCATGAACACTATAAACACTAAAAAGTGTTTTATGCGCATAAAAATGCTTTTAAAATCGGAAAATATGCCGCTAGAATTAAAAAATATGCTCTTTAAGTGTAATTTTTTTTGGCTAAATTTTAAATTATCTATTGCTCTTGTTAAAAAAATTCCTTAAGTAAAATATGAAAGTTTATGCTCCTTAATATGCAAATATATGCAAAAAAATATGCCATTTAAATTGAAAAAATATGCTTTAAATAAGAATTTTCTATGAGAATATGACAAAATATGATGTTAAGCCCAAAATATGCTGTCATGAATAAAATATGTAAAAATATGGTGTAACAAATCGGTGCCAAAATTCTTGAAATTGTGTGAAATGTATAAATAACTAAGAGTTTGATTCACTAAAAGCCCAAGAAAAAATAAGATTTTTCATATCTTTGTTTGCCCTGGTAATAAGTAAGTATTAATATTATCTTTAAGTTTATTTTGTAAGGCTTTTGTTTAGTTTTATTTTTTATTATATTTTGTTTAACAAAATTAAAGAATATAGAAAATGGATTATAGATACCTATTCAAAAATGGTTAATATTGTACAGTTCACCTATATATGTACCAAAAGTGATATGTATATAAAAGAGTAACGTTATTGACTCATTGATTGACTGATTCGTCATCTCATAGCCCAAACGCCTGAAGCTAGAGAGATGAAATTTGGACCGTAGGTTGGTTTACCGCCAAGTGAATTCACTAAGACGAGATTTTTTGAATATTTAGGGGGCAAAAAAGGGTAAAATGGGCTAAATCGGTAACCTTATATCTCATAAACTAATATAGATATTAATACCTGTCCCTATTAATTAAAAAAAATAAACGGACAGGTGTCTGATACTTTTATGAACAACAATCCCTTTTGATAGAAAACGGGTGAAAACCGAATTTTGGTATTTTTTTGACACCATAGATACCTTTTAGACCAGTAAAAGTACCAAAAACGAAACAAGTACCAAAAATAGGTACGATTTTCACCCCATACAATTTACATCGTATTCGTAACTAATTGAAAAATATCAAATCAAATTTGGTGTTTTTTAGAAATTCGAATGTGTATGGGGTGATAATCGTACCTATTTTTGGTACTTGTTAATAAAATATTGCTTTCTATTTATTGAGAAATGCATTATAGTATTTTAACATGGAATCCCACTACAATTCAGAAATTAATTGGAATACACTTTTTGTTGCATCCATGGGGAAAAAATACCAAAATGGGGTAGAAGCGAGAAATTACAATTTATTCAAACTCAATGATAAATTTTTTGAACTTAAATGATCTTAAATAATTAAGAATTTTGTGGTACTTTTTCGTTCTTTTTTGGTTCTTTGTAAACTTTCTTTTATATTGAACCTAGGAACATCAACTTGTGGTCCTAAATGAGGAGAAATAACCATAATCTAAAAGCAACATATTATGATTGGAACATATGATCACAGCGAAAAATATAAATAATTTTAAGTAATAATTTGTCATATTGTGTCCAATTTTGTTTTTTATGTTATGATTGCTAGTTTAACATATACTTAAACAATCTTACTACATCATTATCCCATTCTATCAGATTATGATTTGATGTTATCATAGTATTATTCTATCTAATTATATTATTATACCACATTATCATATTATGATTCCATTTTATCATATTATTATTATTATTTTATCATATTGATATGTTATCATATAAATATATATATCCAATTTTATCATATTATTATTTCAGTTTGTTATATTATTATTCAATCTTATCATATGTTAAAATAAAACGTATTAATAAAAAATTATTTTTATAAATTTTTTTTGAAATAAAAAACTAGAGGAAAAATATTTTCATATTATTTATTCACTAATTATATTCATTTGTACCATTATATGTGGTTCAAATGCAAGATATGTTTTTTTAACTAAACCCTTTAATGGTGGTTAATCCATATCTTGTATTGCTGAAAGTATGACCAAAATTTATCTATTTATATTTATTCATATATAAACTAAATGAGAATTACAATGAATTTAGAAAACAAACATTAAAAAGAAAATATATTAAAAAATAAACAAGTATTGAATTTTTGTTTGTGAAAAGGATAAGTTTTCTATTTATTTGAAACCTTTTATTGTCATGAGAATAATAATGTTAATATGGTTTAAAAACAGAATATGGTTTAAGAACAAGGAAAAATATTGCAAATATTTAATGATATTAGAAGTAATTATACAATTATGCTTCTGGTAATGATATTTAAAAATATATAATTGTTGCAGTCAACCATATTAAAATTTTTATTGAGTATAAACATTAAATGACAAAATTTAAACAAAAATATGGTTATCACCAACATATAATTATCAAAATTTAAGAAAATTAATAATGACAACATAATATTTTTATAGTGATAATGCTGTAACCATGTTTTTTCTCTATATGCATGGGGCCGAATTTCGAAGATTAAATTAATACCTAAAAATGTTTAAGAACATCCATATTTTTGGACGATATTTTTTATTAGTCATCATTGAAGCTATCGTCTTCATATTCAACCAGTTATGATGATCTGATTTTATAACTTTACTTGACTAAATATTCCGTCATTTCATTTGAAATATTTTTTTTAGAAATAAACCACGATTACCAGAACTATTGAAAATAAAATACTTTTTTTGCGTTAATAAAGATTTTTATGTCTTATCGACCTTCGGCCGGGCTAAGAACCTTCTCCTCTGAATAAGTTTTTCGAGTATGAAAAATTTTTTAAATAAAAAAAAAAATAAAAAATTTAATCGATAAAAAATGTCAATTTTACTCCCAAGTTGTTAATGTATATGTCATATTACATATCATTATAACTCGTTAACTAAGAACGAGCGGACAAAATTTATTATATTACTACATTTATAAGAAAAAAAACTATTGAATCAGAATTAAAATCATTAAAAAAAAATCAATAGTTTCGGTGATCTTGATTTATGTTCTTTTTTATATTGTTTATAATGGCACTACTTTAGCATTCTTCAGTTCGTAAAAGTTTTTGCAATAATCGTTTGCACACAAATTAGAATTTAGTCCTAATATCATTTTATCGAGAAGTGAATGCTCCCAATATTTTCTCGTAAATCAAATTCTTTCAATTAGAAATTTATTTAATAAATCTGCTATGCTCTTCTGATGCTTTTATGCTTTTAATGGTTACCTACTTTTAGGATAAAAAAGTTATAAAAATATTTTTTATTTTTAGTCCAGGTTCTGGATTTAAAATCGAATGTAACCTTTGAATCTATTAAGCAAACATTTTCATACAATTGTGAAAATTCGTCGGGATATTTTCCTTATATGAAGAAAACACCACGTTTTTCCGTTGCCATAACTCAATACATAGTACATAAATTTATTGAAGTGACCAAAAGTTACGAAAATAATTTACGAAATAACAAAATTATATATGCTACGTTGTGTGTTGAAAAGTTACGAAAAATCAAACGGCAACACTGGTGTGCATATCAATTTCTATTTAATCTAATATCAAACATGTCGTTAGTAATTTTGATAATCCTATTTTTTTTTCTTTTTGGTACTTTTATAACTAAAATAAATATTTAAAGAAATTTGGGGTCTTGGTGGGTAAAAGTGGGTATGTAATAACAAAATTTAAATATTGACCCAACAAATAGCTACAAATATTATGAAAACCAATTATTTAATTGGGTGATATGTGAGCTATTATCAAAAATGACTATTTTATTATTAATAATGAAAAACATAAATATTATGTAAAAATTATTACGTAGAATCAGTTTGAGTTAATCAGTTCTTAGAGGGGGGCAAAAGTTATAGCGGTTTTAAGTTGAACATATAAACATTTTTGCAAACCAGAAATTTGTGTGTAATTCTGGTAAAAAATACGCGTATTATTAAAACCTACTGAGTTATTTAAATAAAATTTATGATATATTCAATGTTTTATGGTATTAGTGTGGTATATTTTAGGATTTCCTTGCAAAAATTTCAAAATTTATCATTATACTAAAAATTGCAAATTTTAAAAATTTTGCAAAAAATTATATCCCCATATTTTAATCTAATCTAAGATCATTTTCTAACCCAAGTGAATTTTTTTGGTCATTATAATTTTTAACTTTCGAAATTTTTTTCCATTACAAATTGTAGAAGTGCCTCGCAAAAACTGACTGAGATTGTCTACATCAATGAGATATAGTACAAAATATACAGAATTACAGCAAGTATTAATCCCTTTTTCAAGATTTTGATTTCATTGAGGAGCGTACAGACCTCGCCCAAAAAACAAAAAAATTCAAAAATGTCACAAAAATTTGGGTACCCTATATATAGCTTTTGAAAGTCTGCACAACAACAAAGAAGGTGTAGAATTTATTCACAACATCTGATCAGTTTATATAAGATAGCAGGAGATCAAAAAGTATAAACGCGTGAACAAAGAAGAATGGGGAAAAGTTAAGTAATTTTTGGTCCTGTTTCTAAGTTTTTTAAATCTAAACAGCAATCTGATTATAAAACGAAACATAAAGTGCTAAAATTTGGCACTCAATTAGGTTCTAGTCTTGTGAGATGTATAACCTGTTTGTTTAAGATAATATTACCACAAAACTTATTAAAGTTTAAAGTCAGTTTCAGCCAGGTTAAAAATTGTTGATAATGGCCCATATATACATTAGTATTTTTTTGTACCCTGTATTATTTAATTAAAAACTCATAGAGGGTTTAGAAGTCGTTCTTTATTGAAATAAAAGCCTAGTGGCATGAAATTGGAATCACTACAAATTGACATTGAAATGCATTTTATTCATCTTCTGAAGACACCATTATAATAACTGTTCCCATGGGAGTTAGAAGTCATACTTTAATTCTTCGAGTTTTTTCACTTTTGGTATTATATTTTGTTATTTTCTAAATAGAAAAAGCTGCCAAGTTTATACCTGATCAATGTAGGAGTTTCGAAAGTATAATTCTAGATTATTACTAAGTGACAATATAAATAATTCCTCGATATCCTGTAATTCAAAATTGCATACTGACCCCGTCCAACTAGAATAAGTCTTAATATTTTACGAATACCTAAACATTTTCCTTATACTTCTAAGCTATTATAACTTTCAAAAATGTATTTTAAAATCTTCAAATTATTAAAAAGATTTTCAAACCTGTATTCTTAGCTTTTTTTTTTTTGAAACAAAGTTTAATGTTTTAAATTGTTTATGAATATTTTTATTTTAATTTTTCTTAATCTTAATCTTACCCACAAAACTAAATGAACATTAAAACGAGTATTTTATCTATTACATATAATCAAAATAATTTGTACATCGACTTCCGTTTGAGTTAGTATTTTGACTGTCTAGCCTTTTACAAAAAATAAGTATTTACATAAGTAAAAAATAAACATTTAACACACATATGTGACATTAATTTCGGCAAACGTTTAAAAGCGTGCTATACTTACAGCCATAATACTAATACTTATTGCCAGTCATTTTCTGCATACTTAATATTTACATATTAGCTGACTGCAATTCTAACTAAAAAAAAACAACAGCATAATTAGCATTTGTTTAAATAATTTGTTGCAAATAAATAACAAAATACAAAGCAAAAAATTGTAAAAAATCGCTAAGAATTAATTGTGCTTCGAGGAAACAACGTGATTTTATGTACTCGTATCCATAAAACAATGTACTAGGAACATAAATAAATATTAATACCACAACTACTGCCACCACCAAACAACTATCAACCAACCTTTTGTCACCTAGTCTATCATAAGACCACTAGTGAGAGAGAGAATAAACACGTATTTAAAATTGTTATTTATGTTTAAAATTGAATATTTCCTCTTCAACCAGCGTTGCTGTTTTGATGTAATTGAACCAAAATTGGTAGATTTATTATATATATATATATATATATATATAAGAGAAGAAAGTGAAAAGCATTGGTTAAAAATCTTAAAAAAAAAAACATCTTACTAATGACAATTCTATGTTAAAATCTTTACTTTTTCAGCTTTTATTTTGGACCTTATTCATCACTATTATTCAGAGTAGAAAAAATCACTGCAATAGACCTAGACCTTTATAAAAATATTTTTTAAACTTTTGGTACTTCTTCCCATTTTTTGGAACATAAATATTTAAATATAAATATTTTTCCGAAAGTGTTATGTGACCTATTAAGCGTATAACGCCAAATGAAGTGCAAACTGCTATAAAAATGCTTAATAATTCAAAAACACCAGGATATGATAACGTTGACCCTAAAGATTTAAAATGTTTACCAAAGAAGTCTTTAATTTTTCTTACAACAATCTTTAATTCTGTGATCAGATTAAATCATTTTCCATCGCAGTGGAAATATCATAATGATACTACAACCCTAGTCTCTTCATACAGACCTATAAGTCTGTTTTCAAAAATGTTTGAAAGACTTTTTCTTAAAAGACTGCTTTTTATTTTAGAAGAAAAAAAAATATAATTCCAGAACACCAATTTGGTTTTAGGCATAAACATGGCACACAAGAGCAATTCCACTGAATCGTTGAAGTTATTTCTAATGCTTTAGAGCAAAAACTATTTTGTTCAGCTGTTTTTTTTTTTGGATATACAGCAAGCATTTGATATAGTATGGCATGATGGACTGCTATACAAATTAAAAACACTAATACCAGCGCCATGTTATTTGATGTTTAAGTCGTACCTACACCAAAGGCATTTTTTTTTTTTTTTGTAAACATCAATGAAGAAAACTCAAATTTTGGTATAATAAAGTCTGGTATCCCCCAGATCAGCGTTTTTGGACTAGTTCTGTATACGATGTTTACATCTGATATGCCTACAAAAGATAAAATAATCATTGCCATTTATGCTGATGATATCGCTATACTAGCATCTTTTGAATCACCAACGGAGCCCCTAAAATGGTTCAGGAAGAATTAAATATAATTCAAGAATGGTTGTTAAAGTGATATTCCACTTCACAGTCAGTGCTCAAAAATCAGTTCAAGTTACATTTTCTTTAAGAAGAAATTATTGTCCACCTTTATTTATAAATGGGTCTCCAGTTTCAATAAGCAATAACGTGAAATACTTAGGACACAATCTTGACAGAAGACCTACTTGGAAAAACCATATACAAATGAAACGTGAACAACTAAACATCAAAACCAAAAAAATGTACTGGTTATTAGGACCGTGATCAGAACAATGTTTTATTATATAAAAGTATCCTGAAGCCGACTTGCACTTATGGCATTTGAGATATTGCAGAGATATCAATCAAAAATTTTACGTTTAATTACAAATGCTCCATGGTTTGTTAAAAATATCAACATCCATAAAGATCTCAAAATTCCAATGGTCAAAGAAGAAATTGAGCGTTATAGTAACAGATATCTCAACAGTCTTAATAACCATTCAAATGTGTTAACTTATTAAATGATAGTAATGAAATACGGTGATTAAAACGATTTCATGTACTTGACCTCCCTTATAAAAAATGAAAATGTAAATATGTATGCTAATTCTACGAATTATGTAAATATATTAGTACTACAAATAATGTAATTTTTCTTTTATTGAATTTATAGAGGCTCAATATCTTAAGTTAAGCTTTAAATTTTTACATATTATACGATTTCCTTATTATTATTTTAAATTGTAAAATAGATTGCAAATAAAAAAGTGTTGTTAAAAAAAACAAAATGTTATGTTTGCAATTATCTATTTTACTTTTTTAGAAAGGTATTTTCGAAGTGGTGAAAATTTATAATTTTATAAAAAGTATATAAATATTCATATTTTGCAGTTATATGACCACAATCTATTTTATTATTTTTATATTGGACGTTCTGCTTGCACTAATTTTCAAATATAATTTTTTGTAAAAAAGGTTTATTTTAAAATTTGGCACATTTTGGTAGGTTTTGGTAGTTTTTATAAAAAATTTTGGTACAAAAAATATTTTCTTTGTGGCAACGCTGTCTGCAACATATAGAGATATACTATAGAGTATTTATTGATAGCAGTAGTTAGTGTATGTTCAACATGTTGTTTGAATGCATGAAATTACTTTAGTTTTTTTTTTCAAAACGATTTTTCTGTATTGATTTTTTTTTATTTTCTATGTTTTTTTAAATATTTAATGTTTTCTAGTTATTTTTTTAAATGGAAAATAGTTATAAAATTTGTTTGATAAGCCTCGTTTTATTTTTATTTTTTGTGCCTTTTCACTTCTTTAAATACAATATTTTGATATCCTAAAAACTAAAAAATAATCATTTTAAAATTTTACCACACCCTTTTTACATTAAATAGTCTGCTTATTTATTTTAGTTACATTTTATTTACTTGTATTGATTATTGCTGTTGCACGGTGGAAGAGTAGGATAAAAAAAAATGAGGCAAAAAATAATTATTCCAAAAATAATTTAAACTTATTTGGATTTTCACTACTCAAAATATACATATTGAATAAAAAATAGAATAGAAAGAGAATTAAAATTTTTTTCGATTACTAATTATTTAGCAATTGAAAATCACGGATGTAGTAAATTATATTCGGAGAAATGTTTTTTTGAATTAGGTTTCGAAAAAATCGTAATTTTGGGGATGTTGCGAAAAAAAGGACGTGAGACTTTTCTTCCAATCCAAAGGTCAAATCCTGTCAGGATGAATATTTATCTCGTTTAGACCAAATATATTTTAACTTATAATATAATTTATTTTGATAATTAATTATGATATAATTTATTTTGGCTCACAGTTTGTTTCATTTTTTAAAACAAAATGATAGTATAGTTAAAAAAAAAAATATATTATTAAATTTAATTTTGACAACCTCCCTACCTACCTCGACGACAAATAATAAAATATGACAAATAATATATGATATGGTTTGTTTCTGTACTTTTTGGGTAAATTTTTTTCTAATATAAAAATTTATTTACGCCTTTTAAAAAATTACAACATTTTTTTTAATTTCTATCTATTGATACAAAAATAATTTTAAAAATCTTACAACTTCACCAAAGAAATTACTTTTAATACACAGTTTTATGGAATTTTTATTTTTTCATATTCATTTTTTTCTTGGATTTTAAGGTGCTTTTGAATAAATAGAGTACATGAAGAAGACACTTAAAAGCTATGTCACATATACACATATTGTCAAAAAGATTTTTATCTAGTGAGTTTTAAATTCAAATATTCACTAAAAGTAACAATTTTCAACAAAAATTCAAATCTTCAACAAAAAAATGTTCTAAAAATTTAATTGGGTAATTATAAAAAATTTTTAAATAAGTTTTTTTTGCCAAAAAGTGTGTGTTTATTAGCAATAAGAAATTACTTTTTTCTTAACAAAAATCATTTTTATAAAAATAAAATAATGAAATATTGTTATATAATCCAAGTAAGATAAGATTATCTTTTGATGTGATTTGTAAAAAGTATCAGCAAATTTATTCGAAAAAGCAAGTAAAAACACTGTGAGTTTTTAATATTTGTGAATAAGGGTCTTTCATGGGACCTATGGTCAATTGTCGATCGGTTATTACAATATTTGATGGTGTAAATTATATTTCTGTAAAATATATGTATATGTAATAATATCGGGATATTATCATTCAAATTGCATTTACTCGTATTATGTGCCTGATTCCCGAAAGTAGGTTTTTTAAGGGAGATATAGTCAATTATATACCGACTGTGATAAAACTTTGCACAAGATTTTCTACCCACATAAAACTTATTCGCTTCAAATATTATGGTTTTGCTAACAATTGTATTGGACTTATGAACTTTAAAGTGTTCTTAGGTGGGCTTATGTGAAAGCATGGTCAGTTTTCAACCTATCTTCGTAAAATTTGGCACACAGATCACTTGGTCTGAATTTTAATGAATTACTGTGTAATATAAATCACTTATATACATTTATTACTACTATTGTTCTACAAAAAATACATGGATATAGGCCCTTATTCTGTTTTAAGATATTTTTAGCTGCAAAATTTAGAATGTTGTAATCCGATTTTTTTTAGAGATACTTTGCATAGACAAATGTTTAATCAATTTTACCAAATATTGTAAATATATGAGAAAACTGTTGATTTTTTTATGATATATATATATATATATATATATATATATATATATATATATATATAGAAACCAGAATTAAGGTGAGAATTTATCACATGAATATTGTGGAAAAGTGTAGGGTACGTAAATTAAATAAAAAGACAGGAAATATTTCTTATAATATTATTGTACAAGAATTTCAACAAAGCAGTTTTTGTATAATAGGTATATCGATCAATGACCTTGAATTATTCGGAAAAAATCTAGAGATTTTTTTCATCTGCAAATTATAAATCAATTTACAATAAATTTATTATCATATTTGCTTTTCACATTTACTTTTCAGCATGCAACATTGTTACATTTAATCGCAATCTTTGAGTCCCACTGTTTATATTTTATAGCATGTCGTATTGTTTGTATCTCTAGTATAAATGTTGTTCGTTTATGTATTGTATGACATTTTTATGAGATTGTGTTAAACAATGACATTTATTGAGATAATTAAATGAACTTAATTTAAGTGGGGTAACTAAACTACAGCAGCTATATTGTTTTATGAAATAAATTATGTTTTTTGCAAAGTTTAAACATTGATTGTAAAAATCAATAAATTTATTCCATAATTTAATAACGTGATAATGGGGTGTTGTTTTATGTTGATGCTTTTGGAAATTTTTTAAATAATAAAACAAAGTTTAATGGAAACGAAAAATCTGATTGAGGGAAAATCCATTAAAGAAAAATATACAATTGGTTAATTATTATTATTATTATTATTATTATTATTATTATTATTATTATTATTTTTATAAAATAATTGACTAAAGATGCTTGTAGCTTTAAACAATTTTAGCTTAATGAATATTATCCAAATAGCATTTACTCTTTGTTAAATTAATTGTTAAAATTATTTAAATTTACTTATCGAAAAAGAGAAAAACATTTATTTATGCAATATTATATATTTGCTAAAGTTATTGAAATATTGATACGAAAACAACATTTTTAAGAATATCAAAAAAACACAGACAAATACTCTTTAATGAAAATTGTACAAAAAAAAGTAGTCATTTAATAAAATGTAAAAAAAAAAACAAATAATATAAAGAAGTTTGGTAAGACCATTCAAACGTTGTTAGCAGTAAATAAATAAACATGTATTTAAATATAAGGGGGTTCCTAAAAAATCTTTTTTCTGAACATTGTAGCACATACAAATAAAATTTAAATACTTTTTAATTTGCTATTTATGGGACAGCCTATTGTTCCTGCGACTTCTGTTAAAGTTTTATTTTATCACGCACTCAATCAAAATACATATATTTGTTTGTTCGTTTATTTTAAATGGCATACTATTGCGTAAAATTTTATTTCAATTTACTGTTTGTTGCTGTTTTTATTTTTCATTAAAGATGATTACACTGTGTTTGTTTAATTTAAGAGGATGTCTACACAATTATCTTTAAAATAAAATTTAATGGTATTTAATAATTTTATTATTTTTTTATAAGATACTTGCTAAAAAGCTACAAAATCCTAGTAGTTTGAAAAAAAAAACAAATTACTGAAATTACATAAATTTAATTTTTACAAAAATGAACATTAGAACTGAAGTTCGTGTCTTAAGTCTTTTGTTTTATAGCCAAGTTTACAAACTACTTTTGCCGCAATAGTTTGTATATTGCATTTGTAATTATGTGCACACGTACGTCACTAAAGTGTTCTTATTTCTAAAATTCTACGAATAATTAAGTAGAATCACTGAGACACCATTTTGCTAGGACATTGGTGTAGAAAGTTATTATATTATTTGTCATAATTTATGATATTGTTTTATAAATTATTGGTTACAATCAAATAAACATAAGTCATGACTTTGTAACACATAATTTCAACAAGAAAAAAAACAATCATTTGTATTTTTTGGTATATCTTTGACACTTTACCGCTAATACATACATATATATATATATATATATATATATATATATATATATATATATATATATATATATTAAAAATGATTGATTATATTTAATGGCAAATAAAGGAAAATAATAATGAAGCAAAATAAAATCAATTTATTAAATTAGCAAACAAAAGGTAATGTATTTATTAATTCTTTTTTCTTCAAAAAATATGTAAAATAATAATTTAGATAAGTATGTAAAGCATTATATTATGTAGGTGGTTAAACTATTTTCTAACAAAATTTACTGTTCAGGTCCTTGGAAAAATTATTTAATTAATATTTTTATATTGTATTATAATGTATTGGGATACACTAAATCCATTACTCTATGCTTGTCTGGAAATATTACTGAGGTCATTAGCTTTAGAGCAATTCACTTTACTTCTTAAACTTACTATAACTTAATCTACAATGACAAGATAAAAACTGAAGAAAATAATAAAAAAAAATATTCACAAATTTATTTCGAAGCAAATAAATTTATGGCAAGGAAAAGGTAAAAACTCAAGAATGCTTCATTCACTTCCATATAAATTTTTTGAAAAATCGAGGAAATATCTCACACAATTTAAAAATTAAAAATCTACGAATTATTTCAGGAGATAAAAGTTTTTGTATAATATTGTTTTAAAATTACCTAATTTTTTATCAAAATGGTGAAGTTAAATATTAAAGTACTTAAATTATTACATAAAAACAAAAACTGTAGGTAAAGGTCTTCGGTAAAATCACTAGATATTGTATACCCATTTCCCGATACCCATTTCCCAAAATATTTTAATTAAATGGAAAATATATCAACAAAATCCACTCCATGAGATCGATAATAAAGTAATATCTGTAGAGAGAATCCCATATGAGATTGATAATTTCGCCCCATATAAATCGCCAGGGCCTGACGGCATTTTACTGCTGTTGCTACAAGGTGCAAAGACGTGTAGCTTTTATAGCTCTTTAAAATCCACTTTTCACTCAATCGTGTTCCACTGAAGGTAATGTTTGTTTCCAAAATAGTGAAGAAACGTAGAGAGACTTCAAAAGACTTTCGAACGATAAACTTATTTTCTTTCCTACTGAAAATATTTGAAGGACTAATTGATTCATGACGATCTTTTGAATTTAGACAGTACACTATGGTAGCTTTCTTGAGTATAAAAGGTAGCTTTAACAACATCTAAACTAGGACAATTCAACCAGGGTTTCCCAATGAGGGTCAGTAGTAAAGGCTAAGAAAGGTTTAAAATAATGTATAAATATATTTTTTTTATTTTATTTCATTTCATTTTTTTTTTTTTTTTTTTTTTTTTTTTTGTTTTTGATTGAGGCTACTTGTCGTCAATTGATTTAAATGTGGCGATAAAAAGTTTGCTCGATGAAGACTCGTTTCAAATGTAAGGAACGCTTACATAATCGTCAAAAGTAGATCAAATAGCAATTTCCAGATTTCTAGAGCACTTTAATTCATCAAAAATAAGAAAAATAGATATCATACCAACTGAAGACAAAAGATGTGGAAAGGCGATTTTGAATGTTCGAAATGCTATTACAGCATCACCCAACGAAATCCTTTCAGTATTGTAGTGTTGCGGGTGATGAAACATGGTGCCCAGGTGAGATTTTGCTAAAATAGTGTGAAGAAAACTAAGCATATTCTACTGGGAATATTAAAATATTTGTCGATAGCCAAGCGGCAATTCTATCATTCAAATCGTACTCAACAAAATCTATTTTCATCAAACAGTGTAAGGAATAAGTCGACTGCAATTCTAAATTAAATGGCCCGAGTGGATTCTGCTTTAAATGTCTCCTGAGTGATAAAAAGTGATAACCACAACAAGAAGAAAGCGGTAATCAATTTTCTACATGAATGTCCTAGCAAAATGGTGTCTCAGTGATTCTACTTAATTATTCATAAAATTTTAGAGCTACCATTTTAATCACATATAGGGTAGAAGGAGGAGCATTCGCCATATTGGCATATCTGTCATTGCCAATTATCCTGAAAATCAAGTAATAATTTTTGTGGCAGAAAGAAGTTCTTTTATTTTATCCCAGATCCTTCGTCCATCAAACTTTGATATTTTTAATTTAAATACATTTGATCGGAATTAAATAAGAACTGACAACAGCTGCTTTAATAAATTCATTTAAAAAATAAAAAATATTAACATTGGTTCATAAGACTCCTCCTGGAGACTATTCAGCAGGCTTCTGGTGGACAGAACCTAACTTAACCTTCAGGAACGTCACATTAAACTACAAATCATTTATCATGATTTTAAAATTGCACTGTTTTTGGATTTGTATTTTTAATTGAATTTTTATTTATTTTACATGAACTTCAATAAATTATAATTTTTTTCAATCGCAGTATTAAAATAGAATTAAAAAACACCATTTATACACAATCAATTCCTGCCCAATTACTGCCTGAACTTTCCTTATGATTTGGGTAGTTTAGCTGTTTTCGGTCACTTCAAAAATTAAAAAAATAAACAAAACGTGGAGGAAGTCAGGATCAAACGGACTTAAATTAAAAACTCATATCTAAATCTCAAGTACAAAAGAAAGCTTTACGGTTATGAGAAGAGCGCACTTTTAACAGAAAAGTAATGAATGCTCGCACTTCTACCCCACATACGATTACAATTTAGATGGAATTTTTATTATTAGTGTTTTTAGTTCATAAATTAATTAATTAATTGTTTAACAATTTTCATGATATTAGGCTTATTTTATTCAGAGCAAAACTAAACTAAAGTTAATAAAGATACTTTTAAAGAGAAACGATTTTCCAATTTGATATGAAAAATTAATTTCTTCGCCACTAATTTTCGAATAACTCTAAAAATATTAAGTGGATAAAAACAATTATGCTAAGAAACATTGAAGGTAATTTTAATTGAAATTTACTGGATTTTTAGTTACCTATATTAAAAAAAAAAACGTTCTCGAATTACACTAGTATAATCGCCTAATGAGGTGTAATATTTGCCATCCCCTAAAAAAATATGTACGTGATAGAAAAAACTTAAATCAAATTCTTGTTTAACACGTTAAATTCAACCTTTTTGTTAGACTACACAGATCAACAATATCGCAGAAAAAAATTTACGTTACGAGTAATTCTTCAATATTCTTATTACTTAGGACTGATATAATGTAGGAAATTAAACGAAACGTTTCCAATACGTCACAATTTTAACCCATTGACGACCAAAGAAAATATGCTTCTCTGTAGGGATTTTAGGTTATATAATTTTTTTGCTAATAGATAAACAAATTATTCACTTATGTTTTGTAGAAATGGTGCTACTAAAATTTAGTATAAGTCAAGTTTCCAATTTGACGCATGTAGAAGTCTTTAAAGTTCCAAAAATTAAGAATTTCTTAACTAACCCTCATAAAACCATGGAAAAACGAGGTGTGAGGGGTGTGTATGGAGGAGAATTTTGTATTTGATATAATTAACGCATGATTGTAGATCTCAAAAATGGTAAAATTTTTAAAATCGCACTGACAAAAATGCATGAAGAAAAATTGTATCAAGAGTTTAGAAAAATCCAAATTTAAATAACAAAGTCAACAAAAAAATAGAAAAAAATTACATCGTTCCCCTTACTCCTTAAAATACTTACTCCTTAGAATAAATATAGTGTAGAGAGTTATATGAAACACTTCCGTCACGTCACAATTTTAAGAGATATAATGTTTTTATTTTCAACTTTATTGGCAAATGTATGCATATTTTTTTCTTCTTAAATTATAATTTAAGAAAGTGTAATTTTTAAAATTTTTTTCATACTAAGAAGCAGCATAGTAAGATTCCATATGCTTTGATAAAATCGCTTAGTAATCTATTACCCACAATAGCATTTTGGTAAAAAAGCACCCATTGTTCATCATCGCTTATTGCTCACATTTTTTCGGGGATATTTAAAATTTTAAAAGTGCTATGTGGAGCAAGTTGGAGACAAGACATGTTTTACATTTTTGTTGCACTATTCCTTCTCTATAAAACATGGACGCCTAATTTGCTCTACCTATTACCCAGAAAATTATATAAACTAAACATTTCCTAGAGCTACGTGTTTCCTTTGGTCATCAATGGGTTAAACGTCAGTCATGAGTTAGTTACATAAAATACAAACTTCCCCGCAAAACCCACTCCTTACACTTTATTTTCCCATGGTTTTATGAAGATTAATCGAGAAATTCCTGATTTTTAGAAATTCAAAGACTTCTGGTCCTATGTGTATCATGGAGGCTTAACTTGTACTAAATTTTTCCAACACCATTTTTTTCTATAAAATATGGATAACTAATTTGCTTTACCTGTTACCTAGAAAATTATATAACTTAATAACTCCTCAGCGAAGCATATTTTATTTTTTCGTCAATAAGTTAAAAATTTGATGTGATGGAGAAAAACCGAAATGTTCCTGATGTTTGGAATGACTATGCCCACAATACCTGAATATAGTTTTCACGATACTTTTTTAGTATTGACCTGTGCTATTACCAGCATTTATTAGTTTTAATGTTATCGATTTTTAATTTTTTAAATTTATGCAAATCACTAACAAAGTGTTGAAACTTGTCAGTTTTTTCTGCAACATAATATATGTTTTAATTGTAACAATTTTTGCTTTGCCAGTTCGCCTTTTTTCATCATATTACAATCATACTTATAAAAGATTGCCAATAGTTACCAAGAAAATAGCTTCAAGCAAAATCCTATTGTAATTATTGCAGCTACAGAGAATTTCACTTTCACTTTATAAAAAAAAAGAAAATATAGCATTGAAAAAACTTTCTTTACATTATTCTATAATAGACAAATAATAAATATATAGTCGGTAAAGTCCGACCATATGATACTCTGCCCCATTGTGAATATGCATCAAAATTCAGGAAGGGGTCTTATATGGGACCCGTTACTAATTGTGTACCGAATCTTGTAATAAGCGTAGTGTATATTTTTACTAAACATAAGTATACATTATATTACGTTATTTATGCATATTAAGGTGATTCCTGGCTGATCCTTATAAAATTTGTTACTGTAATTTCTAATTACATAAAATATATTTGTGTCAAACATTAACTTGTCACTAACTTTAGTTTAGAATTTATGCACGATAAAGTGATTTTTAGAAGAGGGTTTTATATGAGAGCCATGGTTATTTGTGGACAGATCTGCATGAAATTATCATTGAAATATTATTATATTTATGATCTTTAAATCCCTATTTCTAGAGGACGTTTGTATGGGGGCTAGGTGAAATAGTGGACCGATCATAACCAAATTTAACAAGCTTTATCTCTGTATCTTAAAAATCACACTTTCCAACTGTCAGCAAAATACCTTCAAAATTGCGACCTCTACTTTGTGCACAAAGTTTACATGTATAGCCGGCCAGCCACGTACTGAGAGACGGATGGACATCTTTAGGTCAACTTAAAAAGTGATTCTGAATCGATTGGTAAACTTTAAGTTGGGTATTCGATAATTCTTTTTGTGCGTTACAAACATCAGCACAAAAGCATAATACCTCAACCACCTATGGTGGTGTAGGTTATAAATATTAAAAATATAAATTACATATTTAAAAAATTTAATCCGAAAATTGAAGCTTTCAAAATCAAAAGATTACTCATATCCAATATTTTATGATTACATATTCACTACAATACAATTTCGTTAAATATGACATCTGGATAAAGACTTGGGGCAAAAAATAAATAATTCTTCTTCATCTTCTTCTTAATAACTTGAATTAAAATATCTTTTAGCAGAAAACGAAATAAAATGAAAGAGAGACACTTTTTCTATATTTACATATATAAATGTATAGATTTTAATGAATAACTAACGATTTCTTTAAATTTGCATACACATATAAATTGCAACAAAAAAAAAAAAAAAAGTACAGAAAAAAAACTTCCATATACATGTATGACAGTGTAAAAGGGGAAAAGTCACAAGTTGAGATGGCAGTATGAGTGTTGACACCAGACACCACCAAAAACGTTTGTGAATTGTGAATAGAGACGTGGCTGTAAAACTCAAACCATGGCCTGAAACAGAAACAAAACATTGAGGATATTATAAAAAAACAAAATGAACACTTAAATACTGTAAACATTTTTAAAGTTATCAAATAGAGTTTATTTGCGACTTTTTATTTTATTTATTTATTTATTTTTTCTCAACTACTGAAACCAGTGACAAACGTATATGATTTACAATAATACATTGAACATACATATGTATGTACCCAGCAAAACAAGAACTGAAAAAGAGCTAAAAGAGTCATGATTTTAACATTGGAATGAATTTCTTATTGCTGAAAAAGAGCTGTAGAAATTAATGGGTTAAAAACCCATGCTTGTCATTGATAGGTTATTCTTCTTTTATGCTTCTGTTAAAACAATATTTATATATTTTTTTTTTTTACAAAAATAGGATTTTAGCTCTGATAATATATAATACAAATACTTCTCAATTGGTGAAATTTTTAAAACTTCTTTTTTTGGAAGTACTTGCTCGTTTTTTTTTTTTTTTTTTGCTGGGTATGTACGTGAAAAAAAACTATAAAACAGTGGATATTAAACAAAAAGTTTAAACACTCTATAGACAGGTCAGACAAGAGTTTAAACTGCAATCATGCAACAAACAGTAACAACAGCAACAAAAACGCAACGAGACAGGACAAGTAACATGTTTTTCTATTCAAAATAAATACATTGTTCCCGAAGACAAGAAGAAATTTATACAGAAAAAAATTGACACTAAGCAAGTGCATAAATTTTAGTTTCATTTCATTATTTTTTTTTAGTTTTTTATAGTGACAAAATTTTATTTCTGGATAATGACAACTTTGTGGACGGAAGTATGCAAAGAACTATAAGTGTGAAAAAAAATTACGTAAAAGAAAGTATAAAATTTGCAAAATCTATTTTTACGTCGTTTTATAATTTTAAGATTAGTGCATTGGAAAAATCTTCACTCCATAAATACTACTAAAGCCTGACTAATTTCATAAAAATTTAAGAAAGGAAATTTGAAAATTAGCTCCGAAGTTTTTTTAAGCCACTTAATGCACAGTGGTCGAAATCATTGATCTAGCGCTATTTATTTCAAATTTTGAAGACTAAATTGATAAATATTGTATAGTGTACAGATTACTAATACTTCACTGACTGCATTGACATTTTGACTTTACTTTTGTTTTTTTTTTTAAATATCCGCAAAAATTTAAGTGGTCTAAAATAGCATATGTTGCAGCAAATATATTGAAAGAATATGGCGCTGTGTTTGTTGTAATTTTATCGAACGTGATTATTAATTTTAAAACCTAAAATTCTTTTCCGAAAATTAAAGGAATATATTAATTAAAGAGTGAATTTTTGTTGCCTAGGTTTATCTAGTTTTATACAAATTTATTGCGGAAAGTAAAATTCGTTGATATCATATTTAAAGTGTTATACTATATAGATTCGTGGATTGTAACTTCTGGGATTCAATCGGATTCGGTCCAATTCTTATTTTGTTTATTAATTTAATTGATTTATTGCTATTGTGAAGAGTTGAAAATGATATGCCCGTTCTTGCACGTTTATTTGTTAATTTTGTACACATTGAATGTTCCCAAATGCATACCAGTTATATCAAAGTCGCTTTTTTATAGATATCTTGGTGAAATTTATCTGAAATAATTATTTTGGTACGAGGACGATGTGTACTGAAATTACTTATGATTATTATTATTTCACGTAGCCTCCATACAAATGTCTTCCTGAAACAGAGGTTTAACGCTCATAAATGCTTATAATACAAAAATATTTGAATGAAATTCCGTACAAATAAGTGTGTGCCAATTTGAATGATGATCGGTCCTCAATTGATCATAGTTTTCATATAAACACCTCAGCCGAAAATCACTTTAAGGTGTATAAATCCCATATAAACGTTAGTACTATGATTATATTTGTCACAAACAACTTTTATATAAGTAGAGAGAAAAGTGAAAAAATTAATAAGTATCAGTCCATAATTACCTATAGCTCCCATATAAAGCCCACTTTCGGAAATCGGACTCAAATATATTAAAAGTGGCGTGGAATATGGGCAGGAACCCAAAAGGTCTGGCATATCTCATTATTAATCCAATAAGGTGTACCACATACATCCTAAATATCATATTTATATTCTGGCAAATATAGCAACATAGTTGTGTCAAAGTAGGCGTAATGAAAGCGTGGTTCTCAGTAAAGAAACCGTTTTAATCATAGAGCATATTTTGTGTTATACGTGAGTTATAATAATAATGAATAATAAACTGTTTTTAAAAAGTGGTCGCAAAATGTGGGTGTGGCGTTCTATCAAGCTCTTGCAAAGCACAGATTGTGTATAAATTAGTTATTTAAGCAATTCTATACAAAAATTAGCACCAGACTTCGTTATTATCCAGTTACGAATTTAATGCCGCTAGAATGCGTATTTCGAATACTGTGCGATGTCTTTTACGAAAGATTTTTGCTCATATTTAAGATTGAAAAATTTTGTAAATAATATAAATATTTCTCAAAAATATATTTTTTAAATAAATAATATTTTTATTTTTAATCATTTACAAAACAAATTATGAATTATTTACACAATTAAATATATTTTGTTAAGCTTGAATTGTTTAATTAATAGTAAATTTTTTAATTTTTTTATAATTAATGATTATATAAATTTCATTAGATTCTGAAAAATTAAATAATTAAGTCTTTCAGAAATTTGTTTCAAACTTTGGAATATGTTAACATCTTTAATTTTTTTGGTTTTTGTTCATTGTGTACAAGCACCCAAATTTTAAAAATGTAAAATTACCCAAATTTGTTCTATAGGCAATTATTCATTTGTTTTAGCATGAAGAAGTAAATAGCGAATTCAAAATTAAAATTATTGTATAATTTGTTATAACCTCCAACCAAATACTGTTCTACTCCCAAGAAGACATTTAATCATTTTCAATGGTTGTATCTTAAAAAGTACAAGCAAAAATTTATTGCAGATGGGAGAAATTTTTATACTTTTCTGAACAAGTATAAAAGGATTGATATGATAGAATGAATGCAAATTTTCTAATAATTTTGATAACATTTTTATATATTCATTGGCTGTTAATTTTTTTTACAAACCTGTAATCATTTTATTGTTTTAATTATTTGACACTAATAAAGAATAATATTTTATTTCATTGAATTTTTTTCGACATTTTTTAACAAAAATTGTTCGTTTGTACGACAGTTTTCCCTTAATTGTAAATTGTTCCACAGGGATTATTTCATCTGATGTATGAAGAAGGCCGACTATTAAAAAAAGTTTTAACAACAATGTAGTTGGACTTTGGTCTAATATTCGTAACAGTTATGGGTTATTTGATATTATGAAAAGTAGCTCAAACTGTTGGGCAATTGTTCACTTTGCTCTTTGGCTGATTATTCACAAAATTTTTAGGTGATTTTGTAAATATTTTGAGTTTTGTTTACAAATACTAAAATACTTTGTACATTTTTGGATTTTGTGTGATTTTCCCTTGAGTGATTATTCGTACAGACGCTTGCCACTGTAGAATCTTCTACTACCGGCCATGGGCGACCTACAAAAGCAAATTAATGGCGAACGGTGGGGCCAATCGCAAAATTGTTAGTAATAAATCTATATCTCCTAAATAACTGGTCAGAACGAGAAGAGTTGTAGAGGGTGACTTTTTCTATCAGAAAAAATTATCTACATAATCATAAGCTACATGGTGTCAAAGTTGGCCAACTCGAATATGTAAAAGTTTAAAAGAAATCGTAATTTCTTCCAGTCTTATGTCTAAGATTTTCATATTTCTGTAAAGTGCTGGCAAGATGAAAAAACATTCTTACTCACTTAAATTATCTCTTACAGTTAAAAAGATATTTACTTTTGAATTTTTTATTTTTTGCCTCGACTTTATTTAATTTTTCTGGATTAAGTCCTGAGGTATATGAGGGAAAATCTACCAAAATATATTCTGTAATTTTTAATATATTCCGAAATAATTCGGTGGAAAATTTTATTGGCTATCTGAATTCGTTTAGCTGTGAAAAGTGTCCAAAGTCAGCACTCAAAAATTAGTATGAAAATTTGCAAAATTTTTTTTATAAAACTGCAGTACAGTTCTTTCACTTTTTCTCAGAGTTTTGTTAATAAAACAATTTAGCAATTAAATCATTAATAAAAAAAATTAAATGGATTTAGATTTAATTAAGCATTGGTAGAAAATGGTGAATTAAAAAAAAGTTTTCATGTATATCGATTATATATTTAGATTGATTGGGCACTGAATTGCTTACACCCGACCAAAAACGAATGCAGGACTGATGGTTTTATGAAAAAAGTACTTTTCAAAAGACGTTTTTTACATTGCAGAGAAGGCATATAAATATCATATTTTTTCTATTATTTTTTACGTACTGCATAAAATAAATATAAATTATCAAAGAAAATCTTAAGAAAAAAATATACAAGTATTAAAACAAATATTTTTTTTTTAATTTTTATATGATACTCGTACCTTAAAATACAAGCTTTGACAGATCCACCGCAAAAAGAAAGATATTTTGATAACTGTTATACAGTAAAAGTTATGGCCAATTAAAAGAGTCACTTTCAAAGCTATAGATTTAAAATCCAATTATTCATAAATGAAATGTATTTTTATTTAAATAAATTTTATCAAAAATAATGTAAGAATTTAATTATTAAACAAATAATTAATATTGACTAAATTGTAAATATGAAATTTCATTCCCTGTTGGGTCTCAAAATTTTTACATATCGTATAATAATTATAATGTACTTTAGAATTAATAGGCTAAAAATATGATAAAGAGTAATAGAATCTAAATGTTTTTGAAGTTTTTAGCATTTATTTTATGACAACGTATAAAAAATCGTTCTAAACACAAATATTAAGAAACAATTTGTGTAAGCAATACCAATTTATATATAATGAATGATTATAAAAAGTAAAGTTATTTCTGTTTTTTATTTAATTTTAAACATTTTGTTCCTAAAAAATTTTAAACATTTTTTAACATCTTTTGATTGAAACGCAAATTTTTGTCATCATGAGGAAAAACAAATAATTATGTTTATTCAACTAAATTCATGGTATTTCATGATTTCTAAAAAATGCTCATTTGACTTATGTCTCCAGATGCCAATAATTTTTCTGTGAAATCTAATCAAATTTCTCGATTTGTGTCAACTATAATATCAGTTAGATAAATTTAGATATAGCCAGCTTACACTGATCCATGGTTGGCCCCTTTGTGTTATCCTAAAGTAGTTATATGTTTAATCTATAGGCCCGGATCCAAAACTAAATTAAACAAGCAAGATACTTCACAGATATCTCATTCGCCTTTAATATAGCAACTCCTAAAGTAATCAGTAAAAGGGACTTCTAATCTCCAAGCGAAGACAGCGGCACTCCAAAAGGTATGTCTACTTTGTAGTATGGTAGGTGAGAACCATTCCTGACAACTTCGCTTGCTATAATATTACTTCGTACATCTTGATATAAAGAGCGAAAGTATCATTTAGTATCATTTAATAAGAGTAAAGCTCAGCGTATCCTGTACTACAGAAGCCAAACTCGCTCAAAAAAATCTAACTCAGCTTTCAAAAAAACCGAACTCTTTGTATGCGTTAGTAGAATTTTCTTCAGAATTAATTTATGCGTGTGAAGAGAGTATTTTTTTATTGCTGAGCGAATTAAGAGTTAGACTTCTAGTTATTTTCTATGGGCTGTACCTCTTATTTTACAAGAGCTAGAGTAGATGCCGCTCCCAGCAAAAAAAAAAGTAGCAATCTCTTCCAAAACAGATCATTTTCACCACTTTCAAATGTATTTTTAGCAAGAAAAAGATTAACTATTCCTATGAAATTTAAAGTATTTTTATTATCTTTTAATAAAGCTAAATTAGTATTTTAATTAAAAAAATAGTTTTAAGAGAATAACTCCAAAAAAGCAATGAATGGAATCATAAAAAATAACATGCAATCATTGGGAACCATGATTCAAATACTTCCTTAATATTTCCTTCCAATGAGAATGCAAACCATGATTTTGCAGTTCTTTTTTTTTTTTTTTTTTCTGGGCTATAATATTAATTTAGCTAATAAATTTTATAAAAAGTACCATGTCAAAATTAAGTTGGAATCAGTAAACTGATATTAATTTATTAATTATATTAAGCAGTTAAAAGATTAAAAAAGCTACTTCAGGCCAACAAAAACATTATCAACATCAAAATAATGGTCATCAAAATCTTGTAGAGACTATGCAAAACTATATTTTTTCCTGAGGTTCCAATGAACCAAACTGTTAGTTTTTTATCCGTTTCAAACAATTTTAAGAACTTTGACATAGATTTGTTACTGCATGTTTTTGCATATTTGGATGCTAACAGCAATTTTTTGTATATTCTTTTTCATATTTTCAAAGAAGATCATTATTTTGTAGAATGTTTTTGAAATTTAAATGGCATACTTTTGAGTATTTCATACCTTAGAGTATAATCTTGCTAATATTAAATTAAAGAGCATAGTTATACAAATTTTACGCCTAATCTAATTTTTTACATAATTTTCCATTAGTGATTTTTTTTACTCCCACATATGTTTTTCAAATCCGATTCCCTAACAATTTTTATCTTATAAATTAATAGAAATTTTGAAATTTCTTGACACAATATATTAGTTTTAAATGTTTTTTTATTGCAAAAAGGAAATACTTTTTAGTATTTGCTAATAAATATCAAATTGTTTTTAGCGAGAATAGCCAGAAAAAATAATAATTTAGGAGCATATTTTTTTTTAATTTTAAGGAGATATTTTAAGATTTTAAGAGCATTTTTATGTACATAGAGCCCTTATGACAGTACCTTTTTTAGCATTTTCCTTGAATTGATGGAACAGTGAAAATATATTATAATAGGAAAAGAAAGAGTACAACTATATTAAAAAAATTTAAAGATGACGAATTACTTATCAAACTTATCGATAAATAATCTCAAAATTGAAATTTCGAGATTAATTCTTAAAAGTGTTGCCCACTCATCGGTTCATAGAGAAAATGAGCGATTTTAATCATTTTTATTTTGGTTTCAGCGCTTTGTTTTACGGAAATGAAGTAGGCAACATTGTGTGTTTGTCTATTTTGTATTCTTTTTGTCTATTTACTCCCTTTAATCATTCGCTGTCTCATTTTGCAATATCAATAAAATGCAAAAAAATCTAGTGCCATAAGTGTTTAAAACACTTTTTTTGAGCAACTTTTGGTTGTCCTGGTGATGACCATTTGATTTTAATCAAATCATTTTTTTTCTGATTTTTCAAATAACAAGAATGGTCACTGCTATTGTTTCTTAAACGATGTAACTTCAGTCTGATATTTTTGCTCTTATTTGTTAACAGTCCTTGACGAAACGAAATTGCTTCATTCCGGCTTATTAAACCGTTAATGAATAACACATGCCAAAATAATTTTAAGCTGTATTTTACTTAGATAAAATATTTTCTTTACCATAAACTAAAGAATATTCTTGTAGTCTCCTTGGTAACTTAAGCGGCAAAAAAAACTGTTACACGAAGGTCGTCAAAACTTTTTATCTGCAGTACTATTTTAACAAAAAAAGAGCCTTGACTATATAAACTCTATTTTGAAATATTGTATGTTAACATTGGGTCAAAAAAAGATTGATCGTGCATTTATATTGTTGTTAAATCTTTTGTTAATTTATAGAAGAGAACAAATAAAATAAACGAAATAACAAAAAAATATAATAATAATGATAAAAACAAATAAAGCACGTGTTTATTTATGTTCTAAAATTGTACAAGACACAAATATCTATTGAACTGCCACCACACCAGACCATACTTGAGAAGGAAATCAACATTTTTACCAATGTCTTTTGTCTTTATTGTATAATTTTTTTTTTCTATTTTAATATTTATTAAAATCACGAATCTTTATATATTTTATAAAAAACAAAAGCTAAAATCCAATCAATATAATTTTGCTTTATTTTGAATTTAGTAAGCAAATAAACTTTAAACTAAGTAAACACCCAAAGCTGTTATAACGCGTTATAGGAGAAATGGATGGATGTTAAAATTTAAATCGAGGAGACCATGTCAGACCTGTTATCAATGGGTAGCTAAAAAAATGATATGAGATAAACTATAGGCTAGGCCGAAAAAAGGTTGTACCAGTCACCCGCTAGAATGAAAGAATAGTTCATAAGGTTTCCAAAAATGCAAAAATTATTATTTATTTTTTTTTTTTGTCACGCTCAAAATACCACCGTTTTCGTTTTTTGTGTATAGCATCGCTATTTAAAGTCCAATTGTAGAATATGATATGGCGTTGTTAATGGTTTGACAACCGCTTAAATTTTCTCTTTGGTGATCTTTGAATCCGATATAAAATTCTTGATGTCACTGGTATCTCGGATACATCTCCCCTAATGTCCAATTATTTGCAAAGATTAAGAGAACTCTAAGTTTAAAGCATTTTTATTTAACAAAATTTAAAACATAGTGAAGTTAAAATAGTTTCAAAAATATTTTTGGAGCGACAAATATTTAACTTTTACTTCATTTCACAAATATTACAATTATTAGCCAAAGTTGAGGCACAGGCTAGATTCATATTAAAACGGGGGCCTTTAAAAAAGTCCATGTATATATTTTTATTTAGAGTGCTTATATCATCATAACAAGACATAGTAGGCTAAAAATTATATGTCAAAAATTTATGTTTTTATTTCGGATAAAGTATCTTATATAGTTTTTCTTTTAGCAAAATGTTAAATTAAGGAGTTATAGCGCAATAAAGATTTTAGTTACCTTTAAGACCTTTTTTAGGACAAACGCTAAAGTCTACTGGCCGTTTTAAGGAGTTATAGTCCAATAAAGAATTAATTTTTTTTAAGACCTTTTTTAAAACAAAAGTCAAAGACGACTGACCCAATTTTTGCACATATATTACTTTTTTAACCGCATCTACCAGAAACTGCCGGAGGAGCAAGCAAAGTCAAAATTTTTGTAAATCCCATACATTTCATTGGTGGTCTAATAAGCAGCAGATTCAAAAATCTTTGATGTCTGAAAAAAGCATTGTTGTCCCCAAATTATTAACTTCTATTTATATAATTATTAATAAGAAGAGAAAAATACATTGGAGATGAAACACAAATAACACTGGTAGGCAAAAAAAAACACATTTTTGTCCTTCTTTAAACACAACTAAATAAACTAAATGGAATTTGACGAACATGAATCTGCTTTCAGTTTTTATATATCAGGTCTTGATTTTTGATGGGCATGTTTAATATTTCCCATTTAAAAGGCGATAAACGAGTATATTTTACTATAACTTGAGAACAGTTTGCTCGATTTAGATAGATGAAACTCCAAAAGATACAGACGAAATTTGCCTTCAAGTCATTGAAGAATGTTTTCCTTAAAAGTTCTTTTAAGAAATTAAATCGGCAAAAATGTTCAGTTTTTAATCCTTTATCATTAATTTAGTAATACTATGAATAAAATTAGCAATGTATCATCAAATTTGATGCACAAATCTTGATTCTATTCACATTTAAGTGAAAATACCCATGTATACCTACAAAGTGGACACTGGTGGGCACAATTTTTTTTTTTTTTTATAGAAAATAGAAAGCATATTCTATTTGACTTTATGATAAAAGATTAAAAACTAAACACTTTTGCTGTTTACATTTCTTACAAGAAGTTTTAAGTAAAAAAAGTTCTTCAATTTTGCACGAAAACAATTACTTTCAAGCAAAATTATTTCTAAATAACTCTAAAATTATTTAGCTGATAAAAAAGTAGTGTAAAGACGACTTGAAGATAATTTTAGTTTTTTAAATCGGACAAACCGTTCCCGCGTTATAGTAAAATATACTCGTGTAATTCGTGTTTAGCACATTAAATTCCATCTGATTCACCTATTCTTGCTTAAGGGAGGATTTTTGTACCGACTAGTGTAATTTACTTCTAAATGACAAAATCACTTTTAGTGCTGTGAATATTTGGATTTCGAGTGTTCGAATTTTATAAGTTTAATTTGAAAAGTGTCATAAAAATACAAAATTATAATAACAAAATTATAAATAAATTTATTTTACATATATTGCCAATAACCGTGATTTGATGTTTTTAACATTTATTATAATATTGATCATTATCTGCATTTGGTTTATTTAATGATCAAAAAATTTTAAAATTTTTGATTTCAAATATAACTGATTTACGAAATTATTTAAATAAAAATTAATGCCAAAAAAGCGAAACCTTTCAATTAACGAATAAGGAAACGCGTCAAATAAGGCTTGGTTGTATTTATTAGTTTACGGTTTTCTTGCTGTTCGATTTTGTTCTGGTTACGTTTTTTTGGCTTCTAATACCATAAATTGCAATAAACTTTAACAATAATTTCAAAAGTGAAAAAATGCTAAATTTAATTAGAACTTAAACAGAAATCACTATTAAATTTGAATTCATTCATATCCGTACATATACATGTATGTATTCATGCACCATATTCTTGCATATTCATATTTGTTCAAAACTAAATAAAACTTGGGCAGACTTCTAAAGCAAATGTTTGCGTTTTGAATTCCTGCTGCTGTGTTTCACTGTTGTTGCTGATTTGTGCTGCTGTTTTTTTTTTTTTTTTTTTTTGGTGTATTAAAAGGCGTGTCATTGAATACAAAAAAAAAAAAAAATGTTTATTCAATTGGTGTTTTTTTCTCTAAGTAGTTTATTTGTTTAACAATGATTTAATTTTGTTCTTTTTTCGCGATTTTTTTTTTTAAATCTTAACAACAAATTTTTTCTAGTTTTTCTGTAAATTTTCTGTTGATAAAATTGCAAAATATAGCAGGAGAAAAAAACACATTTAAAGGTGTTTTGTTGGTGGCACTAAAACATGAAATGGAATTTTTTCTTCATTAATTTTTTATTCCTAAATCAAGATTTATGATAATGTTCACCCCAAATGAAAAGTAAAATGCTTATGTTTAAAATTTGTGTATGTGTATGGAAAAATCTTATTTTACTTAGTAGTTAGAAAAATACATATTTATAAAAACTTAAGCTTGTACTTCATAATTTGCCAAGATTTTTCTGGGTTGTTGAAAATTATTGTTTCGCTTAAGTTTACCACAGTATATGCAACAAGAAATTATTAATGAATTTTTATATATTTTAAAATAATTTTCTTGACATTAACTCCTATTTATGGTCTAAAAGCGATATCTGAATGAGTGGGTAGTGTGGGAATAAAAACAAGTTGTAATGAAAATTAAGAAATAACAAATGAGGGTTAATTGAAAATGGAAGGAAAAAACCGAACAAATTGATTAGTTTTTTTTTTTTAATTTAAAATATTTATTAACATTTCTAATGATTCATGATTTGAAACCAAAGTAAATTCAGTTGATATTTTCATTCGTTAGAGATTTATGAGGATGATATTATTGAATAAATAAAATTCTCATGGTAAAATAACGTATTAAAGCAGAAGACCAACTAACTCTCTGTCTAACTCTTTATATGTGTTAGTAGAGTTTCTACAGAAATAATTTATACATGTGAAGAGAGTAATTTTGTTTTGCTGAGTGAACTAAGAGAGAGTTCGTGGTCCAGTTCAAGGTTTCACAAATGGGCAACCTTCCAGGAGGTCCCCGACAGAGATCAAAAATGTATATGAAATTATTGTGCATGATATATTTTGGTGCCTGTTATTTTGATGGGGTAAAATCTATTGAGGCCGTACACAATTGGTGAACTTGTAATAAAACCTTGTTTTGCTGTCATTGGGGACATAATTTTAGATAATCCCACAAAAGAAAAAGTAATGAAAACTCTGAAAAAAAATGAATTGATGGTCTGCAGTGTAATGAAACGACTGGTGTTTAAAATTTAAACCAACATTTTTTTAATGCAGAAAGTGAAATAAAGGAAGAATTATTGTTTGCTAAACCTTTGTTGACGACTTCCACAGGTGTATTAATTATAGAACCGCGATCAGGTTTTTTAAAACACTTAAATCTCTCTGCTTAATCCACCGAAAAATACTTACTATTAAAGCCTTACCTGATATATATAAAAGTGCTCTTCAAACTACTATAGATGTAGTAAATTTTATAAAAACTAGTGCCTTCAGAAATAGAATTCCTAAACCCCTATGTGTCAATTTAAAAGCAGAATATAAAAAATTATTACTTCTTAGCAATATCCATTGGATTTCGAAGAAAAATATGTTGAAGATATTATACGAGTTAAAGACAGAAGTAGACATTTTTCTTTTATACAAAAATGGAGATCTTTACAAAAAAAAAATTATTTTTATATATTACTTTGCTTATATCTCTAAATATTTCGAGACGTTAAACAATCTAAGTATTAAAGTAAAAGGCAGACAAGTAAATATATTGAATGAATTAGATTTAATAAGTGCTTTGATGTGCAAAATTTATTTATGGAAAATACGTCTTTAATCCCTTAACCAAAATATTCCTCTTATGCAGATGAATCGTGGATTCATCTGATGTTCAAAAATAACATACGAAAAGTATAATAATATACCAGGATTCACTTCATGATGAATTATCCCGATATTATACGGAGATTAAAAACAATTCTTGCTATTATTGTCATACCCAATAATTTTCTAAGAATAAAAATATAACTAAAAAATAATTCTTATGCAAAAGTTAACTTTGAATCAATGTTGGTTGAATATTTTTGGTTAAAATATTACAAAGTGGACACGATCGTTGGGAATGAAGCGTTTAAACTTTTGCTACAGCTTGTATCTACATGCTTGTGCGAAACAAGTTTTTCTGCCCTGCAGTTCATAAAATCCAAATTTAAATCACTTTTAGATGTTGAAAATGAAGTAAGATGTGTTCTATCAGAAATTTCTCCCAATGTTAGAAAGTTATTAAAAACAAAGACATTTTATTACATTATATTTTTTAATTGTTTATAAACTTTAAAAGTTCATAGTTTTTATTTTAAATAAATAAATGAATTTTGGTAACGGAATTTTATTTAAAATAATACCTTTTGATTTTATAATTACCCAATTCAGAAAATATGTTAGTTGAGTTATTGAGTTATACATATGTAATTTAAAATAATACATTGTTTAGCATGTTTTGAAAATTTATATGGAAATTTAAAATAATATTATAACATTGTGAAACCAATGTTTATTAATTTTGTTAAAAATTATTTTGTTTAAAAATTTGTTGATATTTTCCATCAAAATTAAAGTTTTCTTCAAAAATTAAAATTTTCTCCAAAAATTTAAATTTAAAATTAAAATCTCACAAAAACCAATTATTTACTATAAAATCGATTTTTTACAAAAATTTAATTTTTCACTAATTCAAATTTTTACGGAAAATTTAAAATTTCACAAAAACAAATTATTTACTAGAAAATCGATTTTTCACAAAAATTCAATTTTCAGTAAAAATCCGATTATTCACCAAAAATCTAAATTTTCACCAAAAATCCGAATTTTTACTAAAATCCGATTATGCACTAAAAATTAGATTTTACACTAAAAAGCCGACTATTCACTAAAAATTTGATTCTTCAATAGAAATTTGATTCTTCACTTGAAATCTAATTTTTCATTAAAAATCTAAATTTTCACAAAAAAAAAAAAAAATAAATAAATAAATAAATTTATTAATAATAAAAGAAGAATTTCCTTCACCATTTTCAAAAGCGACCTTATATGAGACCTATGGGCAATTATGAATTGATCCGTATGAATCCTTGGTACTATGATTTCTGTTTATATGAAACTTGTGTCAAATATTACCTTGATACTATCATTTATGCGGTATTTATGCGAAGTTAAGTATTCAAGCTATGCTTAATTATAGATCCATAAAATTTGGTATTCATATTCACTCTTATACAATACTTATTTTTACCAAATTTTATTGAAATTGTGACTTAATAAGACATTTATGAGAATTAAAACCCTATAGCAGACTGCGTCATTATATTAAAAAAAAATAGTCGTATGTTCCAAATTTCATCAAATTATCTTTAAAATTACAACTTGTACTATGTGCATAAGTTATATATAGACTGACTACCAGACAAGCGGATAGCCAGGCAGGTCATAGTTTTATCGACTCAGAAAGTGATTCTAAGTCTATTGGTATATTTTAAGGTGTTGCAATAAATAAAAATTAGAATTTATGAAAAATAAGATTTTCATCAATATTTTTCATTAACAACCTAAATATTTAGAAAAATCAAAAAAAAAATAGAATTAAAAAATTTGACATTTATTTTATTTTACTTAATTTAAAAATAACACACTTATTCACAAAGAGTTTTATTTTTCAAAAATGTTATTTTTATTCACATAATATTTTAATAAACAACACAATAACAAAGTTCTCAATTGGGCATTTTTCATTTCTACTATATAGAAAATCAAAATAAGGCAAGAGGCAAGCATGAAGAGGTGCGAACCCCTGGTCTAGTTGATTTTTCTATGCTGTATGATATAATCATAAAATTATTCTAAAAGTTGATATTTATATTTAAATAAAAGGGTAACACTACAGATGAATTATTTTTTACGATATTTTGAGTAGAAATTTTACATTTTTTTTACAAAAAAAGGACAGACTGACGAACTGTCGATTTAAGGTTAAAATAGATAAAATGTTTTTAATATTTAACTTACATACTTTTATAGTAGTGAGCCGTTAAAGATGTCTTTTCTGCACTTTTTTCAAAATTACATATTTTCAAATTTAGGTGTTAAAAAAATATTTATTTACTTTTTGTTAAAGTTAATGCTTGAGAAATATGTTTAATACACAAACATTTTAAAATCAATGAAACAAAGTTAATGTTACAATAATTTCGAACTTAGTTATATTTTTCAAAAAATTGACTAATAAAATTTTATTAGTTAAATGATAAGCAATCAAAGTGCAAAGTTTTGTTACTATTTAAAGTTTTTCAAGTTTGAAAAATTATAAAAATGTGACTGAAACAAAACAGAGCTTTTTTTAGTATTTTTGATATTTTCCTCACAAATTTAAATTTTTGTGTTTGGAGTTGCTCTCTGGATATAGGGGAACAATATTAATTCATATTTTATGACTCTATAGCTAATCGATCAAAAGTTATACAGTGATGATTAAGTGAAATAAAAATATTCGAATTTTAGTTACACACTGCAACAAAATGACACTTTTTATTTTCAGTCAAAAAAAAATCTAATGTGGGGTGTAGGTTGTTGGAAAGACATCACTTAACAATTTTCAACAATTTTGAAACACCCTCTAAATTTTGAGATACGAGTATTGCTAAAAACCCATTTTGAAATAGTTCCTACACTAAGGATCACCTAGCTTCCTGAATTTTAATTCAATATAAGGTTTTTAAATAGAAAAGTTGAAAATTAAATAGATGATGTTTAAAGAGAACACCATGGTGAGACGCTAAAGAGTGCTGATGACAGTCGTAGCTGACTAGAAAATGCACTCCATTCTTTTACAATGTATTCTTCTACAATTATTCAATGATCTTAAGCCGAAATATAAAAATTCCAAAAAAACTATAAAAAAGTTCAACAAAGAACTATAAACTAATATATAAAAAAAAACTTAAAAAAATATATACCTTTGAAAATTTTTCAAACTGATTTATGTTGTCTTCAATAAGGTCAAGGTCTTTTCTCAAGTGATTTTTCACTGTAGCAGCGTATTATTAAAAAATATTTGAAAATATGTATGTTTAGTAAAAATTAAGGGTTTGCACAATTTATCTCCAGCACAGTGGGGCCTTGTGTAAAATAAATGATAAGAAATCTGCATCTTTAAAACGGCTGGGTCGATTTTGCAATTTATTTACTGGAAACATTATAAACACAAAAGAGCCATCATATTATATATTAATTACAGTTAAAATTTTTCTTATTGAAAATATGGGTTTCTTCAGAAAATTACCAGCCTGTTGTCACAATTTTCTGCAAAAGCTATAAAAACATATCATACTAATTCAGAAAAGTGCTGAAATCAACATCAACTCAAAAATTTTAACTTTTGTTCATAAATTAACCATTTTCGACCACTACTGTATACAAGGTGAACTTTTCAAACTTTTCAATATTACACTTACACGATTCTTAAAGGTCTTTCAAGAAATATCAGAAGTTATTGTAGCTGTTAACCAATATTTTTCCTTTTTTATTTAAAATTTAAATTTTAAAATTTTTGAGATTTGTTTTGAAATTTTGAATTTGAATGTTTTTTTTTCTTGTCATTAAATGTAGATAGATAACAAAAAAAATTAATAATTTTATCATAATTTAGAAAATTATTGGATTTTTAGCACATTTCTTCAAAATTCATTCTATAACAAAACAAAGTAACCAGTCTTGCTTCAGAATATCAAATTTTTAAAAGTATAATAAAGTATTTCCGAATATTATATTCTCAACTTTCAGAGAATATACAGAAAAGGTTCATCATCTACGTATATTTTTTCACGAATTTGAAAATTCCATTTTTTGCAAAACGTGACCGCAAAACTTAATTCGTAAATTACTGACCATTCAAATTTAATACAAAAATATGTTTCAGATATCATTTTAAAGATAATTTTATTATCTTTAAATACGGATCTCAATGAATGTTGTAATGTATATATTTTGGAAGATATTATTATTTTTATAAAGACAATTTATCTTATTTTAGAAGTATTGTAAATCGCGAACCATCGCGAAAGTCACACTAAAACTCGGTATTTGCGTTATCAGTGTTAATGTAATATTTTTGCCAAATTTCATTAAATTTTAATAAATTTAAATAAATATATCGTATATATTATGAAATTTTTTGAATAATTCATGAACTATTGCGAGTTCCAAAATATTATTTACCAATGTCATCTACATTTTCACCTCTAATATATATTTTTAAAATTTTTAAAAAGAAAATTTTTTGAGATATTTATTTGCGAACTATAAATAGCGAGATATGGACCATTTTAGTATTTGGAAAAAAGTCATAATAAGGGTTATTTCGATATCTTTGATATGACTTATAAAGATATTTGTAATTTTGTATGTAAAACATTGTAAACTTTTAGCTGTTTTACACATTCAAATTTCGCGAACCACTTTACAAAATTATCTGAAATTTTGCGCCAAATTTAGCTTCGACAAGTACAATGATTGTACCAAATATTATCAAATTTGGAAGAGGTGAAGAAACCAGCTGGTAGATTTTAAATGGAATGACTCTAATGAGAGATTGAGTTTATTTATTTTTAAAAAATAAAAAATGAAAACTAAAATTATGATCAGAAATTAGAAAATATTTCCCGCTGTGTATCCCACGGCCAGACAATCATACTACATAAGATATGTTTTGGAAACAATATTTTGGTTATTTAAAATAATCCATGCCATATCGAAACACCATACGAAACATAAAATCAGTGGTTAAAAATACTATCTGGTGACACATTTTGCGTTTGCACCCAAATAAATGGCATAGTTAAGTCAAAAAAAATGTTAACACAATAATTTTCTTTTGTCTCCAAAAGATGGATTCTTTTCTTAACCTTTTTGTTTTCTATTTTCATATTTAAATAATTTCTCTTAAACTCTTAAAAATTCGGTTAAATATTTGCAATTTTATCTCAAATACCTAGAATGATACACAAAAGCTAACAAACTACTATCCTCATTCTATTTAATCTCATTTAATTACTTAAGTCGCTGCAGCAATACGAAAATATTTATGAAGCTAGTTTCTTCTTAATTTTGTACTTAGAAATTTCAAAGAAAATATCTTTTGTATTTTAGATCAATGTACACGTTTATATCTCTTACTAAAGCATTCCGCCGCTTAATAATGTTTAACATTAAACCAGCATTGATGTTCAATTATTTACAGTATTTTAAGCAAAAAATAAAAAAAAATATCTAAAAAAAATTAAAAGAAGCAAAATACGAAAACTTATTAAAAACCACAAAATAACAACAACAAAACTCAAAAAGAAAAATTGTTTATAACTATGTGCGTTTGTGAGTATAAACTGTTAAATACTTAAGAAATTTGTTATTTGATTTTATTGTAACTGTGGCATGGTCAATTGCACTAACAAACTTTGCAACTGTTAAAGTAGCCAGGCTAAGCTACTTATTTCATCTTCAGCTTAATAGCAATTTTAAACTACTTTTGATCAAACATAAAGTAGAATATATGTTTGTTTGTATATAGCAAGGAAAATCTAACAGTTTATAGCGAAAATTAAAAAAAAAACAAACTGAAAATTGCTTTTCAAACACCACTAAATTAGAGTTTAAGTTTTTGATAGTTACTCTTTACTCTTTAGAAAACCTAACACATTTTCGCTGTATTTTTAATACATTTAAGTTAAATTCATCATTATCCTAAAACACCTTTATATTTTTTAATGGTTTTGCTTAAAATTAGTTTTAAACGTTTCAACACCAGTAAACATTTAAGTAGACTCCACCCTGCTAAAAAAAATATTTAGCTTTAGAAAACTAAGCGCCTTCCTTCTTGAAGTTATTAAGACAATTTAATATTAAAGGTATAAATTTTCATGGTTTAACTCACGTTTTTAAATTATTTTCTACAAATAATTGTGTTTATAACTTTTCCCTAAAATCTGGCCAAATTGCAAATTATTATTTTTTTTTTTTTTAATATAAGGTTTCTTTGTTTTTACCACAATACACAGTGGGACAGAATAGAATAGAATCTGTAACTTTAAATCTGAAAGCTGGATTTACATAAAATTTCAAATAGGCGTAGCAGAGAAGTGTGCAATTCTTAGTTTGTAAGGTGGGCCCTATATATGTCTCAGCAGCGGAACTATTGGGATTCCAAATGGCGTACCTCTGACATAGAAAATTTTCTACCGCTTGTCAAATTTTTGTTTCTTATCTGATTTCAAATATATTTCAATTTTCTTAAAGCTCCCGATAAGGCCTATGAAGAACATGCTCCGTTTCCAAGTTATTTGAATTTGAAATTTGAACCATCAAAATTTTTCCAAATCTCGGTCTAGTTTTTTGCAATATATAGCTCAATATATTTATCCGATTTTTCAAAAAATTTTATCCAATTAGTTAAAGAACAAAATAATCTTTCGAATAAAAAAATTTAAGTTGATATTTCTTACGAGACACAAAAACATGGTTAAGAGTCATAACTAAATGCACAATTTGTTCCCGTTGCCAGTGGTCGAAGTTGTGATAAAATACTCATAAAGTGAAACTTTTTCGTGACATAGTAAACTTTACATATATATAACAAATATTTTATTAGTGACAGATAGTTTCTCCAAAAACTAATAATAAAATCTTTGCCAGTTAAGATAAAGCTTTGTAGACTTTATCAATCAAAATAGTAAGGTTTAAAAAATCAGATTTTCGTGAAAGTATTTTTATACCATTATTAAAACCCGCGAAAATATCAAATGTGGGATTTTTTTTTTTTAATTTTGACCATAAAGTTCACATTTTTTGTATGTTTAGAAAAAGCTCTTGGCGAACTCTTTAGAACATATTCGGTTTGCAGAACTAGCCTTTGGGATTTTAGAACATATAGGCTAAAAAATTTGCTATAAAATGAATAAAATTTCGGAGGGTCTGTACAGAGCCCAATTAAGTGTTTGAATTTGTTTTTAATTCTAGAATCACCTGTCTGAAAATACTCTTCAGAAAAGTATTAAAGTATTATCTTGCTATCTTAAAGAAACTTTTATTTTAGAGAAAAAAAAGAGTATAGAAGTCTTGTCGGTCAAAAAATACAAAAAATCATTATTTTTTTAATTTTCATTTTCATATGCGATATATCGACTTCAAGCTTTTCTTGTTCGATAGATAATTCTGTTCTCCAACTAAAAAAATTTAGAAAATCGGATAAAAATATTAAGCTATATATTGAAAAACACTGGACCAACATTTGGCAAAATTAAGATAGTTAAAATTTCAAATGCAAATAACTTCAAAACTGTAAGAGATAAATGGCAAATGGAATAAAATATTTGCGGTTAAAAATTTTCTATGCCAGAGGTATCCTATTTTGAACCCCAATAGCTCCGCTCTTAAGGGGCATGTAGGACCTGCTTTTCAAACTTAAGATTGTACACTCCTCTGCTATGGAAGTGTGAAATTTTATGTAAATCCAAGCATCAGATTAGAAGTTACAGATTTCTATCCAAAAAATTTCGATTCTGCCCCAGTGTACATTGTGCATAATTATTATCACTGTTATAATGAAAGTGTTAATGGATTTTTGTTGTTATTAAATGTTAATTAAATTTTGGTATTAACTTCAGTTTAAAGGTGCTGATTGGAAAGTTTTTCTATTTGTGGGAGAAATTTTATAAATTAAATTTATGTAATGTTCTTCATTATAAGGCAGTGGAGGTGGTTTAAAGGGAAGATGACCTAAATAAATTGATATTGCGTTTTTAATTTATTTCCTGGTAATTAAAAAATAAATAATAATTTTTCAAATCAATATCTGTAATAAATTTAAAACTGATTTAATTATTTACTTCATATTTCTGAAATAAATTTTCCGAATTTAACCTATATAATTAAACTATTTTTTTATATATGTATTGTATGTATTTTTCATAGCCTAAATTAAAAGATGAAACATAAATTATCACATATTTTACACATCAGTCTTAATATTTGCAGATACTGATAATCTAATCGATAAAAAATAAAAATTAATTTTTAATGAGGGTGCCAGTTTCACTTTTAATGCAATGGATTGAAAAATGTACAGTTAGCATTTTTTAAATTTAACAAAAAATTTTGTTGTCTTCCTAGATAATAAAAATATCTGTAAAATTTTTGAGAAAGCAAAGAAGAAAATATATCTAACAGATGTCAATGAAATTATAATTTACGTTAATGATGATGACAAAATCTTACGAATGTAATTTTATGAATTATTAGTTTTAGGAAAACTACACCTGAGCTTACAACAAACTAAGTGCAAATTTATTTTAAAATGCCATAATAATAATTTGGTAATTATATGGGATTCTAAATATCATAATGATAAAATGTTATTTTAATGAGCAAAGAAAGGGCAACAAATTACTGTTAATAAAAATGATAGAGTATATAATCAGCTACACCGGTCTATAAGAAATGTTTAAATTTTAAATTTTAAATTTCAAATGAAAGCCACTAACTAAATTTTATATTCTGTACATTTTTAAAAGATCCAGGTTGCACTTCAGTAGATTAATTAAAAAAAGATTAACTATTGTTCTTAGTAACTTTATAAATGTACATTTTTTTCTTTCTTATTGAGTTTTGTGAATTAAATTTAAAAACATTAGTTATTAAGATGCAATGCTGTAATACTAATACTGACGTAAAATGGTGACAAATAACTCAGAACCGTATTTATAAAATTAAAATTGTTGTACATGATTTTGATTTTTTTTTTTTTTTTTTTTTTTTTTGATTCTAAATATCTCGCAATAGCAGGCATGCTACAATAGCCTTGAACTCATAAAATTTTTGGTTTAGTAACCCTATAGTGCTAACGTTCGTCAATTTGACGAGCACCGCTTATATTTTATAGTTTATTTTTTACTGGTTGGACCGGCTATGTTCAAATCTTGTACGATAGCGGTAGCTAAGCTTCTTTTTCAATTAAAGGCCAAATTTTGCAAATATCTGTGGTCATCTAGCAATAAAAGGAAAATTAAATAATAAAAGTATTATGCCCGAAATATTTTATAATTGCATAAACTGAGGACTAAATATGTAACATGTTCTGGGAAAACCAATAGATTACCTGTGTGTATATTTTATGTTATTCTGAATATCGCATTTCATATAATCGCATAACAAAGTAGGTATTAATAAAAAAAACCCTGAAAGCATAGAGAATGCTTAAAGAAACTAAATAAATGAAGATCATAAATCTTGACTATTTTTATTAGTAATACTAGACAAATGTTGAAAATGGTATTATAAAATTTTATAATAAAAGGAATACACTCTAAATAGGATAACAGAAAGAACGAAGTATGTGCGCTACCAAAAACACTGAATCAGAAAATCGTATTAATGCAAAAAACCTATTTTTAGGGAACACAAAGTATATGTTAGCACCTCTTGCTAATATTTTTAATTTTTTTATATGATTTTTTTACTTTTTGCATTGTCGTGAACTTGTTATTTTAGGTTATTTTTCTGCTTTAAACAAGGTCTCGTTGAATCAACGATCATTAGTTGCAACGTGTGTAAAATATCCTTCGTAGTCTAGGGTTAATTTCGGAGACTGAGAACTTCAAGAATCATTGTGGACATTTTATACAATTAACTCACGGTTAACTTAATTCAGCATGGTTATGTTCTCTTGTGCCTTAATTAATACTTATATCATGAATTCCAGGAGAAATCGATGAAAAAATGCGAGTTTTTGACTTTGTGTACTCTGATTTTCTTGAAATTAAGCTAGGGAATAAAATTTACATATTCGTTTTTATTTTACTAAATTTCGAAGAAATTGCGATTTTATTCGCGTTTTTATTTATAGAAAATTATAAAAAATTATTTATAGAAAATTATAAAAAATGTACAAAGAATCAAGGTTTAAATATTCATAACTTTTTAAGTTGCAAGCCGATTTCACTCAAATAAAAAGCCAATGAGAAAGAATTATGTCCCCTTTAAACAACATAATAAGAAAAGAAAATATTGTTTGAAAAATGTGCATCAAAATTCAGCCACAATTTTCAGATGCATTTTTGAAAATGTTCTCCCCCTTCGCTTTTAATTTTTTAATTTTATCTTAAAATGTGATTTATCATTTTTAAAAATTTTTAGTAAAAAAATACCATCACTTTTTCCCATATAAAATATATGTTTTTCTATATTGAATTTTTTTATTTTACGCAAAAATTATGCAATTATAAATATATAAATATCAATACACAGATGTCCGATTGTATTGATTTAAAAAACACTTAAATTTTATACACTTAAAGCTAAATTAGTCAAAAATGCAAGATTTATTAGAAATTGCATTAGATGCATTAATGCATTTGCGTATTTTTAAGTGCATTTTTTGTAGAATTTCTGCATCAAAAAATTAAAAAAATATATGGTATTGAAATTTGATAGTTTTTCTAATAACTCATATATATTTTGATTTCGGCATACATTTTCTACCTTTGCTAAAATAAACCAAAAAATAACCCATACAAAAATCTTACATATTAAATCATAAAAACATTTTTTTTTAATAAATGAGCTCTTGTATAGAAAATTTGTTGGCATTTTTTATAAAAAAAAATATTAAAAATACTATAATTTTCCGTCACGAAAAAACTTAGCCTGAATTATTGTATCAATTTATCAATTTTTATGTTAGTTTGAAAATATCGTGGGGGAAGAACGCTTTTAAAAGTGCATCGTAAAAATGCATATGCATTGGAAATGCATTTTTATAAAAAATTAATGAAGATACAGCTTCAAAAGTTATGTGTAATTATAAGTGTGACTTTGTTAAATATTTTGATTTTTTATAGAATTATAATCTATCATTTGAAAAAATTAAAACAGTTATGTTTTAATGATGATATAGAGTGTGGGTATACAAAATATGAACGAAATCAAAAGACCTAAGGTTATTTCAGATTTTATGTCTCATAGAATTCATAATATATAATATATGATAAATACCATGTTCAGCGTTACCACTGAGAATTTGTAAAAAGTGTCCAAAAAGTGAATTTCAAAAAATAAAGTCACCAAAAAAGGGATTTTTTGAAAAAAGAGGACAACTGCTTCAATACCCAAAAAAACTCCCCCAAATTTGCTTATTTGATAAAAACAGAACAGAGAAAAATATTTGTTTATAAAAGTAGTTGACATAAAATCCTCTTTTTATTAATTAAACTTCTGTACTTTTGTGCAAGGTCCTTACACAGACCTCAGTCTTGCAAATTCCCGCTTAACAAATTTAGGACTGAAAGCACGGGTTCACAAGTGTTCACCTTAAGTCTATTGGACAGTTTATTTTTCATTAGTGATAATTAAAAAAATATGTTCCTCTGAGGCACTGCTCTGAGCTAAAGCAAAAATTTAAGATAAAAGTATTAATCAAATCTATTTTGAATTTTCTTTTAAGTAAATGTTCATAAACTTTATCATTAGCTTTATAACTGTTTCAGTTCATTTATAAATTCTTCGGAGTCTTCATCACTATACTGTGAAACAATCTCATAACAAATAATTTTATTCGATGAAGTTAATATATAAAAAGTTGAAAAAGTGAAGTAATATATAAAAATATTTCAAAGAACTTAGTTTCTCGTCATTAGGCACATAGTCTTAAAAAGTCGCCACTTATTTGTCGCCAGGTATTTGAAAAATGGGCAATTATCTACTAAAGTCGCCAAGCGGTAACGTTGCCCATGTTATATTTATAATAAATTAAAAAAAATATATAAAATTATCGATGATTAGCTTCTATTTAAGAAAATGTATTAAAAATTACTCGCTTATATTTCTGTCTAAAATTAATTTGTTTTTTTTCTATTTGAAAACATTAAACGTTACTCTATTGGTAAATAGTTTTGAATTAGGAAATCTAATTATTTTACCGAAAATTGAGAAAAATTATCAAGCCCAATTTAGAGAATCACCCTAATAAATATATGCACATAAATGTTATTATCAATATAATAATCTGTATAGTGTATATTAAACTATCCATCAATACAAACTTTTTAATATTCCTTGCTCTACCTGCAGTTTTTGGTATATAGGGCTAAAATATAGTATATGTGCAAAAATTGGGTTGATCGGGTGTAAACTTTTATACGTAGAAAAGTCTCAAAAGTAACTAAAATGTTGATTGCGCTATAACTAGAATTTCGGAAACGGAAATGGAAAATGATCAACTAACGTTCTCGGGAAAATTTGGCGTATGTATACTGGTAAATAGGAAATTTAAAGTACGCATTTTTAAGGATTTACTTATCTTTATTTTTAATTTTTATGACATAGTTTTGAACAAAACATAAATAAAAAACAATAAAATGTAGAAAAGCCCCGCAATTTATTTAATCCAATTAGTAGCAGAGTCAAAATGAAATTTTTCAATATGACTTATTCATTAAATAATTGTGATCATTTTATTAGAAAATCAATTAGATATAAGATATTTTAGCAACTTAAATTAATTATTTATTTAAAAACGCAAAGATTCAAAAACGTATCAAAAACAATTTTTAAAAAATAATAAAGGCGACACAGACGAACAAAACTGAAGTTCTTAAGCTAATTAATATAATAGACATCGCCGATTCAATCCCTATTTAAATGAAATCAGATACCTATTATCTATTAGAATAATAACACAAGTACACGCAAAGCAAAAATATGGCTGCAGTGATCATAACTTAAGAGCAACATATTACGATTAGATTATATTTATACGGTAAAAATTTTTATGGTCATAAATAATAATAAATATTAAAATTATAACTATAAAATGATCTAAATTTTTCATATTATGATCAGATTTTGTATAATTGTGTATAAAAATTTAATCAAAATTTAATCATAATCTTATTTTCTCAGATTATGATTTGACTTTATTATATTATGAATCGGTTTTATCATACGTATGATATAAAAAAAGATCAAAATTTCTGACAATATGTTTCGAATTTATCTTATTATAATCAAACATCATTTTTCATTAATTGTTTATTTGACTCATTATATATTGTACAAAACTATACAAAGATATTTTTTTATTAAATAAATTAATGAATAGCTGATCAATATATCATATTCTTTAAATCACAACTTGTCTGTTTATATTTATTCATATATAAACTAAATAAGAATTATAATAAAGTTGAAAAAACATTAAAAACAAAACTTATATATTTATGTTTATATATATATATATATATATATATATATATATATATGTCTATATATCTATATATGTATACATATATATATATATATAAACAAGTTATGAATTTTTAAACCTATTTGTGCATACATATTAAATTTATTTGTAACATCTTATTTTTATTTTATTTTATTTATTTTTATGTGAATAATAAAACAAAATATAGTTTAATAACAAGAAAAAAGATTGACAGTATTTAATGGTTGTAGAAATAATGATAGTTTTTCATATTAATAAAATTTTGTGAAAATATTCAAAAGCATAAACTTTTTGTAGTCAACTATATTGAAATTTTTATCGAATGTAAACATTAAATGATAAAACTTAAACAAAAACATAATTATCATGAATTATTATTATTATTACGATTAGTGAAAATTAAAAATGAGAACATGTTCTTTCTCTGCGTGTATACAAGTTTTTGGACCAGAGCAATCTATAATTGATTTTAATGTAATTTGAGGTGCTGTATTGTAACCTTTGCTTTATTTTTCAAAAATGGTTCTAGCTTTTGAGATATTAGTAAAAATAAATTTTGGCAATTAATTTAAATTTTATGGAATAAAAAGTTATCAATTTGATATGATTATCACTCGAACTAAGTCTTTTCTATTATCGAGGATCTGTTTAACATTTAAGAATATATTCGAACCTTTAGAATATCATTAATATAAAATTATTCGCCGCGAGCTCTTCTATGTGACTGCACAGTGCATCCACATGCAAGAACTAAAAAACTATAATCGATATTAAGAAACGAATTTTAAATTTGAATTCAGCGTTCCGAATTTTAGTTCTCATTAGATTAGTTCTTATCTACACTGGTCTAAAAATGAACCCTAATTTGTAGATATACCTACTAATTTTCATTCAAAAAATTATTACACATCAAAACGTTATATATAAAAATTTCCAAAATTTTGTTACTCCATTTGGAAGAAACCTTATAGTTCGTTCAGTTATACAATTCACTCTTTATTCTCCATACTATATGTGTTTATGAATACAACTTTTTTGATATAAGCATATTTATATATATATGTTAAGTGCTTTAATCGAATTGCTATAAAACTCGAAATTAAAATTTTTGTTTTCAATTCTATTAGTTTTATACTACTTTTTTTACATAACAACATAATAAGTCTATATGCTATTTAACAAAAATAATGTTTTGTGTTAGTAGACATTAGTTATTTAAATAATAAAATTTTTCCCAGGAATCTCGTTATTTCCCGGGAATGTGATTTTTTCTTTCCCACTTCCAGAGAAGTAGAAAAGTCCAGAGAATCTAAAACCCTAGCTATAACTCTTTAATTTCATATTTTTTGAAAAAAGCTATATAGATAATTTTATTTAGCAAAAGGGGGAACGTTTTTGCCATATGGTTTTTTAGCCTACCACGGCCTATCGTGTGGCCAAATTAAAAATTTACACGAAATTTTTGGATCACTTTTATTTTTGAGCAAAACTCATTCATGGAAAGTAAAAAATGCATTAATATCTCAGCAAATAAGTATCCATTTATATAGTTATCTAAGCCTCAAACTGGATCTCAGAATAATATAGCTTTTGATTTTTTTAATCGATTTTGTACATGAAAACTGAAAAAAAATCCAACTAATAAAGAAAAAAAGGTTCAAGCTGTGATTATTTATATTTCACACCAAAAATTTACTTTTTAAATGCAAGAAGAAAAAATCAAAAAAGTCAATCTATTTAGTGTAACTAAATCATGAAGATGATTGTTCTTATTGTAAAGATTTTCATCGTTTTTTAGACATATGGAAAAATTTTATATTTATCTCGAAAAAATAAAGTTCGTTTCTTCAGTCTTTTGTTGTCAATAATCAGCTAAATCTAACAAAATGTCAAGTTCATAGTAGAATTTATTTTTTATTTTTTATTTTTTGTTATTTACAATTTTATATCAAGACTATATTCCGTTTTGTTATTTTTTATTACAGCTCTTTTTTGCGACTTAAGGGTTTTTAATGAAAATAACTGTTTTCTAGTTTTCAACGCTTATAAATTATAATTTAAAGATCAACTACTTACCAATAGCTCTAACCAAGTAATCAAAGATTACAACAATTTACCAATAACAACAAGTAAAATATTGATTTTGAAAAAAATAACAATTTTTTCCTTTTGTTTTTTAGTGTTATTGATTCGATTTATTTTAGCACAAAATACATACCTATTTCTATTCCACTATATACAAATAACAGAAAAATCTATAAAACATGCAACAACAAGCATAGAAAATATTATGAATTTTCATTTAAGCTTAACACATTTTTCATCATCATTATCATTATCAAAAGTTTAAGTTGCAAACTTAAAACTCTAATGAAAAAGAAAAAAGAAACTACCATAACTACGACCCATACACAGTATCAACGGCAGCTCTAGTTTAAAATTATAAAACGACATTGCTTTTAACCAACATCATCAACTTTGTTTTATACTTTTTTTCTGTTTTTTTCTCCTTTGGTTTTGCCAAGTTAAAGAAATTCTGTTTTGTTAGCTATGTTTTTTTTTGCCCTCAATCCATAGGATCAAGATCATAAATAGCAATAAGTTTATATTCATTTTTTCCTAAGTTATAGAGCTTAAGACATTGTCTGCTAACTGTTTCAAACGATCAATCAATAGAAACGAACAACAACAGCTACGAACAAAACAAAATCATAGCAATAGAATAAAAAGCTAAAGAATAAAATAAAATAACACCAGCAGGAGCTTATGAATTGCGCTGAATAAATGGCAAGTGATCTTCTTATTTCATAAAGATCTATTTTTTTGTTTTTTTTTTTTTGCATTTCTTAACTTTTTTTAAGCAGTTTTTCTTGGATTTCTTTTTTTTGTCTGAAGACGTCAGTGTTATAGATGAAGAAGGCAAAAGTAGTAAAAAAAAATATAAACGTGATCGATTGATTTAAGCGATCGCGCTTAAACTTGACTGCGAATTCGTTTGCTCAAGTTCAACGAGATTGACTGTTGACTAGATAATTGTTGCTCAATAACAATAGCAGCAACATGACCAACAATAACAAAAGTAATACGAACACATTGAAGCAGTCGACAACATATTTACTAAAATTATTATGCTTAAACTTAAAAATGCAGTGGCTTTTTTAAGTATTTATTCACTATATTTTATTCTATCTCATTTTTTTCCTTTTTCCATTCTTTAACTGATAAATAAATTTTTCATATTTTTTCCTATGAGCTATAATTTTTAAGGAAGTATGTTTACTTCAAAAGCTCTTTAAATGAGAGAGCATCTATAAAAGAGCAATTGATTTGAAGGATTTGCAAAATATAATATTTAATATGTGACGTAGAAGACACTAAATTTCTAGTTTACATAATTCTAGAGTATCTATAACCGAAGGTTTTTAAATAGTTTTAATAGAAAGAATTAAACAATCCTAGATTAGCTTTTATCGAAGATGAAGACCTTACAATAGTTGACTAATTATGGATTTGTTTCTGTGAATACAATAATATAATAATATATAACATATAACATATAATATATAATATATAATATATAATATATAATATATAATATATAATATATAATATATAATATATAATAAATAAATTCCAGATTACTTTAGTATATTCCTAGGTTATTTTCTTATACAAGATCTTTACATATTCAAATAAAAGCTTAAATTTAGGGCATTAATAATATTCCAGACTAGGTCTAATCGGAGATTTTCATATTGTATATAACACAATCATTCGGAGAGATACTCCTTGGAATAGATCTCAAAAATATGAAGAAATATTTTAAAATGTTTACATCAGGAATATCAATTCAGGAGATCTAATAGCCTTTTAGCAGTTTTAGAGAGATTAGAATTACTAAAAACCTATTTTTTAATATTTTTCTTGGAGCTTATGGCCAAAGCTGCTAATACTCTTTAATTGTTATTTAGTCTTAGAAAATTCCTTAAGATTAAATAAATGATATAAATTATTATTATTATTATTATTATTATTATTATTATTAGTATTATTATTATATAAAAAGAAAAATCTTTTTTCGAACGCTTTTTCATCTGGAGTTTTTTAACTAAAAAATATTTTATTTTTAATAACAAAAAATTAAAAACTTTTAATTCGTTTGACATTGACTTTAGTCCTTAATAATTTTTGTAATAACATTAATTTAAGTATACCGGTTACAGATTTGAACTCATAAAATTAAGAAAGTGAAACACTCTGTATATTTATGTGTATAGTTATGATTGTTGTTCAAAGTTCAAAAACTAAGAAAAATCACTTTAAATTATCTAACTTTTTTCCACTCATCTAAAGTTTTTGTAAGCTCGTTTTATTTTTTGGGACTTATTCAGTGCAATTTAAACTTAAAGGATATTGGGAATTCTACTCCCTCTTAACTACAGTGCAGACTTTCGACCAGCGTTACCATAGAGAATTTTTAAAATGTTTCCAAAAAAGGGGATTTAAAAAAAGGGCTAACTGATTTAATACGTAAAAAACTTCTTAAAATTTGTTTATTTAATAACGTATGCGAAAAAATTTTAACAAAATTTAGCATCTTAAATTTCCAAAAATTAACATAATCTTAAGTAATTCCCTCAAAAGATTACTTATTATATTATATATGTTAAACAGCAGTTCCGAAGGATTTTTTAATCCTAAGTTTAAAAACTCGATGTTGGAACTTTTGGGACCTCTTATTCATGTATATCCTTGATTATCTTGAAAATCTACAAAACTCTACGAACTCGTTTCTATGAATCAAAGTAAAAATATAAACAATAAATTGAAATAAATTGGGAAATAAATATTCATCGTATCTGTTTTTTCTGGCAATACTAACAACAAATAACAAAATATATTAAAGCAAAAATTTTGAAAAAAATATTTACCGAATTAAAAGTTATAGGAGTTTTTTTTCCGTTTTTTTTCCAAAAAAGTATTTGGATTATTTTTCTATTATATAAAAATTTTGTTAAGTAACATACGTATATAGTATTTATATATATTTTTTTTAAAGATAACTAAATACATATAAACAAAACAATTAACAAAATTTAAAAAAAAAATGGTTCCTGCGAGAATCAGGGTTTCCCAAATTTGATATATTTTTTCAACAAATTACCAATTTTTGACGTAATTTCTTAAAATGGCTAATCTGAAATCGGAAAGTTCGGAAAGTAAAGCATCAAAAAGTCTACTTGGGTGTAAAAATTTCATTTAAAAATATCCACTAGAAAATATTTTATTACATAATTAACTATGAATAATATGCACTAAATCTTAAAATTTCCAAAAAATGGATCTTCTACCTTTTTGCGATATCTTCCCAACGGATATCGGGGAGAAAAAAAATTCTATTACCAAAAATTAGAAACATATTATATAAATTAAAAACATTAAAATTTTCTGATTCTGACTTTGCGATTTGAGAAAATAAGACGAAAATTGGAAATATAAAAAATCGGTAAAATTTGGGAAATTCTGATTCTCACAGAAAAACATTTTTTTAAACTTTTTTCTTTAGTATATATTGTATTTAGTTATTTTTCAGAAAAATATAACTGCTATCGTTGCTGCGTGATCAGATGCAACAATTTTCGATTTTCTTAATTGCATAATTTTGAACCTTTATTGGTCTTTCATGTATCCACCAAGTCGTTTCAATATATCTTAATTGGTTTGGCTGTTAGAAAAATCAACTATATGTTAGTCCTGTACAGTGTTGTGAGGTGGCGAGAAGAAAAAATGCTAAGTTGTACTTTAAAAAATGTAAATTCCGCAAAAAATAAGGCCAGAAAAAAGCTAATGTTTTTTAAACTTTTTTTTTGTTCTAATTAGTTGTTGATATTTTTAAAATATATATTGTAATAAATTTATAAATAAAATATAGAACGCAATGAAAAATCGCCCAAAAAATTCTCAAACTTGGGTTATATATCATATGAAAAAGGGATAAACGGTTTGAAGTGATTTTTTATATTTTAATTGTAATTCCTCTTCGATTAATAATTTCCACATTTTTGGGTGCGTTTTTTAAAATTATATTTATAAATAAGGACTGTCGAACGAAGGACGAAAAAATTATCCTTTGATATTTCTATCAGAAAATGATATCCTGCATTTAATTTTCAACTAAAATTTTAATTAGTTAAATTGTAATATATTTACATTAAAAATAAAATATAAAATATATTATTGTGATTTGCCTTCATAAAATTTTCGGACCATTTTCTCATATCCCCATATTAATTTTAGTGCGGTACTTTTATCAATATTAGAGCAGACTCTTCGCCACTTATTCTGAAAATATTGCCAGCTTTGTGCTATTTATTTGTTCTTCTTTAATGATATTTTCATCAGCACCTAATATCTCTCACGATCTGTGGGCATTTTGAAGAATTTATTTTTTATAGGAAAAAAATATATAATATTTGCACCGTACTGTTCAGTTGTCTCTTTTTCATAGTGGGTGTTGGCAAAATTTGGCTAAAATAGCATAGAAATATTGTGTTGTTAAATAAAAGTTTTAGACTGCTATCAACACTTTTTCATATAAATTTTTGTGTTTATTAGTACTTTTACAACCATCTCTTTGTATAATGAACTGAATAATTTTTGAGAAATGTAAAAATATTTTTAGTACATCTTTTACACAAACCCATTCTGGGCACATAACCTACATAACTGAATTTATTGAAACCTTTGAATCCCAAGGTACTTTACTATACCTTGAGTTTGGATTTTGAAGTATTTTGCTCAAAATTGTTCTTCGATTTTTTTTTTTCTTGCATCGACGATATTTTATATTTACTAATCACTTAAAATAAAAAAATGTTATAAATCTGACAAATTTTTACTAAAGACGGCACCGATTTGGTTTGTGGTTGCCAAGTAATACTATTTTTAAAAAGGAACAATTTTTTCGTGGATAGACCTTAGTTTCTATGGTTAATAAATTATATTAAAAAATAATTTTAATAATAATTTAAGAAAATCCATATATTAAGTTAAGGTATATTTTATTTGAAGAATAAAGTGCCGCAGGCGAAAATTTTTGAAAAATTATAAATAATCTCGAGTTTTGTGGGAATTAATACATAAAAACTCTTAAATGCATATTTCTGTAAAAATAAAGTTAGTAAAAGCAATTTTTGGAATAAACAAAAAAAAAATATCGAACTAGTCAATAACTACATTAAACTAAAACAAGGCATTTCCAGATTTTACACAAGGTTATTACAAATCAAAACGGACAGAAAACATGCATTTCCGGATTTAATATCTCCGATTTCAGTGAAATTCACTACAGACATTGGTTATTGGAAATGTTTCTTAAACATAAGCTTTTAGACCCATAGTCCTTTCCAGTCCAAAAATTTGATGCTTTAAAAATTGAAAAAAATGCTAAAGAGTTTCAAAAAAATATTATAAATATAAAAGCAATGTTGTTAAAAATGTTTCAGCAAAATGAGTTGTGTGTAGTTTTTTGAAAGATTTTATTATTGCTCCTTGTATCTAATAATCCCTATTTTTTATGTACTATCTGTAGCAATTGTGTAAAGGTTAGAAACTAATGGTATAAGTTTCAAAGAAATTTGCCAAATTACATAATAAAATAATTTTTTTGCTACCCTGAAAACATAATAAAAAACACGTAACTGTCTTTGTCGGAGCAGCAGCGATACTTATATGTTACTTAACAAAATTTTTTATGACAGAAAAAAATACAACCACTTTTTTGGCAAAACAAATATATATATATATATCTCATAAACTAAAAGAGATACGATCTTGACCAATAGAATTCTCTCATACAAGAATAATTCAAATCGATTCAAATATAACGAATGAGGATCGTTTTTAAAAATTTTAATACCCGACGTGACCAACTTTGGGACTCTGTAGACCCGCCTCTGGTAGGTCTATACGATTCAAACTCAGGGTTCCATCTGGCTAAATCCTCCTATACCTCCACTATCACTATGTAAAATTTTATTGAAATCGTTGAAGCCATCCCGGAACTGGATAATTATTTCCTTTTCATTTTTTGGGTCGCACTCTGTACCATGGTAACGCTGCTTTCGATAGTTACCGAGGGTATTATAACTTTGAGCTCAAATTTTTTTGGTTTTTATAGGCGGATCTGTGAAGCTCTCAAAGGAATGTAAATATTAAAACAGAAATAGCTGTTGCAATTGTACATATTTTGTGCTAAATCCCGTTGATATGCTCTAAATAATCATTGCGATAGACAGTACTACAAAAGTAGGAGAATACTACAAAAATATAAAAAAAATATCAGTTCGTAGCCATTTTCGCAGGTTTATTTGTATTAACACGCACTACTTCATGAAACTAGTATTTTGTATTTTAACAATATATTATCGGAGACACAATTTGCGATTTGTACAAATCTTGGATATGTAGATATAAGAATGGCGATAAATAGAATTGATAAGACTATAAATTTAAATCAAAAGTCATTGATAGTTAAAAACGCTTCAACAAAAATGCATAGGCGAAACAAAAAATTTCGAAAGTTAAAAATTTTATGGATCAAAAAAAGTTTACTTGGGTTAAAAGTCATGAGCATACTAAATAGTATGTCCTTATAATAAACACGAATAAAATATATTTTCGTGTAACATATGAAGAAATAACTTTAATGCGAACCCCATTCTTCGCAAAATTTTTTAAAATCGCGATTTTTAGCGTTAATTTTTTTTTTTTTAATTTTACTGAAAAACTCTAAATCAAACATTGAAAATATCATGTTTTTTTAAATAAATCAGTAGGTTTTGATACTGCATATAATTTTAAAAACTGCTATTACGTGAACAGATTCTATATGCATTAAAGTCACTTTATATTTGTACAAATGGATTTTAATGTACAACCAAAAAAATAAATAAATAAAAATAAAAAAAAAACGTTCTTAGCCTCAAAAATCAAAAATGTGATATAATACATATATAAAAATGACATGATACATATATAAAAAACGACAGAAACTTGATTCGAAAAAAAAACAACGGTATTTATAAAATTGAATATAAAAATTTTCATTAGAAAAAAACTCAACATACGTAATGTAGGGTGTAAGTTCAAGACCTTAGATTATTTTGCATACAAAGTAACATGAACAAAGTTTGTATTACTAGCGTTTAACTCTAAGAGACATCAACAAAAACATGACATTTAGTGACTTGAACTCAATTTATTTCAAGTTTGATCATACAAATTGTAATATTTTTATTTGTAACAAAATGTGCTACCATATTTTAGGAATAAAGAAACACTGGTATACTTATATGATTTAAAAAGTATTAGAACTTGAATCCGAATATGCTGTTTAATAAACTTTAGGTATCATAACGTATTCAAATTCTCTATAGACCTTGTAGGGTACTCAAAATCACCTTTAGACCGCCTTAAAATTCCATCCCATCTTTTTTTCTCCAACTTCATTCATTCAGTTTTAAAATTATAAACATGCCTACTAACAAGTGGCTTCTTCGTCTCCTTTTCAGTGGCAGCAATGAACGGTATGCCAACTCATTTAATTCTGGCCAATCTGTCAGTCTGTCAGTTTTTCTTTGCATTTTTGTTATTTGTTTTTTTTTTTTTTCAATTTCATTCTAACTGCCTTAGAAAAGAAATCATGTTTTTTTCTTGGTTTTAGTATTAAAAATAATAATAATAAAAAACTCTATTGGCGGTATTTACCATTTGATGATTGATGACTCGTTTAAGTCTTTCTTGATATATTTTTTCCTTTCCCTTTCCTCCCAGCCACGAGAACATCATGTCAATTAACAGAAAATATTATAAAAACAAAAGCAAAAAAATTAAATCACTACATTTTAATTCATATTAAGATGATTAAATAAGTAATTGCTTAACAATTTTCCGTCTGCTTAGAAAAAAAAGCAATAAAAGCAGCAAAAAATTGCATTTGGAAAAAACCCTAAGTAGTAGAAAACCACAGTACAATATATACGAGTAATATTATAATATTTAAAAGCAAAAACAACAGCTGTTCATGTGGTTAACTGAATCTTAACAACACATTAATACATATAGACATAAATATCTAATATGTGTGCATGGCTGACAGTGGGTCTTATCTCAAGTCTTTTAAATATAAATCCTTCGTTCAAAATTAATGTTACACAAAAATTTTTTTGAAGATCTGAAGTCTATGAAATTTTGATTTTTTTTTTTTTTTTTTTTGTTAAATATTAATTTTTGGATTTATATTTCTTTTGTTTTTAAGGCAACATTACTAATGTTTTAAAGAATTATTTATTTATGATTTTTGTTCATTTCGTTTGAAGTTTATCTTATAAATGCTTTTATAAAAAATGTTAATCAAATTACTGTTTAAGCTCTGTTACTCTATAATAAAAATGCTTCTAAATATGTGAAATTTTAAATTTCCTAGAAATTATTTTTTTCCTACTAAAAGAATATTTCTTTTCATTTTTTTGTAAGTAATGATTAATAACTTCCAAAAATGTAAAAAATATGCACTTAGTTCTATTTTTGAAGTAGTGATAATTTTTTTTTAAGCACTTGCTAATTTTACATATGAATATAATGCCTAGGGTTTTTATCTCGAGAATTCCCAGGACGAATTTCCCGAGAATTTTGCCAATTTTTCACTTCCCGATTCGCGAAATTATCGGGAATCCCGGGAAATAAAAACTACAAAAAAGTTTGCATTTTTACCATCCTTATGGCAAAAGTACAAACTATAGAAATCGTTAATTGACCATAATCAAATATATGGTTAGATGATTTCATTGCTTTGCACCTAATTCTATGTAATTAACTCTAAATAGCTTATTAAAATACCAGAAAAAATAATTTCAGAAGTGAAAAACACTGAATTGACAAAACTACTTAAGTATTTGAAAATTTTCCACATAGTTTTGAAAGATTTTTTATTTTTACCTTTCATCTTCAACAATTTTTACACATTAATTTTCTCTATTTAAGATTAAAAAATAGTAATTTTATGTTTTGGAGAAATCGATCGGGTTCTAAGTGTGATTTCAAAAAATAAAATTATTCTTGAAGATATGCTTATTTATATTTCCTTAAAAAATTGTTTGTGGCTATGACAAACGATATTCAGAATTTTATTGTAGATGATGAATAACCAAATACTTAAATAGTAAGACATTTTTAGCTTTTTTTAATGTATGTAGATATAAATATATTTTTAATGTAACAAGGAATTTAAAAATACGAATTTTGAAAATATTGAAAATATTTGAAAATGCCTTTTAAAATATTTTTCCATACAAATTTTGACCCTGAAATGTATTTTAAATTTAAAATTTATTTGTCTATTTTTTAAAAACTATTTTTAATAACTATTACAATTTATTTCATTAAAAAGTCATCTTCAAACATATATTCTTACTTCAAATTTTATATAAAATATGGCTATTTTTGTTTAGTTTTGTGTTTTATATTGTATTTTTCTGAATATCCGGGAATTCCTAAGAATGCCTCAAATAAAATTCCGTTTCCCGGGAGTTAAGAAATGCCGGGAAATTAAAAACGCTAATAATGACAGAAATGTTTGTCTATTTTTATCATGCCATAAATAAATTTGGATAAAAAGATTGGTTTATTTTAATGTACATAATTTTGGAGCTTAAAAAAAATAAAAAATAATGTTACCATTATATTCGACTGCTGTACACGACAAAACTTTCAGAATTGAAATTATATTTCACCTTTGCATTTATTTTTTGCTCCTCAAATACATTTTTTGAGTATTCACTTAGCATTTTATTCAACAACCAAAAATCTTATAGCAACATAAAATTATTACTTTATAGTATAGTCGAAATGAAAGTGTTTAACACATTTGCAATTCTTGATTTTACTCTTTCTAATTGAAATAATTTACACTAAAAAATGCTTAAAAATACCTGTAATCATATTTTAACATTTTAATTTTAACATTTTTGGCGTTTATAAAAAAATTCATACTAGTTGTTGCATTTTAATATTTTAAATTTAGTGTTTCAAAGCTAAACTTCATATTATTATTTTTTGTAAAAAATAGCTGCAAATAAATACAATCCTCAGTTTATCATACAGGACTTTCTCAAAAATAAATTTCTATCAAATACTCTATTCCAAAATCAACACTTTGTCAAATATTAATTGGCGCCGTTTTGAACACTTTACATAAAAGCGGAAGACTCCGACAGCCACAAATACAAATATCCTAAAACTCTTTCCAGAAAAGCTAAGACCAAATTTAACCTGGGGGGATCAAATGGAGAAGTTAAACTTTTTCTTTCTATTATTTTAAGTATATAAAAGCACAGATGAGGAAATATTTTAATGTGCAACGTAATGTGGAACAGCTTTTCAATGCTTTCATATGCTGGATAGAATATAATACATTCTTACATGATATTGAATCTCAAATGTATTACGAGTTCACAATAATCTCATCTTAACTCGATTTAAAACATTGTGCATGATTGTAAAATATTCCGAAATAATGATGAACTCTATTTAAAATTGGAGAAGTAGTACCTAAGAGATGTTTGAAAATGATAAAAAAAGAAAAAATATGATTACTAGAGAAAACAGCCGGTGATCAACGGACCACAGTTGGCAGACTGTTTAACAAGGCCCATAGAACTGGTAAGTATGAAGACTGGGGCACCTACAGATTGAGTTTTAATAAGTACAAAGAGGACATTAGACGAGATAAAAGGATTAGGTTAAGCGAGACCATTGATTCTATCAATGAACTATCCAGATTCAGGAAAATACTGTCGAAGTATCCTAGTGTTCCGGGTTGTATCCAGAGATCAGATGGTTCATGGACAAAGTCTAGCTCTGAGTCACTTAATGGGCTTTTGGAAACTCATTTTCCAGGTTCGAGCCTTATAAGTCACCTGGCCCGGATGGTATCTTTCCGGCTATGTTACAAAATGATCAGGTAGCGGTTTGTCTACTAGTGGATATTTCTACGGGGTGTCTGCTACATAGACACATACCAAGGGGGTGGAGAGAGGTAAGAGTCATATTCATACCTAAAGGTGGTTGGACATGTCACTCGAAACCCAAGGATTATAGACTTATCAGCCTATCGTCTTTTCTCTTGAAGACATTAGAAAGAATGATAGATCTATATCTGAGATCATCTATTGGCACCAACAGCATGAGTAGTGCACAACATACTTACCTGAAGGGTAAATCCGTTGAGAGTGCGCTTCATGAGGTGGTGAGCTATATAGAACAAGGACTTCGATGCAGGGAGCGTTCAATAATATCAAGATTGATACTATTAAGCAGGCACTGGTGGATCTTAAAGTACATGACTTCTTGATCAAATGGATAATCCTCATGCTGAGCAGCAGCATCATCAACTCAAACTTGGGTGGAGTATGTCAAAGACAACTGGTGCCAAGGGGGCCACCGCGAGGGGAAGTGCTCTTAGCCCTGTTGTGGCTAATAGCTGTCGACGTGACAGCAGGGGACGAAAGATCGTGGCATATGCTGATGATGTGGTCATATTGGTAACAGGAAAATTTCTCCCCACAAACAGTGAGATCATGCAGTCTGCGCTGGGTGAGCTGTCCTCTTGACCCTCTGATAGAGGGTTGGGAGTAAATCCTTAAAAGGCAGAGTTGGTTCTGTTTACTGGAAAGTACAAGGTAGAGAATTTCAGATTACCGGTACTGGGTGAAACGAAACTGAGACTCGCTAAAGATATTCACTCTTGCTATTTCATCCCTCTAAATTCTTTTTACTCATTTCCCTTTTCTTTTCTTCTTCCCCTATTCTATCATGTTTAAATGAAGGGACTCACAATGGACTGATATCGATCTCTGGGTTGAGATGTGGTACAACGAATGTATCACTTAAACCTTCTCTATCGATCTATCTATCTATCTATCTATCTATCTATCTATCTATCTAAATATAAATGCTAATTTTTTTTTTTTTTTTTTTTTTTTTTTTTGTTGCAAATATTTTAATCGACACTAATTATAGTAGCAGGGTTTCTTCAAATGACCTTTAAATGTAAAACAGTTATTAAAAAATTTTAACAACACGACTAACATACTAGATATTCTGATTTAGAATAAAGTGCCAATTAGATATTATCATTAAATTTTTATCCACTGTGCGTTGGCAGAAGCTAAAAGCCATAAAAACTTGTAGGCATTTAAAAACTATATGCGAGTATAATTTTATTTCTTTATTTTTTTAATCTTTATCTTTTAATACTAAAATTACTTAGGAATAATAAAAATGTAGATATGTAAGAGTATGTTTTATTAATAATTTTCTTCTTAATATATGTATATAGTATTGCAATGTCGTCGACATTTAAAAATTGTTCCGTATTTATTCGTGTTTTAAAATGTAATTCAATTCAATTGAAATGTATTGAGCTTTTTTTTTATCGACAGTGAGGAGAAGACAAGACAAGGTCTAGTTCAATAATGTTTTGTAGTTGCTTGCACTTTATAATAATTATAGTATGAGTAATTCTTTTTTTTTTTTTTGCACTTTTATTATTAATTTATAAGATCTTTTTTTTTTTTTTTTTTTTGTTATAATACAATTTTGGTTTTGCAAATAAAATAAATATATTTCGTTTAAACTTTTGAACTTAATCATTTATAATTTGGCCGGATCTGTCTTGCTGATTGCGGTTGGGAATTTTTGTATTTTGTTGTAGTTTTTTTACAGATATTTATTAGAAATTGGAATAACAATTAGGTCAATAAGATTTAATTAGATCCTCTTATAAATTAGAGAAAAAAAATACAAAAAAATTTATTTATAAGGAAAAGAAATATTTTCTTAGAATTTAAAAATAAATCCTGTTTTATTTTAAAGCTTCCGAAGCAAATGTCTTAAGAAGGAGCAATAGAAGTTACTTCAAAGAAAATATTGGAACTTTTTATTTTATTTTTTATCACCTGTATTACTCTACTGTCTATCATTTTTATAATATACATTAAGCACAACTTAATTATTTATGTATATGTCATGTACTTAAAAAACTTGTACAACATTTCATTTAAGTACCTGGGGTTATTAAATATAGTGCAATATACAATAATATTGCGTGAATAGTAAACTACTAAGAGCAATATCAGTTCATAATGAAAATTGTGGGTCAAATATTATATTTTTTTTAAACTTATATGTTAATAAATATATGTTACATAGCGCATGTATATGTTAAACATATCCGCTATTTAAATCATTGCAGACAACTTAAACTGCTGCTGTTGATATTTCAAGTTTTTATCCAATTGAAAATGTCCTCAAGTCAAATACCACCAAGTATGTGTATTTTTTAAACTGACTTTGTTTTAAACAACTTTGTTATAAATATTACAGACAGATTGCCACTGTACCACAAGATTTTATTCTGCTAGCATATAATGGATAATGACATAAACCAGGGTCATTTTTAAACTCTGTTAACTATTCGCAGATCACTGATCATAATAACTAATACAATATAAGTTTTAGTTGTATGTAAACACAATTTTTAGAAATTTTCGTTTATATTTCCTATACTAAATTTTAAACCTTCTAAATTAAGTTCGCATTGAAGATCTTTTATTTAATAAAATTTGTAGTAGCGTAAATAAAATACTTTTACTTATATACACATGTATGCTGACTACACTTTTCGTTCTTAACATATCTATATATAATGTAAATTTTAGCTACGGGAACTAATAAATATATTTATTTTTTAATTTTATATATTTTTTCTACAACCTAATTTAATACAAAATATATAGGAGATATTTTCACAAGTTTTTAACAAAAAATTATTTTTTTCTTTTTTATTTTTACCACTTTGTTAAAAATCTTACGGCAAAAGAAAATGTTCCTTATAATAGAATTTTTAACACAATCTAGAGAATTACACAACAATTGGAAGCAAATGCAAAATCATATAAATAACTATAGTCTAATTTATAGACTTCTTTCTTTAAAAATTTGTACGATTTTGAAAGTTAGAATACCCGCAATAAGTAATGTGGACCAGTTAAGTTGTTTTCACATGACGTTGCAATGAAATTGTGGGAAGTTTAATATTTATTGTCTTTGATTTGGTATTATACAGTTTCCCAATAAGCATTTTGTCTTGTAAAATAATACAAGCGAATAAAAGACTTCGCAAATATTTAAGAAATTTAAGATTCAAAAAGAGTCTTCTGGCACTCGCATTAAGCGAAGCCCGATAGGAACCCAATACGAAGTTCTCATTGGAAAGAATTATATAGTGCAGATATAATGATATTTACTCACAATTGATTTACAGCTTTGTTTTATATGAGTATATATACAAAAATGTTAATTGAACATTTTTTTAAATCTAAATTGTTGAAAGAACGGTGTTTTTAAAAATAATTATTCTTTTTTTCTGATAAGAAAATGCAGTTGGAGCTATTTTTGAAACATATATTTTTTTGTTTTTTTTTTTTTTTTTTTTTTTTGTGTGGGAAGATACTGTAAAAAGCTGCAAATGTATATATATATAAAACCGCGATAATAATAGAAATAAAGAGATTTTTTAAATTTAGTCACTATTTTACGCAAATATACAACTTTTTTAATAAATATATGCTTTTAGTAACTTTTATTTTCTTAATTGACCATTTATTGACATAAAAATTAACTTCACCAATTATGGACCGGAAATCCCAAAATATTACTTGTATAACTAAAGGGTTAAATGAATACATATATCAATAGCATTGAATGAAACCTTTCCATAGATGCTATAAAATATAAATTCTGATGGAGAATACAAAATTTTAATTTCACGAGAATGAAAGCTAATTTAAAATGTTGTTTTTACCCATTATGTAGTAGAAGCCATTTGTCTATTATATATTGTAGTTTTTTTGAAAAAAAAAATAAAAATTATATACACTGTTGATCGAAAACTATATTTCTGGTAGTATTTTAAAAATGATTCAAATTACGTGAACGAAATACATAAACCGAAATATTTTGGGAATTAGTTTAAAATATTTTAGGGGTGTATGTTTGCGACTTTTTTTGTCTCCATACGAGTCAATTCACTTTAATACATATATACGATTTTGTAGAAATTTCAAGTTTGCAAACACGGGAAAAATCGGTTTGCAAATAAAATATAAACAAAATCCGTGTCGTACAGAAAGAAAATTTAGCATCCCAGCTGGAAATTGCCTCATAACGATAAATTCACAAATTATACTTGAAGTACAATTCACTAGGTGATTAGAAAAATAATGATTTTTTGTATTTTCTTGTCCGAAGAAGTTGCTACACTCTTTTCCCTTTAAAATAAAGTTTTCTCTAAAAACATATAATAATTTTGTACTTTTCAGAAAGCAATTTTCACAGAGATGATTCTAAAATTAAAAACTAACTCAAACACCTTTTAGGATTAAGTACAGACCCTCCGAAATTTTAACTATTCTAAATTTTTAATTTTGCCTACATATATGTTCTAAAATCCTAAATGCTAGTGCTGCAAACTGAATGGAGTTTCGAAAGCTCTAACATGTTCTGAAAAATAATACGGCTTTTCCAAACCTGCAAAAAATGTGGACTTTATGGGCAAAATTCAAAAATATCCTTTTTTTGTTTTTTCACCGTTTTATTTTTGGGAATTGTAGGAGTTTTTCAATCAGAATATGAAATTTTTTAAACTTTAATATTTTAATTGATAAAGTCAACAATCACCGAAAATTTCTTTAGGATATCTCAACTAGCTTAGTTTTTATTAGGTACAAAATATTTATAGTTTCTCCAATTAATTCCAAAAATCATAAAAAATATGGACTCCATTTTTTTCAAATAAAATCTCTTGTCTAGCTGACATAATTTTTAATTATATATAAGTATAAAAATTGTTCAACAGTTTAAAAGATCCAGATTTATTACCATTTATTTTGCAAAAGGCGCCTCTGTGCAGTGCCTTAGTTATAATACTCTTATTGTGACACTGTGAATTTTTGTCTAACAATTCAACCTTTAAGCTCTTCCGTTAAATTGTGATATTTAGACACATTGTCTCATTCATTTAAATTTATCTCACTCCAGTTTTTTTTTTTTTTTTTTTTTTTGTGAATATATTATATAAAAGTGATGAATTCAAAAAACTTAATGCATGAATCAATGTGCTCACACATCCATGATCAAATCGAATCTACCTTGTGTCTAAAATACATTCCAAAAAAAAGTTACATCTTTCAAATTTCCAAACTCTCTTTCCTATATATATATAGAGTGAGTATCTTTGAATATTATTCCACGTGATACTGTTTTTCCATGATGGGGTTATTATTCGATGCACTAGTATCATAATTCTAGGGTCTAATGGAAAATTACTAAAATGCGATGACAAAGAGCTCTTAGTTGCAATGAAATAAAAAAACAGATAATGATAGTAAACATATGAAAAACTACAATCACCCTAAATATTACAAAATGAAATAACACCAATTAGTTTTCTAGCTAAAATAGACAATAATTACAAAAGTTTAATAATTACTTTTTTATTATATTTATTATATTTTTAAAAATAACTATATTAAAAAAAAATACTATATTAAACTCTAAAGGTCATAATGAATGAATGGGTGTTGTCCATAACCAAAAAAATATGTCCAAATAACATAAACAAATTTCCAAACAAATCACTATTAAAACTTGAGTTTTAATATAAAAATAAAAATACTCTATTTATAATTAAAACATTAAAATATTTAGTATGACATGACATTTAAGAAATAATAAGAAAATTACTAAGAAACACCAAATCCTAGTTACTATTAATTAACCACAAACAAACTATGTATAAACCAAGCGGCCAAAAAAAACATATCAATTTTTAAGAAATCTCTAGACAATACACGATCATTTGCAAAAAAAAAAAAACATAAAAAACATTAAAAACTACCTAATAAGAGCTTAAAGTAAAACTTTAAACCAACCAGCAGAAAATTAAAGAAAAAAAGAAACTGAAATAATAATAATGGTAAATTGTCACTAAACCAATGCGTCGACAATACAATTAGTTGTTACTTGCAGTTTTTTGTTGTTTGTTTTTAATACCCTACATTAAACTGATTGTTAGCTCAAGTTGAAAAGGAGTGATTTTAGAAATATATTTAGTTTTAAAAACCCTGTTCCAGATACTAAAAAAGAGCATTTTTTACTTGTTTAAAGCGATTGTTTTAACCAATTAAGATTCTCTAAATATTTTTGGTTTCAATAAAAAATTAGAATATTTTTATTATATTTGACCATCAAATAAAATTTTAGAAAAGACCATGAAATATTTTATTAGATATACGATACTTGTACTTCATTCATACTATTTCACTTATTTAATTGTTAAATGAATTCATTAAAATTTAATTTTTTTTTTTTTTTTTTTTTTTTTTTGAACAGCATCATCAAATCGACTTTAATCCATTTTTATTTCACCACTAATTTAATATGACTGCAAGACAATATGATACAAATATCCAATATTAACATTAAGCTTAAACAATTAAGGTGCAGTTGTAATATTAAGAACAAAAAAAAACAAATATACAAACAAAAAGAATTAAACAGATGAAATAATAAAATCAAATTCCCAACATTAAAAACCAAACCGATGAAGAAAAAACATCAACAACAACAGAAATAAAGAAACACAAAAGTAACTGACAGATACAAATTTTAATTGTAAAACCACAATGCAAGTAACAAGCAATTAAGATAATTAAACAAAATAATTTGTGGCTTCTACATAAAAAAAAAACAATAAAAATAACAAAAGAAATAAAAACTAACTAATAATGCTACTAAATGCTTACTTACTTACTCACTTATTTAGATGTTGGCGGCGTGGATGTATAAGATGATAAGATTTATTTTTATAATATTTTAATAAAGTTATAGGAAATTCAATATTAATAATTATACACTCTATATTTTTATTATGGGTGTGATAATTGAACTTTTGAATAATAAAGAGACAGTTTATGAACAATTGTTAGAACAAATGTCAATTTCACGTTTTTCAAATAAATTTGTAATAAATATAACAAACAGACTGTGGCACGCCCGTTCTTAAGAAATTGAAATAAATAATTAAAAGGATATAACAGATACTAGAAATAGTTGAAATAAGGACTGCGCATGAAAAAATCCATGCACACTTAAAGGCTTATAATATTTATTATACGTGAAAAAAATAACATTTTTTACATTTTTTATTATTCTCAGTAACTATGTGATAAATTTTTCTGTAATAGCATAATTAGTTTTCCTTAAAATGAAAATTTAACAAAATTCATTCAAACTCATCATTCAAATTTATAATCCAAACATATATCGACCATATAAAATAATTGCTAGGAATGCAGATGAGTTGGAAAATATTTTTTTTATAACCATAAAAAATACTAAGAATTCGTGACCGAAAGAACCGAAGAAAAGTTTGATTTACAGACTGTAGGATAGCAGACAAAATAATATAGATTTTGATAGAAAATCTCTACATCTCTGGATGGAATATGATATATTCTTAAATTACTCTGTATGCCCCTAGAACCCTAGAGAAAAAATCGGGAGGTAAAGAAAAGGACTAAAATTACTGAGACTATTTTTTAATATGAATGCTGACTAAAGGATGATAAAAAGTACGTACAGGCAGATTTTTACATCACACTGCTCGTGAATTCCATGTCACACATGGCAAGACATTTGTATATGTGACGAAAAAAACTTCATTCATAACAAATGACACTTTTAACTGATAAATTTACCCAAAGTGAGTAAAATCAGAAAACAAATCCTTCCTATCATTAGAAAACACAACGAATTTTTTTTTTTTTTTTGTCCTCATTTCTCTTCTCATTATTACAAGAAAAAAGTAAATGAGTGGTATCAAATAAATCGTGCTGCTATGTACCAAAGGATGCCTTTTCTAACTCAGTTAGACTTATCTATAAATGTATTATGTTTAAACTTTTGCTTTTTATCATTTAAATTCAAACAAAACATTCACCGTTAAAGTCGGCTCCTTCGAGCCGTATAATGAATGTTGGAGACATTACTCGGCATGGACAGAGATTGTAGTAAAAAATAAATCGACATTATTTATTTGCATTATATTGTATGAATTATCAATACAAAAAATGAATCAAGAAGTTATTTTAATAAGACAGAAGCAGTTTGGAGAGACGCAAAATTGGTGTCAGCAGGACTGCCGGACATCGACTATTTAAAAATTAAGTATTCTTTTGAAATAGATGCGATCGTATTTCGGATTCCCAAAAGGCTTCAGTCAGGTAAATGGTTGGAAGATACCATCATATGTGCTGGATAAATGGAAATGAAGTGGCAAGGTGTCAAGATATAAAACACAGAGTTTAGGATGGCTAATTTTAGAGACAGAATAAAAGACGATCATAGTCTTTTCTGAATTGGAAAGAGTATCTGACATTTTTTTTTTTTTTTTTTTTTTTTTGTTGATACATTATGATTTATTCGAAAAGACAGAAATAAAAAAACAAGATTCTCCTGCCAGCATAAAATATATAAAGGATATAAAATTCCCTGCTTCCACCTTGAGAGCTGATATAGGTTTCTATGTAACCGTTTTTGGAGATGTCATATTCAACGTTCCAAAACGAGTAAGTTTTAAAAACCGTCCAATTGCTGATAAGGAAAAAAACTTAAGTTGGACAAATATATCTCTCCGTGAAGACAAAGAAAATGGATATCTTCCCAATAAAGAATTAAAATTACAATCAGTTTCCGAAAAGGCCTTCACAGAGCAGATTAAGATTAGAAATACTTATGAAGATGGGGAAATAATGATAAAGAATACGTTGAAGGGGAAAAAAAGGGAAGAATATGGTGAAAACTTTGAAGAAATACAATAAAATATTAATGTCCTTGCTGAAGCTAAGGTCACAATGAAACCTCCAAAATTTACAAGAGAACGAACACCTACTCATCGGGAAGAAAATGAGGATGAGTTACTAAAAAAATATCAACAATAAGTTTCAAGTTTAAAACAAAGGGATTTCACTGACGTGAAATCAGCAGCAACAAGTCTTATAATATATAAAAATCCTTTGACTGCAGTTTCGCATAATTGTGAGGGTATTACTGATGACAAGCTTCAACTAAATATTCCTCCATCAACTACCACCCAGAAAAGCTACAATGGCCCACCACTAGAAAGACACAGGTCGAAAATGTAAGGCCTAGTGAAAGACCGCAGCATGAAAAGTGTGCTACATTAAAACTTTATTACTTATTATATTAGGATAAATCATTATGTATACATTTGCTATGGTCCCAATATATGTAGTTTACATTTGAAAACAACTCTCGTCTTTCATTCTTGTGTGTGCGTGATAAAAATTGATGTTTAAAGCTAAGATACGCATTTAAATCAACTACAATTAAGAGTTTTGAATTTAAATAAATTTTCAGTGCCTAAAAAGCAACCACCCAAGAGTGGATTATAAACACTTACTCGTTAAAATCGTTTTAGCAATGCCTATCCACTAAGCTGTCAAAAATTCTGCCCATTTTAAATGTATTGGATCATAGTAAAAAACATTTAAAGAATATTTAAATCTAACTAAAGAATAACATAGAGATTAAAAATAAGTAGACCCATTCCAACAAAAATGTAACCGAGAACACAGTAAAGCTCTTATGGAGTGTATTCCTGAAAATATTAAATATCCTATTAAAAGCGAAAAAAAAATAATTTTTCTTTTAAATTTAATTTTTTCTATTTTTATAAGCTGAATTGTATGCTCTAAGTTTTTCGTGCGTACTCCTTTTTTATTTATTTATTTATTTAATAGCCAATGAAATTACAATTTCTTACAGGCTAGCATATATATTTACAATAAAATGTTTTTCGTAATTATTCAATAATAAAGTATCATTATTTAATTAAGTTAAAAATACTCCTCTTAATGCGGAATGGATTTACTGAGAAATCAATATATGAATAAAAACTGTTGAATTGATTTTATATACGTCTCATGGGACCAAAGTTGGCATAATTGGTTCGAAAATATTTGATTTTTAAAGGAGTATAATTTCTAGTTGGACCAATTATGATTACGATTTTGTTTTTACGAAGCAGGAATTGTTTACTAAATTAATTACAAATGAAATATTCATATATGTTCTCCTGCTTTCAAGAGTAGGGAGATCTATAAGCTGTAATCGACTTTCATATGATGGTAAATTAATATTAGGATTCCATGGACGATAACGAAGACAAAATAAGGGAAATTGCTTCTGGAACTTTGTATTGAGGATCCCAGACCACGGGAGCATATTCCAGTATTGGTTTTACGAGAAATATGAATAATTGCCTGGAAACGTAAGGATCATTAAACTCTCTTCCCCAGCGCTGGAGGAAACCTAGAACTCCCTTTGCCTTATTAACGTTTTGCGAAACGTGGAAATTAAAGGATAGTTCACAGTCAAGCAACATATCCAAATCAAGAAATTCTTCGACTAAATCAAGTTGATATTCATTTACTGTGTATCTACAGAGTACTGGCCTTCTTCTGTACAACATCATGTGTTTAAATTCAGAATATAATACAACAATCATAATACAACATTGATAGGAAGACTTAAAGCTATGGAACAACTTTACATCATCAGCATACATTAATATTCTAGAATTCTTAATGCAACCTTATAAATCATTTGTAATATATATTAGGCATAATAAGGCGCCGTGATGACTACCTTGCGAAATACCGGATAAAACAGGACTTGATTCGATGTACATTCTCTAAATAATACATATTGGCATCTATTTTTTAAGATATGTAGAAATCCATTTAAGGAAAACAGGAGGAAATCTGAGTTTATCCAATTTGAACAATAGGAGATCGTGATTTACATTATCGAAAACTTTACTGAAATCTATATATATTGTGTCTGGCTGTAAACCGAAATCAAATGGAGTTATATCTGAGATTGTGAACTCCAAAAGGTTACTAGTAGTGGAACATCATTTTCTAAATCGATGTTGAACTTGAAGCGAAAGGATTTCATTAACTATCATTGCGAAAATTTTTGAGTAACATTTAATTTAGCAATACGTCTATAATTGGAAACATTCGATCTGCTTCCGGATTTAAACAAAGGTATAATATAAGATTTCCTACAAGCTTCAGGAAAATAACCACTATATATAGATATGTTGAATAAGTAGGTTATTGGAGATATAAGAGAATATAAACACTTTATAATAACATAACTTGCAACACCGTCAGGTCCACATTTATCAGAATATTTTAGATTCTGACAGCTGTCAGTACCATCGATTTATCTAATGTTGGACAATTTATTAATGTTGCAGCAGGAATTGGATATGGATAATTGGAAAGTTGATGTAAGTCTTTATCATAATAGGCAAATGAGAGAAAGCATTAAACATATCGCAAATATCTGCATAGTTTGAGGATTCTTTATCTCCAAATTTCATCATGGAGGAATATCCAGAGATTCGAAACTTACAATTTACAAACAGGTAAAAATATTTTGGATTATTGAAAGAGTTTCTTTTCACCTTAAAATGATAATTATTGTAACATTGGATATTTTCTGAATTGTAAACTAATCTTGATATAGAGCATGTCATATAATCAATAGATAAACCGGAATTCTGTATTTTCTATAATGTTTGTTTTTAAATTTTCCAAGCCCTTGAGGTGCTTTATATTCAAAGATGGTCCACGTGCAATTTTTTTTCTCGTCCTTGGTATTGATTTCTTAAAACAATTAAATAAGTCACCAAAGAATTTATTCAAAATGATGTAAATATTACGAATTTATTACTTAGAGTTTTGCAAACAATTAAATATTAGAACTGAATTATAACTTAGAAGTACAAAAGGTATTTAGTTGGTTCCTGAGAATAACGCATTTCTGGTTTTAACTGAAATTTCAGTCCTTAAATGAAATATCTTTAAATTGTAGTTTCCGTATTTCCTCATAATAAAAAATTTATTAAATGCTTCAAAATAGGTGTATGTTTAAAATACTTATTACTTGTTAAATACTTTAAGTATAATAAGTAAATGTATTTTCAGCATGACCTTGTCACAATAAATAAAAAAATAAATTGAATAAAATTTAGTAACCTTGCTTTTCTCTCAGCTATGTATATTGCTTTTTGTCACTAGATGGGATTGATGTCCATATATCTTAAAACACTATTATGTCAAACGGACACGTATTTTAGAGGTGACATTTCAGGAAACATTTTTTGTGAAGATAGTTCTTTAATTCGCTGCTCGTCTAAAAAGTTATACTGATTTGAAAATGAGTCATATATCTGAAGAAATACGCTCTGTGATGTGTTTTTTTTTTACTACAAAGAAAAAAATACGAATAATTTTTAAAGTGTACGGTGATAATGCTGTGAGCGAACACCGAACCCAGAAGTGTTTTGCTCGTTTCCATTCCAGAAATTTTTACACAAAAAGTACACTTCACTCTGGTCGGCCAATCACTGAAAAAGTCGTTGAAATTTAGCAACTGGTAGAGCAAGACCGACATGCAAGCTGTCAGGATAAAGCGGAGGCACTAAACATCAACCACATGACAGTTTGTAATCATTTGATGTTTGATTGCCACATGTATTATTGCAAAGAAATTTAATTGAGCGAATTAACTTCAGCCAGGACCATTCACCATCTGACTATAATTTGTTTCGGTCTCTGCAATAGATAATAATAATAATGGCGATAGATAGATAGATAATAACGGCGAATAAGTATTGATTTTCAATACAGAAAATATTTTCGAAAAAAAAAACGGTATACTTTATATATGACCAATACACAGCGGTCCTACAATAATTCTGTGAAACGCTGAAGACATTTGAATGAAATTTCACAATATCAGTGCTGAGGTGCTTTCAGTTAACCTGGAGGAGTACAGCTCTCTGGCGGGTCAAGGGTAGTCCCTGTAAAGCTCTATAAAAAACGTGTGTACACATTAGGTTCTCTCTTAGTTTAAGAGCAAGCAAAATCGGATCCGCTTTGGGCAACGGCTTGCACGCAAGCCCTATCCAAACTTTGTCAATTTCGAAAAAGTTTTTTAAATTTTTTTAACCAACATACGGAGCTATATAGCCAATATCTTTTTTTGTTGATTTCGGTTTTCGCATTTGAAAATTTTACAAAAAAAATTAAAAAACGTTTTCGAAATTGACAAAGTTTAAATAGGGTTTGAGGGCAAACCGTCAAAAACCTTAAAGATTTCAAAATAGATATCTAAATAAAATAAAATAAAATAAAAAATCGTAACATTAAATGGTGATTATATATAAATAATAATTTTGTTTATCAAAAACATAATTTTTCTCGAAAATCATGAATTTTAAAAGCTTAGTGTCAAGCAGTCCCTAGAGATATTTTCATAACAATACTACTAGAGAATTCTCTAAGACCTTTTCTATCTAAGTTTTTGCGACCGTTCATAAATCCGCAAACTATAGCCCTTTTACTTAAAAAGGCCTTTTAAGCTTCATTAATTTATACTACAAAATTTGTTTGGTAAAAATTAAGAAAAAAAATTAATTGTTATATTAATTTTTAATGACTTTAGATTAAAAAAGGAAAAAACAAAATGGCAAATGTAAAATGTAAAATAACAACAATAATTTTTAATATTTAATAAGGCGACTCACTTTCTATGGAAGGAAAGAAGCGGCTTTGTTGCACACCTTAAAATAAACCTTGGTATGTTTCCTAATGCTTTCAAAAATATTACGGTTCTTATGATAACCCTTTGAAATACGGACAGTTTTTTGAAAACTTTTGTATTTTTTCCAAAGCAATGCATAGAAAATTTGGTATCATTTGAAATGTATTTGGAAGCCGCGACCACTGGAATATAAATCATATTCAAGAGTAACCTCAACATTTTTATATTCCAAAAGTTTTGTTCAAAATATTGTTTGTTATTTTTAAAGAAAATTAAAAAATTTGTAAGCGGCTTTCAAGTGCCTTTCAAATGATACGTTGCTTTGTAAGAAAATACAAAATATTTCAAAAAACTAAAAATAGACCTTTTTTAAAAATGTTTCAACTCACGACTGATCATCAGTAGAATCGTAATATTTTGTAAAACATTTTAAAACACAAGGTTAATTTTCAGGGGGCCACAAAAACACTCTTTATTTATATATGTATAGACAATTTTGTAAAATGTCGATTACTATTGTTTCCATAACATGTTAAAAAAAAATGGCTAATTCAATATGACGTTGATCTAAAAGGAAATCATAAAATCAAAAAACAAATTCGCATTCTGGGACCACACATCTTTCACATGCGAATATTTAAAATTTCGTCAAGTTATAAAATAAGATATTTTATCACTATTTTGGATCCGCCAATTTAAATTTCTTATTTTTTATTGCTGAATCGTGATAAGCGCGACCAAAATCCCCATATTAGTTATATATATTACATGTACACCAAGTATTTTAATTATTACTAAAATTCTGGGATCACGGCGAAATTTGGTTGGGATTTGCCGCACACAATTTGTTTTTTTTTAACTCCGAATTCTGAAAAGTGGAAGCAATACGGCAAATCCCAACCAAATATCTATATATATATATATATATATATATATATATATATATATATTAAAAAAATTTATATCGAAGACAAAAAAGAAAATGGTAATAAATAAAACAAAATATGGATAAATCATTACTTAATTTGAGTGAATACAAAATATTGTAACATAGTTAAAATGCTACGTCCTTCTACATTTTAAACCATTTCAAAAATCTTAAATTGACTTAAAATTTATCAAGCTGTGAGGTTCATAATGCAGTAACTACCAAAAAATATAATTTAGGGGCATTTCGAAATTTTTAAAAAATGTTTTGTGATGCCCTCGACAAAGTCTGCGAGTAAACATAAAAGATGTCATTTTGTAGCAGCATGTTATCAACAGCGTTATCGTTGAGAATTTTTAAGAAGTGTCCAAAAAAAGAAATTTCAAAAAATAAAGCCGCATAAACAAGTTTGCAATCGTAAATTGTCTTGTTGTTTCTGTTAGGCAGTATCAAAGCAGAATTTGTGGACTACAGTTAGACAGCAGAATGGAAAACATATTTTCTGTGCCGCTGCACATTCGTGCTGTCTTATCCATTTCAAAAAAGGGGGTTTTTAAAAAAGGAGCCAAATGCATCAATACCTAGAAAACTCCTCAAAATTTATTTATTTGATAAAAACAAAAGTATTGTATAATAAGAAAAACTACTAAAATCATTTTTATTAATTACAAAATAATTTATCTATAATAATTTTTGTTATTTCAAAAATAAAGATTTATTCATAAAAATAATTAACATAATTTTTTTTTTTTTTCATTAGTTAAACTTCTGTACTTTTGTACGAGGTCTTCACTTGGACTCCAGTCTTACAAATCCACGTCTGACAAATTCAAGACTTAAAGCATATTTATAACTCAAAAAAAAGGACGTTCCTCTCCTTAGGCAAATTCGACCTGTTTTCATCTCAATTGTGGAATTCAATAAGAAAATTATTCCACCAAAATCCTAATGCTTTTTTTAGATATGTGATATAAAATATTTACTTTATATGGCTGAACCCTTTCCCCTGCTTTGATTACTGAATATAGTCTATTTTTCTGCCTTTTATCCATAAATCACTTTTGCAAATATTCGTTATATTGCGTGCTTTTGTTTTATGGCTTATGAACTTTAAAATGCTTAGATCCACACTGAGAATACCGATTTTTATCAGATCAAATGATTTTTTTTTTTGATAGACTCATTTCAAATTTGTGCAATATTTACTTACATTGCAAAATGTTTTTGTTTTCATAAAAGTTTTAATGCATCCAACAATGGATAAATAAAACGGCATATAACCACCATTTAAATAATTCTTATAACAAGATGTCCTTTTGATGAGATTTTGTTAATAATCTAACAAATGTATTAGAAAACAAAACAAGTAAACAGCATGTAGTCAGTTAACTTCGATTATTTAATACACTACACCAGGCAATTTTGATATTTTGGGAGGGGTATTTCATGGGTCCTATGATCAATTGTCGACCGATTCTTATAAGATTTGATGGTGCAAAATATATTTCTGTAAATCATATGTATATTTAATATTGTCTTGATATTAACATTTGTATGGCATTTATTATGCACTTGATTCCCAAAAGTAGGCCTTATATTGGGGCTATGGTCAATTATGGAGGGACTATGGAAACACTTAACACTAGGTTTCTGTTTTATACAAAACTTATTGGCGTCCAATATTATTGTTATGCCAGCATTTATGTGGGACTTATGCGCTTTTAACTGATTTTGGGGAGAGGCTCACTTGTTTCTGTAAAAATATTCAATTTCAATTTATTTCTTGTTCTTTTCGATATTTGGTAAGCCGCAAAACTTGGCATGTTCTGCTCCGAATTTTTTAGTCATACTTTGCATACAGATTGACGCTTAATAAATCTTACCAAATATCGAAAAAGGTAAGAAATTATTTAAGTTTTATGGTTTTATGAAGTTTTAAAATTTTCTTTATAGTTTTTACGCCCTTATACAGGTTCATGCTTCAGTTATCAATTTACTCAGGCTACAAATGATGTAGCATATTTTTTTATTCTAATTAATTTAGTTTAGTTATAAAAATTAATAACAGTGTATAATAAATTGTGAAATACTTTAATGAATTTTCTTGATTAATTTCCTATATAAAAAAGTTATTTATATCAACTTGACAATTTACATGAGCAGTATAATTTTCTTATTAGGCATCTGTTTTTAATTACAATTTAATCGCATTAATTCAATAATAAATGATTAACCGATTTAAATTAAAAATAATAACGATTCTATGCAATATTATTATTATTATGTTAAACAACTAATTTTATTTATTAAAAAAATATAAGTGTGTATTCATGATCTGTATAAATTTTCCATAGGAACATTATTTGGTTAGTTACAATAATTAGGTATTAATATATTTAACAAAATTATTAGATAGAGTTGTAGATATGATATTGTGTATTTTTTTTTATTAAAGGAAACAATAATTGTCATTAAAAAATTATTTAAACTATAAGTAAGAAAAATGTTTCACCATAATTTTTTTGTGAGTTATGAGCAGGAAAACCAAAAATATGCAAAATTATTTTTTTTCCCAGCCTTCAAATGAACCAAGCTGTTAATTACTTATCCATTTCAGACAATTGTAAGAATTTTGAAAAGGATTTGTTATAGCATATTTTTGCTTATTTTTTTGGCATGTTAGCATATTTTTGCATATTTTGTGCACATCAGCATATTTTGTTATATTTTCATTGAAAATCCCTTATTTTAGAGCATATTTTAGTAATCTGAATGGCATACCTTTATATATTATATACTGAAGAGCATAATTTTGCATAATTTTCAATCAATAGAATTTTTTGCAGGATTTATTGAATTTATTGAGGATTTCTTTTTTTACTATCACATACGTTAGCAATTGCTAATAAAAATTAAATTATTTTAACATGAGTATTAGATAATTTGAAATTTAGACAGAAATAATACTTTAAGACCATATTTTTTTAATTTTAATCTTTTTTTTTGTATAAAATATTTTTGGTTGCCCTGGTTATGAGTATTTAGATTATATTTGCTATTAATTAAATGCGCTTCGATGTAAAATTAAAAACAATATATTTAAATTTTTCACAATACACATTGAAATTATAAAGACAAGGCTGCTACTCACCGGCATTAGATTAACAAAACTACTCGTAATTATATATTTGAAATGTTTAGAATCTGTATTATTTTTCAATTTACCTTTGTTTATTAAAGTATATTTTTGTTTTATCTTTCTCCAGTTTCCACTTGCCACTCATCTTCTTTTGATTATATTTTACTAAAAAGTAAAAAAAAAAAAGTATAAAAACTCAGCTTTCGGCGCCATCAGTTATAAAAAATAACATAAAATAGTTAAACTGGGTCGGTATAAGAAAAATATGACAATTAAGACGAATAAATTATGCTCTATATTAATAATCTTTTATTAATTTATTTAAATAAACACCTGCTCTAAATAGGTTAAAATTTTCGAAGAAAAACATATGAAAAAATTGCAAAGTTATTTAAGTTAAGTTAATTAATTAAATTTTTCTCCCATTGCAGTTTTGGTTAACAAAATCCTCATGAAAAATAGAATTTGTGCAGGAAAGAGTTAAGACCTGCTATCTAAATTTGATTCCAATACATAATATTGCCAACAATAGGATAAATATAATATGCCACAACTTATGTAATTTATAAGCATTAACAATGTAGATAAACCATGTTGCCACCGCACATTTTCCAAGAGTGCGTTTTTTATACCACAACTATTTGAATATGTATAATAATATTTGAATATGTATAATAAATATTGTTAATAAAAACTCCATTAAAATGAAATTTTAAATAAATCGCACCATAACGCTTTTTAATCCCATGCTTGTTCATATATACTTGAACGACTACTCAACTACTGACACAGTGGTATGAAAATAACAACAGTTTTAGGCCAAAGGCGATTATACCCAGATCAGTTTCACCTACATCAATGTACAACAATAGAAGCAACTATAGCTAAAAGCTGATAAAAAAAAAAATTAACAACTACTAAGAAGAGTAAAAATAAATCTGAATAAAATAAAAAATTGAAAAAGTGAAAAAAAAAATATTATGATACATCTCCGAAATTTATAAAATATGGCCATAAAGTGCGCCAAAAACAGCAACAACAATATAAGCAAATTTTCTTTATTTGCGCCTTAATAACTTGAAAATCAATCATCTCTTATATCATCATCTTTACAGTTTCAACAAGTAGTACTACCACCACCAACTATTAACTTAGGCTAAGTAGATCCGTATACATGCATGCATACATATAATAATAGCAACATCAACAAAGCCATAGAAATAGTGGTTTTATTAAAATTTTGCTAGTAATAATTCAATGAGTTTTAAAGCTGTGAGCGAAACTTGAAAGAGTTGAATCTTTAAAGTTTGATAAATATGAATTTTTTACTGTCCTTATACATAGAAGAGTCAGTTCTTCTTTTTCCAGATCCTTCAGTAGTGTTTAAAAAAGTCAGTATACACATCGCATGATAAAAGGTCGTATTATGTATGTAAAGAAATTTTAGTCCCTTTGTATTTTTTAGTATTCTTAAGGAAAAATTTTTTCTCTAGAACATACCACGAAAGGTTAGTACCATACACGAGTTGGTTTAAATCCAATGAGCATTCTTCGAAGCCGAAATAATTGTAAATAAAAGAAATTTTAAGACCCAAGTTAGGCCCATCAGGTAAAAAAAAAAAATTAAAAAGCGAGGTCGAAACATTAGAGAAAATTTTATTTTGACCTAAATATCTCTTAAACAAAAATAGATAACGTGTACAAATAACCATATTCTTGTATATATTTATAAGGACTATATATGTTAAAACTTTTTTACAATAAAATCATAAATGAAATATTTATTTCTTTATTTTGTCAAAAATTACACAAATTAAAATTCAAACAAAAACAATAAAAAAAGTTTCGGAACCACTGTACATCATTACATGAGCCTATATTTCCTGATTATTATAATGTTGAAGTTAATATTCAGAATGATATCAAGACATTTTACGCTTTCATTAATTCTTTATAGGTTCTCAATTATTTCCAAATTAGAAATGGGGATATTTGGTTTTATAAAATATATTTTTTACAAATAAATTTACTACTTAGTAGATCTAATAGAGCGTAGGTTTAGTTCACACTACGTAAGTGTTTAACTGGAAATTTTTAAATTTGGTTCTCCACAATTTTTGTTAGATCTTACACATGTTTTATAAGATCAAATAAAAATTTGCTCAGCAAGATGGAAGATAATTTGATCTAAGTACTAAAGATAAATATATTTTTTTTTTGCCTCGAAGATTTCCAAAATGATTTGTTGATATAGTAGAGTAAAGATTGCGACTTAAGCTAATAGTCCTAGAAAATTAGATGAAAAAAATGGCCCAATCTTGGAATTCCATGGATAAAAGCGAATTTTTGTATATATAGCTTCGTCTTGGTGTCTGATACAAATGTGCTGAAGAGCTATAACGAATTTTATGTTCGTTCGATTTAATTTTTTAATATCCACTATATTTCAGGACGATACTGTAAAACTGTAATAATAATTATATAATCCATTATTTGTAGATTGGTACCCATTTTTTAATATGCAATATGTTGAGTAAGTTTTTCCTATCCCATGGTATCCGCAAATGTAAAATTTTAAATTTTGTTACATGCTTAAAAAGACTTAGGACGCATATTGTGGCAAGTACGAGGAATACATTTTTATTAAAATCGAACCAAATTTTCAACGACCAATCATATAAGTAATATAACTAACAAACACAAAAAAAAAAAAAATCATGATTTTAGTCAAAAATGCGTGCTCCAGTATAGATTGTTAACCTTTAAAGTAAGAAATTGTAAGGTAAAATTTTGGAATAGCTACCTGGCAAAAGGAGTTAAGTAATTCTTTCTTTATCATAATATCAGTTAATAAAATTTACTTTGTTCATAAGTTCAGTTGAGTGTTAAATTTATGTTTTTGGTTGCAGGTATTATCTATCGTTTTTTAGTTAAATTTCTGTAAAATTGCATTAAAATCTGGCCAAAAATAAATAATTTTGAAATTATAATTTTCGTGAAAAATCCCAAATATTCCGAAATTTGACCTTTGACCTTCCCGCTTTAATTATTATTTTTCTTTATTTTCTACTATCTTCATAATTTCATTATGTCATAATTTTTTATTAATCGGTTACTGGTACAAAAAAAAATTGATCACAACACAAAGTAGCTTAAAAAAACTTTTTCCCGAAATCCGCAAAATTAATTTATGGCGAATTTATAAGAGATGTCAAACTAATTTTTGCTTTCTGTGGTGTTGTCTATAAAATATCATAGTTTTATCCTAGCTTTTTTTGAAATGTTTTTAACAAAATTTTTTAAAAATTAAAATTTTATTTTTCAGTGACTATAGTTCAAATTTTACTAAAAATAGCATTTATTTCGACATTTCTAAACAAAATTAAAATTTGTCTGTACGTTATTTACACATTAATGGTCGGGGGAGTTTCTAATAACTTTGATATTTTTTAACTGATTTTAAATTTTCTTTTTATCTTATTGGATAGATAATTATGTGTTGATTACGACTTCCTTACACTAAGTTCCAAGAAAGAATTAATAATAGCAGTTTTTTAAAAACTGCTAAAAAATCAATAAATGCACCCTACAATTTTCGACTTTTTTGGAGCAGTCTAGTGTTCACTTTAGGCAAGAAAATATAAATAAATAAATAAAATAGTTATATCTACATCATATTTTAATTTGCTCAGCAGTGAAAAGTTTTGTTTCATAAAAAACCATACAAAATAACTAATAATGTTTCAAATAAAACGACCCTTATTTCATTGCAACTAGTAAACATAAACATCAACTTACAGCGTGTTTTTATAAAACTATTGTAAAATTTGCTTCCCCTAAATGACGAGCGAATTTTTATTTCCGCTTTTAAAAGCGAATGTCAGTCTTTCTAGACGAATACGTTGTTATTCGTTTGAAAATTTGTTTTTTATAAAAAGAATTGAAATGAATAAAAAATCGAAATCATGCGAATAAAAAAACTCATTTCTTAAAGAAATTTTTGAATAATTTTTGTGTGTAAAAATTATATAAATTATATACATTCGGTCAGTCGCTTATATTTTCACAACTTTAAGTACATTTTCCATAACACATTCATCATAAAGAAAAATCCGCAAAATTGTAGATAGAAATAAAAATTACCCCTAAACATTGGTTCAACATTGATAATAATATCCATTTAAGACCCTCTTTAGAAAATAACTTTAAAGCGAACAAAAAAGAGTCTATACATAGTTGTAAGATCAGAAAAAAATGTGGAAACAAAAACAAGTATATAAATCAAAAAGTCGGTCAAGTTTAAACACATGAGTGTGTATGTGTGCCAAAGTGATTTTTGATACAGATATGATCCTTTATGGGACTTGTGGTAAATTTTCAATTCCAATCAAATTTAGAAAAGACATTTATGCTTCTATAAAACATATGTATATATATATATATATATATATATATATATATATATATGTTTTATAGAAGCATATATATATATATATATATATAAATACATGGTTATGTTATGTTTATACCCAGAAGTGATTTTTAAAAGTGGGCATCATATAATCAATTATGACCGATCTTTATTTTTTGGTATGTTCATTTGGTTATTAAAAAAATTATGTAAAATAATCTCTTTATACCAGTATCTACATAGGATTTATGCACGCTAAAATTGATTTTTAGAAGTGCTTTTTATACAGGAGTCATGGTCAATTATGAACCCATCTTTGTGCAATTGGCATTTTGATTTATATATTTAAACTTCTTGTGAATAATAAAGAATAGCCGGTTTCAATGTGGTTCATCCAATGACACAAAATAGTGAAAATTCCACTAATATATCAAAAAAATTGGGATATTAGTTTTGTTTACAAGGATACATAGACAACCAAATGTTTGAACATGGTAAACCGTATTATATTATCTTTGACAGCGAGTTACAGATATTATGATGAAAGGATATTATCTCAGTGCAGAATTTTGTAAAGATTGCCCAATAATTTGCTATAACTCTCCTAAAATGCCCGTACAAATAATTTGCTTAGAAAAGTCAAATAGTTTTAAAATAAAAAATTTTAATTTTTAAATGAAAAACTTAATAACACATGAGCGAATACGTGCAACTTATGAAAACCAAATTTGTTACGTATTCGTCTGTACACGGATCGTTCGTAGACAAATTCGTTCGTTTTATAAAAACTGGCTATTAATTCAAGACTAAATAAAACTTATTTAAAAATTAAAGAAAAACTAACAAAATTGTATACAAAAAGATTGCAAAAGGAATTAGCAAGAAATCTATACAACTACCCTAGAACGAATTCCTTTAAATCCCCTCATATTTTTACTCATCATAGCTTATCATAATTTTCAAGCCGATTTAACTCATCATCAAGTCATCACCATCAAATGATGCCGCATTTGCGTGTCAGTTTACATTAACATACATACTAAACATTTAAACATACCTATTCTTCATACCTTAATATACCACATAGGTATTTATAATCTAAGATAGATATAGTAAATATTCATTCATAAACCGACATATTTCATACTTCATTTTAAATTTCCTACACCAGCATTTTTGCAAATTTTTATACAACATACATACGTACTACCAACATTAATAACAATTGTTGTAAAAATATTAATAGTTTATGGTTAATTTCGCAAGCTGAACAAGAAAAAAAACGTAAACAAAACTCTTTGTTATTTGAAAAATATTTGTTAAATTTATCTTTTAAATGTGTGTGGTCTTCTGGTCTTTCATAATTATATAAATATTAAAAAATTTCTTTTGATATAGAAAACCACTGCACAAAAATTTATATTGAGGTTAAAAGGTTACAAAATGATATATGATGGTTAATATTAATGATCAATCAAGTTTTTTTCTTTAGTCTAAATATGATTTATAACTTTTTCTAAGGAAAAACTAAATTTCACTGAATTTAATATGAAATGGTAAAGGTAGACAAAATGAAAATTGTGTTGCTTAAAAGGTTAACATTTATTTATTCAATTATACTTTATTACAAAGCAAAAAGAGTGTACGTAATGGACCTTCTTGAGTATATAACAATTCTTGAAAATTTTCAATTTTTGATTTATGCTCAAAGAACTATCTTCGTTAGTTTCCTGTTAATGTATGCCAAACTCTGCTATTGTTTTATTGAAACTTCATTTTGAAACTGTTTTGGAAAGTAGAAAAGTTTGGTTTTTCAACCATAATATAAATATAATATAAATTATGCCTTGGCCAAATATATATATATATATATATATATATATATATGTACGAGGGCGAATCAATATTTCCGTGACTTTTCGAACTTCCCTCGTAGTTATATGAAATGCAACACTATTCCCATCAAGTACCACCTGTTAGTATACTACTGTCAAATTTTGACCAAGTGTCGTCGTTTACTTTGCGTTTAACAGCTGTTCGAAACATACAACCTCGTGTATTTTTCTAAAAATGAAAAAAAGTGATTTTCGAGTGTTCATTGAACGAAAAAAAACCGTCAATCAAACCAAGGAAAAGCTCGATAAATACGATTCAAAGGTAAAAAAGTGGTTTACTGACTTTCGTTGTAGTCGCACAAGTACAAATGACGCTGAACGTTCTGGACGGCCAATTGAAGTCAGTACACCCGAAAATGTTGAAAAAATCCACGATATGGTGTTGGCCGACCGAAGAGTAAAAGTGCGTGAGATTGTTGATGCCATAGTCATTTCATATGTCAGTGTGGTTTCGATTTTAAATGATCAGCTGGGTTTAAGAAAGTTGTCTGCAAGATGGATGCCGCGATTGCTTTCAATTGACCATAAACGTAAACGTGTGACAACTTCAAAGTATTGTTTGGAGTTGTTTAATCGCAATCCGAATGAGTTTTTGCGGCGTTTTGTAATTGTGGATGAAACATGGATCCATTACTGTACTCCGGAGACCAAGCAGCAGTCTAAACAATGAGTTTCTCCGGGTGAACCTGCTCCGAAGGAGACCAAGGTAAGTTTGTCGGCCAATAAGGTGATGGCAACAGTTTTTTTTTTATAATCTACATCCATTACTTTCAAAAGGAAAAAACAATAAACGGCGAATATTATGCCAACATATTAGACCGATTTAATGAGGATTTAAAAAGAAAACGACCCCATATGGCCAAGAAAAATTTTGGAACGAGATTCAGCTCCAGAAAGTATGCAGAAAAACGTGAAATAAAATAATATAAAATAAAACACTTCCTCTTGAAATTCATAAATGTTAAAAAAATAAAAAAAAAATAAAAAGAAAACTAAAAATGTTGAACAAATCATCACTTATTTCAAATATATATAAAACGCCAAAAAAAATTTCATAAAAAAACTCATTTATTTTTAAAAATGGCATAAAATATGAGATTTGTGTAAAGATTATTTTTTTGGTTTATTTCTAAAATAATAGATGTGTGCCGAAATGAAAATATATTTGATTTATTATAAAATCTATAAAATTTTAATATCATATCTTTTTTAAAATTTTTACACCAAGAAATTCTACAAAAAATGCACTTAAAATTATGAAAATGCATTATTCATCGGATGCAATTTCCAAAAAAATCTTGCATTTTTGACTAACTTAGCTTAAATTTTATAAAATCACAGTTTAAATATTTTTTTAAATCAATAAAGTCGGATATCTTTCTCTGAGTAAAACGTAGAAAAACATAAATATTAAAACATTAATGTTTTGCATGGGAAAAAGTGATGGTATTTTTTTGCTAAAAATTTTTCAAATCCGATTGAATTATTTAATCAATAAATGAGTTTTAAGATGAAATAAGAAATCGAAGGGGAAGAAGGTTTTCAAAAATGCATCTGAAAAATGCAGTTGCATTATAATGCACATTTTTTAAACAGTATTATTTTTTAATTATCTGATTTAAAGAGGACATAATTCCTTCCCATTCACTTTTTATTTCTGTGAAATCGGATTGCAACTTAGGTTAGGTTAGGTTAGGTTAGGTTAGAAAGGGTGGCGTATGCACCCCTACACCCACAGGCCGAACGGCCCACTGTGATCCCTTTATGAAGGAAAGAGAGAGAAAGAAAAGTGGAACCTATACCCAATCAATCAGTTATGATTGTTCCTAAGCCATTTTATTCCCATTACAAACCCTATGAGGTTGACAAGTCCTTTGCCATTAACCTCACCTAGTTCATGTAGTGTATGGCTTCCACCCAAACCACCTCAACCTATTACGCTGAAGCCCTACACAGTGACAGAGTATGTGCTCCACTGTGTCTAGCTCCTCAACATCATCGCACGTTCTACAAAAGTCTGATGTGCCAATGTCCCACTTACTCATCATATTCCCTATTGAGAAATGACCCGTAACCATACCTACTATGACTCTAGGACTATCACGACTCATACCTAGAAGATGCTTGGAATCCGCCAGTTTTAAGCTAGGCCATAATGCCCTAGAAACTCTGCAGTCCGATCTGTCATACCAGGCTCGATTCGTGTTGTCCAGAGTCCACTCCCTTATGGCCCTAAAGAAGGACCCAATTGGAATCTTAACAGATGACTCTATGAAAGACCTATATAGCTCCGAGCCACTGCGAGCTAGCTCATCGGCTATTTCGTTGCCAAGAATGTCACAATGACCAGGAACCCAACAGAGTCTCATCATATAGGAATCCATTAACCTTCTCAATTCCCTTCTGCACTCAAGTACCAATCTGGACCTAACAAAATGACTAGTCAGAGCCAATAACGCTGCCTGACTATCAACATAGATAGTAATCTCAGACCCTCGTTCAACATTCCCCTCAATCAAGCCTAGAGCCTTATAAATGCCAAGAATCACCACTTGAAAGACACTACAACTGTCAGACAATTTGTAGGATCGTCTGATATCAGTTCCCATAAAGTATACACCCGCACCAGTGCCAACTTCCATTTTCGAACCGTCCGTGAAGACCGCACACCCTCCATAGAGCTTTTCTACTCCATCCCAGAGGTCCCTGCGGACCAAAGCGGGATTGCAACTTATAAATAAACATTTTAAAAACTACTTTCCTAAAATATAAATATAAAATTAATATTATTCAAAAACACACTATTACATAATTCACTGAAATTGATTAAGTACATTTATATTTACAAGAACATTCGATCTCTCCGCTGTAATTGTGCATCATTTCTTTTGACCATTAGCCAAATAAGCAATGTTGCCAGGAAGTGAGAAAAAAAAGAGACTTCAAAAAAGGCTAAATGCTCCAAAAAATAAGGCCAGAAAAAAGTTAGCTTTCTTTTAAATTAAAAAAACTTTTTCACGTTCTCATAAGTTTTTCATATTTTTTTTTTAATATTTTTTATTTCCTAATTTAAAAACTTTTATTCGCGCTAAAATTTTAACACCATATTCACCTCGATAACAAAACACTATATTCTAATTTAAGTACCGTCGATTATTGTCATGCTCAATAAAATAAAAAGTAATACGTATTTCAAAATGCATATGTTTGGGTAATATATAGTCAAAAAAAAAAAAAAAAAAATATAAAATCAGATCATTGTAACCGGTTGAATAACAATTAAGGACCGTTAAAAGTAAAATATTTCTTTAAACGCTAATGTGTTGCTGGCCTTCGGCCTTACTCAAGAACTTTTTGCTCTATGTATATCGAATACCGAATAAACCGTTAATATCAGTAAAAATTAAATTTTTCCTCTTAATATGGTCATGTTATATATAATTGGAAAGGTTTTTTACGTACTTTCTAATAAACTCCTAATATAACTTAAATCGCATGTCTATTAATAAAGATATTCAAAAAACTTTAGAGGCTCATAATTCGTAAACTATGAGCGAGGGGGCAAACATTTTTATATTAAAAATACTTAAATAATAAGTAAGAGTACTACTAAAACATTACGAAAATTATTTAAAACTCAAATGTTCTGGTGATCCTGAATTATACTCAAAATTTATTTCTTCAAATTCCGAAAATGTACCCTTTTAGGAAAATTGTCAATTTTTTGACAAAAATCTGTAACTTTTCCATAGCTACCCCTGGCAATTATTGTGTGTATGTATATATACTCAACAACTACTATATTTTTAATAATTTTTTCAGACCTTTACCTATAATTCGGTTGTTTATGGACCGATATGATTAATTCAAAAAAGCGAAATTTTAGAAAAATATTTACAACAGATTTGTACAAAAACGAATTCTGAAACTTATATAGAAGCTTCACAAAGTCTAAAAATGCGGTTTGATCAATATCTAAGTTACTTATGAACCGAGTTTTCTCACTTCTTCTGCAAAAACATTAAAAAAAAAGATTCGGAATTTTTCGTGCAAAGACAAAGTAGCTATATGGTATATATGGGCTTTAAAAAGTCGAAGACAAACACGTTTTTAAAGGCCTTTTCGGTTTTTTGGCGATATCTTGGCCATTATTGGACCGATTTTGTTGATTTTTGTTAGTGCCATTCTAAGGAATATTCCCTATAATTTGGTGTATAAAGCCCCAGCTATAGGATAAGTACATTTCATTATATCGACTTCTCTATCAATAGGGATCCGGAAGATTTGTACTTTATGGGATCTTAATCTAAGTTCAGAATAGACCAATATTTGACACAAAATATTTAGTCCTGTTTTCCCGCAATTTTTGCAACTAAATACATAGTTGATTTTTTGTTCACAATACGCGCATTTGTTTGACGTTATTCATTTCTTGAAATATCTGTCAAATATCGTAAAATACTCGCAGGGAAAAACATATTTTAAGACGCAAGTTTAGTCAAAATTATTTGCTCAAATACAAAACTACCATAAATTTATTTGACATCAATTATGAAATGAATTTATAGGAAAATCTACATTTACATACATTTAAGTTTGTCTTACCGTTTGGAATTTCCACAATTTTCGTCAGAGAGCAAAAAAGTTTATATTTTTTAGATCCTTATAAGAAACCACATCGATAGGACGATGTCCATTCGTTCGATGTCCTCGATATCGTAGAGATATGATAAATATATCAAACGATCGGTAATACTTTTAAGAATTTTGCTATTGAAATTCAGTAAAATTGGTTAAAAATAGCGGAGATATCTTAAAAATAACGGCTTTTAGAGGCTTTTTCAATTTTTTTAAGGTACGTACTTCGTTCTCTTGCAGAAAATTTGTAAAAAATTTTCTGAACTTTTTGTTCTTTTTGGATGAATATTGTAGAAGGGAATGACAAACTTATATATACCCCTTATACCTGTGGTGAAGGGTATAATAAATAAGAAACAAGAAATTAATATTGTTGAAAACATAAACATAGATATTAAAAAAGAAAATAATTCAACAATAACATACCCTGATATGCTACTATCGAACGGTATACAATGTGTACTAAACGAGAACACAAAAGAAAACGTAAACAAAAATACAAGTACTTGTATCGATCACTTATTTGTTAAAATTAATGAATCAAACACACAAGCACATGCCTCAATAATAATAACCACGTTCACCGATCATTACTCTCTCTTTTGCTATGTAAACAAACTAAATAGAATAAACAACCAGGGTACGGATAACCATATTATTAATAAGCAGTTAAATAATTTTTTAATTAACACCAAAATAAAAGAAGCTAATTGGAACGATTTTACAAATAATATGCATAATACAAATGGTTTGTATAATAAAATACATAATAAATTTTATGAAATTTATAATAGTACATACAAAAATAAAAACAGGCAAAAAATATCATCTAAGACCTGGATTAGTGATGAATTAGTAAATGTTATTAGGGACAAAATCTATAGAAAGTGTCGAAATAATAAAACAAAAGCAATACAAACAATATAGGAATCAACTAAATAAAAAAATTATTTCAAAAAACAATTATTATTGTCAAAAATTTATAGACATTAGAAACGATATTCGTGCCACTATGGCAAATAATCATTGAAATCATCGGTAGGAAATCTATTAATATAGATGATTTTGTAATAAAGAAACTTCAAACACGATAACTTCAATAATATTTTAAATTGCTTTGCAACAAACTTCAAAAAAAGTTAACAAAATAATACATAATTTTAATATAAAACATTAAAATATTTAGAATTTACCCAACAAAACTCAATATACCTAACCCAAAGCAATTAAAATGAAACATATAAAATTTTAAAATCTCTAAACGTCAAAAAAGGTGCTGGTGCTGATCAAATCTGACCGAAAGACCTAAAAAACAATGCTAATGTACTTACGCCAGTAATAACTACTTTAATAAGTTGTAGCTTGCAAAACGAAATTGTGCCAAGTATTTTAAAAACATTTAAAAAATATAAAATTAAAAAAATATAAAATCATCAACAAATTGCAGGGCAATTTTTCAAATTATATAAATAATAGTCTAAGCAAACGTCTCCACTCCTAAGGCGTATGACATAATATCCCACGAAAACCTTATTTATATTCTAGATAGAAATGGAAACAGAAGAAATGATAAAGCAATTATCATTGCTCACAAAAATATCTATACATCCACAGAACTAGGTATTTGTTATTAATGCAACAAAAACAAACCACGTCATTTTATTGATTCACCTATTATTATAAAATTTCATAGTAAAGAATAAATAAATATAAAACTCTAACACATATATCGAAACTTGTGCTGTTTCTAATGAAAAACACAAATAGATGAAGTACGAAAGAAATTTTTAATTTTGACGTTCACAGCCTAAATTTCACTTTCAGAGCCCTACATTCGCCATGGAATTACTGCATGGAACAACGCTCTATACAGCAAAACTTTACAAAATAACACAAAACCAAATATAAAAAATACTCTGGAAAAATAACTCATCTCAACAAACATTCGTATGCGTACAGCCCAAACAAACGATTTAAAAAACTAGCAACTACAGGTCAACATACCAAACACAAACATATTGCATAATATAAGCAACGTTCAACAAAACAACATCTATTTCATCAATACAGCAAGAAGTCGTACCAGTAACTGCAGCATAATTTTAAAAGAATTAAAAGTACTTAATGTTAATAGCATATCGATCTCAATAATAGAAAATGATTTCTTTGACCACTCTTATCACACAGGACGTCGAGCGCAAAAAAGATACAAGGGTCAATTCAAAAATGAATTTTGAAGAAACACTTTAGGCTTTAACCTACCAGCAATCCTAAATAAATTACTTTTCTATATTTTAAATATTAAAAATGTTCACAAAAGAAAAGGTTAATTAAATAATTTTTTTATTAGTTCGCAATGAACAAAATATTTATGTTAAGTATATTAAATATTATTTACTCTCTCACTACTGTGAAGCCGCATAAACATTTTAATAAATTAATAAATAAATTAATTTAAAAAAAAAGAAAAGTTATGAATATTTAAACTTTGGTACTTCTGATATTTTTCACAATTTTCTATAAACAAAAGCGAATAAGAGGGAGCTTAAACCTGCATTTTTTTCACTGAAGTCTCGAGATATACAAAATACTAATAAATTTGAACAATTAAATTCTTGTGCTTCGTAAATCTAAAGCTAACTTTAAATTTAGTATGTTCTGAAATCTTAAGTGCAGGAACTAATCCCGAAATGGTTTTTTCAAAACTCAGTTCCCTGTCTAGAATATTAAAGTCATATTCAGCGTTACCGTTTAGAATTTTTAAAAAGTGTCAAAAAAAGGGGATTTCAAAAAAAAAATCGGCAAAAAAGAGGATTTAAAAGAGAGGCCCAACTGTTTCAGTACCTAAAAAATTTCTTAAAATTAGTTTATTTGATAAAAACAAAAAATGTTATATTTTAATAAAATAATAAATTCAATATTATTTATTATTTCTAATAAAATTATTTATTTATAATAATTTTTATTAATATTGCAAATTGCTAATACATCCTATAGAGATTTTTACTAACATTTTGTGCTGCATTATTTAAATAAATTTTTTTTTACATTGAAGGAACTCTTAACTTTCATTTGAAAACTATTGACATTACTTTATTGTGAAACAATTTCAAAATAACCAATTTCTTCATTGGAATTAACATATAATGGACCCAGATATCTCAAACAACTAGTTTCTCGTCATTTATATAGTATACATTCTTAAGAAGTGGCCTTTTAGTACCATTTAAAAAAGGGGGCCAAAAAAGTGGCCAGGTGGTTGAAAAAAGGGAAACGGTAACAACAATTTACGTATGCAGGAAAGTCATGGGACATAAATCCCAAAAACTTGATATGTGAAGCGGACATCACACCAATTTTTCTTTATTGATCACCAGTGTGATGAAAGTCACTTGATACGGCTTTAAATCGCTCCAGTTATGAACGAATAGAACTAGAACTAAATTAGAACTGAACTGAAGAAACTGTAACTAAACTAGAATTCTAGTTCAATTCTGAACTGAACTGAACTAAAAGTAAAGAAGAAAGAACTGAACTAGAACTGAACAAAAACTAAACCAAAACTAATCTAGAACTGAACTAGAACTGAACAAGGACTGTATTGGAACTAAACTAGAACTGAACTAGAACAGAAATAGAACTAAACTAGAATTGAAGTAGTCGATGTGGTGCGCATGGCACAATATCTGCGATGCTGAACTGAATCCCAGCGGATCTATGGGCGAAAAAGCATGCTCTAAATATGGCTATTGGCATTATAGACCATATGAACATGCTTAGAACTACAAATGTACTCCCTACTTTTGTACTCCCATTACTTTTGAGTCTATTAACATCCTTCATTTCGGCTTACTTATAAACCCAGGAAAATTAATCCACCAATACGAGTTGATCATGAATATTTTTTTGAAAATGTTTAGAATTTCACAAAATTTTTAATTTACTGTAAAACTAACATATCAGCTAATATAACTGTCCAAAAATATTGTATATTTTTAGTATATTTGAAATAAAAAGAATTATTTTTGCATTTTAGATTCGGGAATATAGTTTTTATATTCATGATGATTTATATGATTACTCAATCAATTTTAATAAAAAAAAACTTAAGGCTTGATTCAGTATGACAATCAAATTGTTTGAAAATAAAATTTGTATGAAAACTACTCAAAAAATATTTGAAAAAATGAGTAATTCTCATACAAATTTTATTTTCAAACAAGTTGATTGTCGTACTGAATCAGGCCATTAGTATCTGGGCATTTTTTTTTTTTTTTTTTGTACTAAAAATTTTATTTTTTAATTAAAACAATTACTTATAAAAAAACTTATCTACGTTAAAATGCATTACTTATTATTTTATTAATATCACAGAATTAAATTAATCCATTACAATTACATCCTTTTTAAGATTTCGTCACGATTTTATCAAATAATACAAATAAGAGATTTTCACATTTAGGTATTGTCTGATTCGTTAGTCTTTTTAGTTTTTGTATTTTTTTATAATAACAACTAAATCAATAAGATTTAATGCACAGGATTTTTATGGATCAAGGACGAACTTTATTAAGATTTTTGAAAACGGTAATAAAATATTCTATAAATTTAATATATTTGAAATAAAAAAAAATTTAAAACAAGAAAGCAACCACAAAGAGTATTATTTTCGCATCTTAAACTAAGTGAATTATAATTTATACTATTTTGGATGCAGAAATTCATATAGATTTTATTTTTAAGTACAAGTTCCAAAGGTAATAGATCCTTGGTTAAAATTATTGTATGGATTACATCCGAATATTTTGGGTTAAAAATTATTTTTGTAGGAAATCGTATTTATTGCTCCCTTTACCACCATGCTTAAATCAATATAAAACAAAAGACTGATACTTATTTTTGATCTTTATTTATTTATTTTTTTTTTTTTTTTTTTTTGTTTTGTGGATATCTGCGATCGCAGCCAGAGGATAAACATTTTCTCTGCACCGACATATGAATGCAAATTTCAAATTTATTATTTTTTTTAATAATTACTTTATTTAAATTGGAATAGCTTAAAGAAAAATCTTATTTGCATTAAAATGTATTGCTCATTTATATTAATATCTCAGAATAAAATAATAAAAATTTTTACAGAATTGTAGGAGATAATACTAAATAATACACAATTTACCATCTATAATTATAAAGTTAGATGATGAACCTCAAATAGTGTTCTATTACCATGGTTTAAATGAACTAAAGTATTTACACTAATTTTTCGATGGCTTTAATATTCCTACCCACATTCCTCTAAATGTCATATATTTTTAATATAATTTAAAGTTATATTATCAAATAACAATATATTTCAAACTCAAAAAGAGTTTGCAAATAATTTGGAAATAAATTTAAGTCACATTAACTAATATTATGGTAAATATTCTCAAGATTGTTGATGCAAAAATTTGTTCATTTATTATTAAACATTAAAAAGTTACAGATTTATCATCAAAAAGTGACCAAAATTTCCCACTGTTCCACGTCTCTGATCAAGAGAATGATATGGACTAAACTGACTTCCTAGTTCTTATTACATTTTCCTTGGACTCATATGGATAAATATTATTGTAAAAGTGTTAGGACAAGTTGACATCTAAAGGACCCAAGTGAGCCAAAATCCAGCTTTTGGATATCACATGTATAATTAATTAGTTTTTAAAAAAAGAAGACCCTAACCCATATTAATTCGTTTTCCAAATGGAAATAAAACGTGTCATGACGTAAAAAATTGCTAGTTATTAAAATAATAAAATCCTAAAAAATACAACTCCTATAAAGTAAATTTGGAATGGAAATAGCGATATATTTAGGACAAATGAAATTTTTATATTTTTCTACTTATATTTTAATATAATTTCGGGCTACAACCTCCTCTTTCACCTTTAATATAATCCAATCGGTAAGTAGAAATTGCAATTCATTTTTGCAGCTTTCGAGTTCATATATCAGATCAGACATTTATTGTTTGTTAATTGTCTGTAGTTTACGTCGTATGATCTTGGAGGCTAATTGATCAATGCTTAAAAGAAATTGTTTCAAAAAGTAGGGTCAATGATTTCACTAGCCTATATTACATAGCATACAATCACATTTTTCAAGATAAAAGAAGGTATCAGAAATATCCTTCTGGAAGCACTTTAGAGATGTAAGTCTATACATTAAAAACTTCCCTATTTATAACACAATTTTAATCATTTTCTCATACATTAAAAAAACAAGTGTCATTTATGGCACTAACAAATGTCTATCTTCTAGTATAACTCAACATATTATTAAGTATCATAACTATAATTTGCCTCCAATTAGTCTGCTTTTATAGTTACATTATTCAAAATGAAAAATGCTTTTGTTTCAACCAAACTACTCTTGCAATATAAAATAATACCTTTAAAAATGTAACCACAACGTGTGTGTTCATCATATTTCGGGGTCAAATGTTTAAGTCTTCTCATATCTATTTATTTATCTATATATTTATCAAATTAAACATATTTCTTTTATATACACATAAAAACACACAAAAAGCGATAATGTGTTAAAACATAAATAATAGTTAAAGATAAATATAAAGTTTTGGTAATTGAAGATGTTAAGACATGGAGCATCAGTGCTATGCTATAGCAGCTACAGAAAAGCATTGTTGTTGGTGGTTATCACTTGGCTTGGTATTGTATAGTATCACATTATGTCATATAATAAAGTAGCAAGAGTGTTTAGAAAAATAAACAAAATATAATTTAGATATGAACAACGAATTATAGTAATTTGTTAAAAAAAAATATTAAACTTTAACATAAAATAAATAATGAAAAATTTTGATTAGAGAAGAAATAATTATTGAAAAAATTTAAGATTTTTTTTGAGAATAAATAACGAACAAATTTTACCCTTATTGTTCCCAGATAAGCTCCTTTCGTATTCTACTTTAATTGCAATTTTAGTCAGCATATAAACGAGATCGTTACCACAATCAAAATTTCTTTATATTTTGTTATATAAATTAGATTAGTAATGCATCAACGCACTTATGATTACATTTCACAGATATTTTAACAAAAAAAAGATCGGAATTTAATGAGGCTACGCTAGCATATGATAGAGATGGCGCTTTAGTCGGTAAATATTACCCAAACCCAAGAAAGACATTGAACCATCGTACATAGTATGAGGAAGGGGCTTATTGATTCGCTCATTTTTTAGAACTTTTGAAAAATCCATAATCAAAGATGATATGATCTATTTTATAAACTGAATCAACTGAATCAAATAGTAAATAACAATAAACTAAATGCAGCGAAATTTCTTCAGGCCATGACCCGCAAAACTTAAAATATGGATTTTAAGCATATTTTTGAGAAATAATGTAAATATTTATGTAAAATTTGCTTCGACCCAAATATCTCTTAAAATAAAAGAGATAATATACACGTGTAAGCATGTTTTTTTTTTTTTTTTTTTTTTTGTAGAGATTTAAAAGAGCTACCTATATGAAGAATTTTTTTTTTTTACATTTAAATCATAAATGAATTATTGGCGAATTTTTTAAAAAATTACATATCCGCGGTTACTAATTTTAGAGGTCTACTCTCTACCCCCCTAACTCTTTAGGGAGCTGTGCTCCTCCAAGTAACTGGAAAGCACCTCAACTCTGACCTCGTGAAATTTTATTGAGATGTTTGCAACGGTTACAACATTATTTCCAAAAATCGTTTGGGGACCACTGTGCATCGTAAAAAACACTAATATTACCGCCGAAAAAATCTCAGGTCAAAAGTGCAGAAAATTAAAAACGAAAAGAAAAAATATATATAAAAGAAAATACGACTTACCAAAATAAATAAATAAAATTAAAAATGTGCAAATAAACTATGATAATGTTAAACATCATGTTCACCAAACAATGGCCACTGTTAAATAATTTTGTTACCAAAAAAAAAAAAAAAGAAAAAATAAAACGATTTTTTTTTTTTATAAAGATGATGGTAGAGGTGATGATCAGTTTTGGTTTTCTTCTTCATCCTTTTTTTTTTTTTTTTTTTTTGATGTAAAGGATGACCCATGTGGTTAACTAATTGACAGTATCGTGACTAAAATCAATTTGTTGTTGTAGTTACTGTTGCTGGTGTTGCTATTTAAAGTTAAATATTCTATGGGCCATTGTTGTATGTTTATTAGATGTTTCTTTTTATTATTTTTTTTTTATTTTATTTTTTGCCGGCTACAAGATTTAGTAAAAAAGAAAACCACAAAAAACATCTGTTTATCCATCATCAACATCGTCATCATCAACTTTGCCGTCATTGTCATAATCATAGACAACAACATCAACATTATCATTAAGGTACGAATATCATAAAATTTATGAATGATTTACGATGCGTTTATTTTTACAACTTTTGCTGAGGATCATCATGTTGGATCATATAATGAAAATCATGATGATAATCACAATGTCAATAATGATGATCATAAACAAACTTTCAAGTATTTTTTATTATTTTTCTTTTTATTTTTTTGCAAAATCCTGTAAATGTTGGACACAATGGAAAAAGAAAATAAAATAAAGAAAATCATAATCATTATCATTGTTGTTAAATAATGTTAGTTTATGATCAATATTACATGTAATAACTGTTACTGTTGTTGTATGTATTTTTTTACATGTTGGATAAATAACTTGAAAATAATGAATAATAACCGATAATGATGATCATATAGAAAGATGTATTTATCAAACATTTTCTGGTTAAAAAAGGGCTTTTTAATCATACACTCAAAATTTTATTTATTTGTTAGGTGTTTGTGTACAAAAAACTAAAGATTGTTTTTAGTAGTCAAAATTAAAAATACTACAAATTTTAAGTTATGTTTGTAACATTTCAAGGACCAACAATTTTATTTACAGTTATATTTAGTACATGTTCACTTTTTTATATAACGAATCAATTTCTAATATCAATTGTAATATAAAAACATTGTATGTGGCTAGTGAAATAATGGACCGATTATAACTAATTTCAGCTGGATTTGTTTTTGTACTGATATAGCTTTTCGTGTCAAATTTCATCTATATATCTTCAAAATTGCGAACTGTACCTGTTCACAATGTACGTTTGTTCAGAAAGACAGCCCGACAGACCGATGTGTTAAGTAAATGAAAAAAGTGATTCTGAGGCGGTCTGTAGGCTAAAAGTGAGAATTTTACTTATTTTTTGTATTCGCTATAGATATCACACACTAGTTTAACATTACCGTAAAATTACGTATGTCGTTTGCCAGAACCATTATGAAGTGGTCCTTCACCATTACATTACGTGGATGTGATTATGGTTCCTGGAATGATCGTTATCGCGATTGCCTTCCTCCTTTTGGACGATTTACCACGACTCAGATCGATTTTGTTTGTACCTCGTTTTCTTCTTCGACAGCTTTGGATGTTAAGGGCAGCCTGATATTTAAGGCGATCTTCCTCGTCGCATTCATGGGGAGCACCATAAAAGTCATCTAAGTGTATCTAGATTTAAGAATGTTTTTCTGACTCTTCCTTCTTCGATTTATCGTTAACCTCGGAGGAGGGTGCTGTATCTTAACAAAACGAATAATTTTCTTTTTTAATATTATACTTCTTTTAAATTATTTTTAACTATATATATATATATATATATATATATATATATGAGGGCTAATGAAATAATGGACCGATCATAACTAATTTCAGCTGGATTTGTTTTCAAATTTCATCTACAAAATTTAAGAAGTTCAAAAAAAAATTTCCTTAAATATATATATTTTTTGTATTAACACAATTCAATCTCTATTTATTGTATTAACGCACTCAGTCGATTTAAAGATCGACTGACTGATCGGTTGATTCTTTTTCAGTCCATGTAAACTGAAATGTGCAAACTATAGGTGGCACATGTTAAGATAATTAAATGGTTTGCCACACGATTATTTTGGTAGATGGATGAAGTCTACTGAAGTTGGTGATGGCCGGTCCATTAATTGTAGCATATTAATTTCAAAATGTTTTTAATAAACCTTTATTTTATTAAAATTTTACATATATAAGAGTTACTAAAGCACAAATATGATTGAAAAATATTCGATTATACGAATTATTCGTAAAGCCATCATAAGCTTGAGAATATATAATATTTCTAACTGTTTTTAAATAACTTATATGTTGAATACTGATCTAATATATTCAGCATAAAAGTTATATGATAAAATATTATGAAAAAATATTACGCAGATCTACAGCGGGAGGAAAGGAAATTTCCCCTCAAAGTTAATTTTTCAAGTTCAAAAAAAAAGTAAAAGTAAACACGAAGAAAAATTTACAATAGGAAAAGAAAAAAATAAAAATTATTTTGGAAAAAATTAGTTTGTCATAAATAGAAAAAGAAATGATGGATTTATCTTCAACATTGTCTATTAAAAATATTGCATCTTCTTTCGAAAAATTTTAAGTATATCAATAGGTTTTAAAAATTGGCATTTGTTTAATAAAAATGTAGAAAATGCACATTTTCAAGTATTTTTCATTTTTCTTTTAAATAACTACACAACAGATTTGTGATTTTTTGTGAAATTTTAAATTCTTCTAATGGTATATTTATTTTTCCTGGATTTCCGAAATTCTAAATTCCCAAATTTAAGCTTAAATTTTACAGACCATACGATTAAAAATGCATCTTTTGATAAAAAAAAAAAAATTGTTTGTCTAAGTACTAGTTTTATCAGTTAATGAAAAATAGCTTTTATCTTATAAATCAAAAACTTTTTACAAAAAGCGCTTAAATAACAACAAAAATAATAAGGGTGCTCATTTAATGCTTAATTTTTCCATGTATGCAATTACGCTACATGTTCCATGTACTCTCTTTTCAAATGTTGTGCATATTACTAAGGATAAGGAAATAAGAAATCATTGCAAATAATTGATCAATTTTTTGAATTCAAAGATACATGCAATGACTTTTTTTATAATTAACGTAACTGTATGCTTTTACGTCGCAGTTATTGATAATTTTTAAATATAAACAACAATGCACAATTAAACAGCGCAAGTTTGCGTTATTTGCTGTGCAAATAATTTTCAATACAATTTTTGATAGTTCATTTGCGAGTTTGCAAACTTGCGCACATTTCACAGTTTACGAGGGTCTTGCGCATTTTCATGAGGACCCTGAATATTTATCCTAGATATTATTAAATTATACGTAATGAAAATTTTGCGAATTCCGAGATAATTTTATTTTGGAAGCTAAATAAAAATATTATAACATAATCAACGATAAAAGTCTAAAAGTGGTAACTTTTTAAGTAAAATCTTAAGAAAAATGTTAGCTGAAAATATTCATAACTTTGTAACCAAAAATCATTAAAAATTTTGAATTATTTATAAATTTATTAAATGTTTTCTAATTTATTATTTTTAAGATTTTTTGGAAAGTAGAAGAATAAAACTTGTTATCCATATACATTCAAGGAAAATTTTTAAACAGCATTAAAAAAAATTAAAAATTTCAAGTTCTAATGTAATTTATTATAAATTTTTCTACAAAAGGCTAAGCAGCGATATAATATTTTTTAATAACTTTTTGTAAGCATAACAAGAATTATTTTCCTTTAAATTGAACGAAAATGCTAGAACTTATTCGATTTTATATTTTTGCTCCAAATAAAAAAATATATTAAAAATAATTTGATAAAGTTTAAATTTTTTTAAATATTTATTTGAGTATTTATTAAAACGATTTGAAATATTGACGTCTCATTTTATTGTAAATGAAGAAGCATTTTAAACTTGATATCTCTAGTGTTAAAGAAAAAAATCAAAGATTTTCATCATTATCGAAATTTTGAAAGAGAAAAGCAAAGTTAATTAAAAAAATTTAATAAATTATTTCCTATTTATAGATTTATTTTCTTTTAAATTGGACAAACAATTTTAGGACTTATTCGATTTTATATGGAATTTTTTTATTTAAACATTTTATTTTTGCATCAAGTATGTTTCAAATAAAGCATAAAGTGATTTGCTTAAAAATATATTAAAAATAATTTGTTAAAGTTTTGAAATTCTTTAATAATTGTTTGAGTATTTAAACGATTTGAAGATTGACTTCTTATTTTATTGTAAACGAAATATCATTTAAAACTTTATATCTTTAGTGTTATTTTGAAACGGAAAAGCAAATTTAATTAAAAAAAATTAATAAATTATTTCTTATTTGTAGTAAATATAAAAGATTTTAATAAAGTTTAAATTCAAAATTGACTTTAAATTTACGTAGCTACGAGATCTTTAGTGCACCAGCAATAATCAAAAGCTTTTTCTTCGAAATATCCCAAAATTTACAGGGTATTTCAAATTTTTGAAAATTTAAGATGTATATAGTTTGGTTTAAGTGCAAGATAAAACGTCCACATTTGTAACATGATGTAATCAACCTTATTCTAGTTATCGTTGTCGACACAAAATATCGTCATCTTGTGTAGTCTGTGGCAAATTGGTATTCTCATTGTCGTTGTCGACATCTATCGATGACTTTTGAATTATTTTTGGAATTCCCTAAGAAATGTCGACGTCGACATTGTATTGAAACGACTCAAATTTAATGACGAATCGAAGAGTTTAAACGAATAAATATTAAAACAAGTTAGAACGCTATATTCTTCTGGCTGTGCCGAATCTTTTATACCCAACACCACACTACCAACAAATAATAAAATTTACGCTTTAAAGTATACTTTCATATTTTCATATTTACACTTACAAAAATAATCTACATTATTTCCAAACTACAAAATTATAAACACAAAATTAAACTATCATAGCTTACTTAAAAAGTAAAGAACAACATGCTTATACAAAAAACATCAACAACGTTGAATGCTTTTTATACATATATGTTTGTGTGTGTTTAGTTTCGATATTTCGGTTGTTTATGGACCGATTTGGTTAACTAAAGAAATTGAAAATTTAAAAAAAAATATTTGCAACAGATTTATGTAAAAACGAATTCCGAAGCTTATATAGAAGCTTCATAAAGTCTAAAAATGCATTTTGGCCAATATCTCGGTTACTATTGAACCTTTCTTCCATTTCTTACCCAAAAATATTCCAAGAAAATATTACAAATTTTTGTACAAGAACGAAGTCGCTAGCTTATATAGAGGTATAGAAAATTCAAAAGCAAATACGTTTTTGCAGGTCCTTTCAGTTTTTCTTGGCGATATCTCGGCCATTAGTGGACCGATTTAGCTGATTTTTATTAGTGTCCTTCTAAGGAATATTCCTTATAATTTGATGTGTAAAACATGGACAGACGGACATCGTTATATTGACTTAAATATCAATAAAGGTGCAGAATATATATGTACTTTTTTGGGTCTTAGACGATTACTGTAAAAATTTAAATGGAATGACAAATTTATGTAACTATTATACCTTTGTTGAAAGGTATAATAACAAAAATAAATATATAAATAACGTTTATTTAAGATATTTATTGAAGATATTTTTAATTATCTCTAGAAAAGTGAAAAGGTATCAATAAGAAAAGAACAAAATTACAATCACAAGATTGTGTTTTATTTTCGGTATGATTGTAGAATCAATCTTTATCCATTGGGAACAATCAAAAGCCCAAACAACGACCCAACAACGACTTACTGTTGCAATTTCTTGAGTTAAAAATCACAATTTTACTATAAACACGTTTTAGAGAACTTTTAAAAGATTTTTCTTTTTTTTAATTTTAAGGTTAATACTATCCGAAATCTATTTTTTAAGTTGATGTTGATGCAGCATATGTTTGAATCTCATTTGTTATCTGGTATTAGAATTCCGTCGGAAACTTTTTTCCATATTAAATTTGTTATTTTACTTATCAGAATCTTAATTAAAAAAACATTTTTTAATTGGAATTTTATACTTGACGTCAAAATTTATTTTTAAATTTTCTTCAAAATAAATCAGCTGAAACAAAAATTAATGCTGTAACTTTTATTTGTTCAAATTATAAATAAAACAGTTGGCATCGTTTCAGGTCTGTAAGAGAATACCACATTAGCATCGAAGTTATGTTGAAGTCGACACAAAGTGATGTTGAGTCAAAAATGGCAATTCATAATTAGATTTTTTTAATAAACATTTTTATTTATTTTTATTTATTTTTACAACTATACTAAATAATACTAAAACGGAAAACTGTCTTGAATAATATGTTCTTTATTAATATTTCCCATTATGTCAGCAATGTATCGCAGGTTTTGGTTGAACAAGTTATTTCAGTATAGCTTAACTCAATTTGGTGAGTTTGCTAAAAAACGAACTATTTGGTTTTATATAGTCAATGAAAATAAATAACTAAATATGTATATTTCTGTGGCAATAAGGAAAACTACATAAGTAGTTTTTTTAAACTGTTTACAGAAGGGCAGTTTATATTTTTTAATTTCCGTGCAACATTATGGAAAATTTTAATTTCAAATTTAAATATCTCTTAAAACACTTGCTAGATTTTTACAAAAGAATTCAAAAATAAAAAGACAAGATTTTTGCATATCTTAAGTTATGTATTTTTTTTCTTTTTGCCATAAATTTTATTAAACTCTACACATAATATTGAATTTCGTATATCAACTTTTCACTACAATATTTATAAATTTCACTTTTTTCGTAGAGAGTCCAAACTGTCGCTAATCTCAGATCGTAAAAATTCTTCGCTTTTACTGTCTATCTTATATCTTTTTAATAAATAATAAAACAACATTAACAACATCATATAATCAACGCCTTTTATGTTTTACCTCTAGTCTATCAAATTGTTGTTTACTATTATTTTAATAACATGAGCAGCATTTTTTCCAGCAACCAAAGTATGACTACTCGTGCAACAAACCGTTTCTGGGATGTTTATTATTATTTAACATTTGCACCAATCGTGTGTTAACCGCTATTGATGGCACTTACCACATACCACATCATCTTCATGCCACCAACAAAAAAAAAAAAAAAAAAAAAACGAAAACTAAAAAACATATCGCAAATAAAATTAAAACTAGACATAATAAAAATATATTTTCTTTAATCTTTTTAGACTTTATTTGAATTTTACATAATTTTTTTCTTTTCATCTAACGTCTTCTCACACTGTCTGTCGATTAATTTAGCACATTTTTCATCAATAATTTGACAACAATAATGAGTAAAATGAAAATCATTATTTGACATTAAATTTAACCTTATTTTTGAACTCGGCTCTACTCACATTGATTGAACAGTGAACAAAAGAAAAGAAATTTTGAAGCGGACAAAAAAGAAAAAAAAATGGTGTGAAGATTATAAAGTCAAAATAAATATTAAAGAGAAAATTAATAAGATTTTTTGATTTTTTTTTTTTTTTTTGATTTTTGGTGGGAGAAGAAATAAATTATTATGGAAAGGTTTGAATTTTATGAATATTAGCTGATAAAATTTCCGAAGATTTATAGTTTTGAAGAAATAAGAAATTTAAGTGAAGTCCTTTATAAAATTTCATTCATTTGGGGTATGAAACTTTTTCAAAGCAAATATTTCTTTGTGAAAACCCTTGTAGCTTCAAAATGCAGAAACACTTGTTACATTTTAGATAAAATTAAACATAATTTTTGAAATACATATAGCTTTTAATCTGTAATATCAACAATATTTTTTCAGAAAATTTAATTAATATTTTTTGAACAAACAATTTTTAACACCAATAATTAAAACTCAAATATTAAAAAACTGCGTTTGATTTCAGACACCTTTTTCCCAAAACTCAGAAACTGCAAATTACGTTAAAAAATAAAATACTTTTTTTTAATTTACACAACAAATTACTCAACATTAAAAATGTTCACGCACAATATTAATGGCTTTTGATAAGGCTCATTTTGTAAGCCATGATTAAAAACTGTATATTGTGTTTGTATGTTCTTCCTTTTATGATGTATTTTCACTTTTAGTTTTAGACCAGTTTACATGAACATAAATTGAACACACTTTTCGCGAAGGATGATGTTCACGTTTCTCAACATGACACGGATGATGATCATGTATAAAGATGATGTTGATCATCACAATTTTGTATAGACCACAAATAAAATTTTTTTATAAATAAAATATAAATAAAAAATATTTTACAAGCTGATCTGCAATGAACATTTAACAACAACTTAATGAATAAAGAAACAATATAAAGTTGACCAAAGTAAAATTTAAAAGGTTAATTTTTGTATATATATATATATGTATATATGTATATATATACATATATACATATATATATATACATATATATACTTTTTAATATATTCAAACATTAAAATTAAACTAAAATAAGTATACTTATGACACCGTACAACAAAAATTAAAAATATTTCTCACACATGATAAATTCCGTATACATATGAAAATATAGACTGCGTTTTTAGTTTTTCATTTCGTGTTCGGTTTTTCTTTTTGGAGGACTTTAAAATTTATAAGGATGCGCGAGATTCATTTTTAATTATGCTACTTGCTATTATAAGAAGGTAGCAGTAATAAATGAAATAAGAGAATTTTATTGGATTAATTTTTGTTAGAATAATCAAAATAAAAGTTGCAAAAAATATCCTTTGAATATTTAATTCTTTAATATCCTGAAAGTTACCAACAAATAATTCACAAAAAAATATATGCTGAAGACAATAATATCCAGTTTGAATTACCAAAGATTCATGGCCTAAACTTTATTACTTTAATACATATAGCTATTTGAAAATTATTCCTACGAACAAAAGTAAAAATTAAATTTTTAGATATAAAACATGAAAGTATGTATGTAATTACAAATTATGTCAACTAGACAAGCAAATTTATTTAAGTTCATAATTTTCTCATTTTTGGAATTAAAGAATAGTTTGTTTTTTTGAAGAAACTGTACATTTTTGTAAGTTAAGATTTTCTATGAAAATTAAAAAAAATGTAAGTTTTTGATAATACGAATAAAAGTTCTCAAAAAACCGTCGTACAATACAATGCAATAGAAAATAATGGCTAAAATCAAAATATTGATTTGAAATTTGGAAATTGACATGGTTTCCTTAAAAGAATTTCTATGAAATTATCTCTCAGAAAAGTGAAAATCCTTTATAGGTTCTTAAGAAGAAATTTAGAAAATTCCTTCAAAATAGTGAGAATGATTTATATTCATTTAAGAAATATTTTATTGATGAGTAATGATAATACTAGATGATATACCCACAGAAAATCTTAAGTAATTATCAAGTTTTTAATTACACAAACGTAAAAATTGTTGATACTTTAAATTGCTCAAAAGAGCAAGCATCTCTCGAAATATTGAAAATCGAATAATATAATTGTATAGTGAGAACTTATTAAAAAATAAATTAGATGTATCATCCATAAAAGTAAATCTACCATAGAGAACTAAAAGAAACACACAGATCCAGAGGTAAAAAGGAAATACTAAACATCAGGACAGCTGAAGTTTGTCAGGCATTTCGAAGGTATATTAAAAATTTATATAAAAGTGTAAAAAAAATTCGAAATTTATCTATAAATCGTAAAATGTTTCATCCATAATTTGAATATACTATGAATATAATGTTATTCCTTATATATATAATGTAGAAAAAATTGTGATTCTTTAAATAACCAAAATTTTTCCTGGAATTATTCGCCTTTTATCTCCGCGAGACTGCGAGATATGAAGGAAATTGCCGTAAAGTATCAAAACCCCCAATTTCTAAAAAAAAAACGAATAAATAAAAATAAGTCAAAAATTTTTAGTCTGGATATTTATTAATAACTTAATAATCTGTCATGCTTTTTCGTTTTATATCCGATTAAAACAATGCCTCTCATATCTCGTATACATATTTTTGAGTTGTAAATGTCGATGTTTTTTTTATATAAGAGGTCGTAGAAGCTGACATAAAAGGAACATATCAGGATTTTTTTTTAGTGTAGAAGTCATGCCATTAACTATAAGACAACCGTTTTTATAAATATTGTTTAAAAATAAGTAAAATAAGTGAGAATGTCGGCCGAATTATATGGGAGGTGGGCGGTAAAGTGGGCGGATCACGCCCATTCTTTGTTTCTGGTCTATATTGGTCCTTGAACTATTAGAACAAAATTTCGTTGTTGTTTCACCCCAATTTTTGATTTCTGACTTTATATCGATCCTCGAAATATATGTATAAAATTGCACTGTCGTACATGCTTTTGATTAAGAGATATTAGCCGAAAAGTAAGAACTAAAATTATAACGGACACCCTGTGTTTCTACTATTTGGTCCATAACTTTTTTGTTAATTAACCGATTATTAAAACTTCACCTTATATGGGAGATGGGCGATAATGTGGGCGGACCGCGCTTATTTTTTCCTAGTCTATTTTATATCGATCTTCTAACTATCTTAAAAAATTTCGTTGTCGTGCATGCTTATATTTAAGAGATATAGCCAAAAAGCATGAACTGAGGTCACAAGGAACTCCCTGCGTTACTAGTATTTGACCGATAACTTTTTTTTACTAACGGATTTTGTTTATTTTCAATACCAAACAAACCTTATAAAAGATAAATGTTTGAGTACCCCTCCTCCGAGTCCTATCCTGCTTTCAACAGACAGACTGACAGACCGACGGACATAGCTAGATCGACTCGTAATATATATACTTTATAGGGTCATAAATGATTTTTTGGACATGCTACACACGAAATGACCTACCCAATATATCCTATCTTTTTGATAGTGGGTGTAAAATCAATTGACTATAAATCTATATATGATGTAAATAATTATGACCCCTTTTGTGATATATCGGCAAAGACTGTTTTATATGTCAAGAATTTTCATCCAGATTCAAAAAATACTATTTCCTTTTGCTTACAAAAAAAATATATTTGCGTTTAATTATTTAACAAATTCAACATGGGCTATTTTTCTTGCCTACATGAAGTAGGGTACTAACAAGAAGTTATTTATTTTTATTCACAGCGAAATATTTTTTGGGTGTTTTTTTTATGTGCTTATAAAAGCAACTTATCAGATTTTCACCCTGACAGTGGCCTGCAAAATACAATTTTAGCTTCAAGTTAAAGATTATTAAGCAAAAAATAAAATGCCACAAATTTTAACAAAGGGCTAGTCAGCAAACAGTTTATTTAAGAAAGGGAATAAAGATTCATACCTTAAGAAGTTTTAATTTAAGACTTATTTTATACAAACCTACATACAATTATGTATATAAAATAAAATATATATATATATTTGGGGCGTCTTTGTGATGTCTTAACATGAGTTTCTTTAAATTGAAAATAAAAATAAAATAAAATTTTACGATATTGCTTTAGAGACACCAGAAAATTGGCTACTAAAAAAACAATATATATATTAATATTGCATCCTTATATTGTATAAAAATGCATTTAGTTGAGGCAGCGTTTATAACAGTTTATAATGCATCATGCGTCAAATCTTGGCACCAGTTGTATATTTTTTTTCTCCTTCATCATCGTCATCCTCTGTTTCTTTTTTTTTTTTTGTGCTTCACATTTTGAGTAATTTTATGTGGTCAATGTAATGTAAACATTCGCAGTATTTAAAGGCTGGATATTTATTAAATACAATACAGTGTTTAGATTTAATATAAATATTGGACAAAATTTTATGGAACTAATTTTAAAGTTACTTTATGGATATTTTCTAAAATAGAATTTGAAAACATATTTTAGAGTTAGAATTTAGAAGATTTATATCTGTCTATATAAACTGTCTATATATTACAAAATTAGTCCTTAGACTCCCAACACTGTGTATATCTCTCAAATTCTTGTAGTTTTAAATTTTAATTCATTTGCCTGTATTTAGTAGTATGTAATATAATTTTAAACCAACAACCTTAATTGCATGTATACAGGAAGAAAAAAAAACAATTTTTTTTTTTCATATGCGAATTATATTTTGTAGCATGATGCACATAAAAGCGAATAATATTTTTTGTAGTAATGTATCACTCAGATTAATCGAAACTGATTGAGTGAATCTAAATATCTTTAAAATAAATGCAAAAGAAGACGAAAACAAAAACCAAACTGCAAACGACAAACATTTTTAAACAAACAGAAAAATATTTAACGTTTAATTTAAAGTGACATGGTTATTTTCAAGGAAATTCAAAAAATATGACGGAATATTATTTTAGCTTTACTCTTTTCCATAGCGACTGACTATAATGAATTATTTTTCACTTTTCATTTCACCCTCATAAGTTGTGACAATGTTATAAATGACCATGATAATTGAGATTTATTTTAAAGCGATTGGGAGGCCAATAAAAGCTGCAGTAGTTAAATGCAATATACTTATTTTTAGATTAATAGATAGAAAATATGAAATAAAATTTGAAAAATTAAGTGAAAAAGCTGAGGTTTAACTGCCAGAAAAGCCAAACATTTTAAAGTAAGGCAAAACGCTTTAATTTTGCGGTCTAAAGAAAATATCTGTAGTACTCGTGTTATTAATTAAAATATATATTTTGTTGTTGTAATCTTAAAATTTTATTAAATTTAAAAACAAATGTTAAAAATAATTATATATAATTATATATAAAAATAATTAAATATTATAAAAATTATATTTTGTAAAATATAGATCATATTTAATATGAAACTAAAATATTTTAACATAATTAAGGATTGCACACGAAGGTATTACTAATACAATTCAGCTTATTAAAGTGAAATCAATGCGTCAATCCTTTTGATTTTTTTTCTTATTAAAGATTGTTATGTATAAGTTTTAAATTAAAATAATAATAATAACAGTTTTTTATTAGTTTTTAATAAAATATTAAATATTTTCTGAAATACCCTCAATAAAAGCTTTTAATGTGTTTCGGTTATTTTTTGTTGGAAAGGGTCTATTTCTTTTAAAATCTAGTATTCCTGACCAGAAAGTTAAGAAAGTTTAACAGTACGTAATTTTTTGTCACCTTTAGATAGAAATCATTTTTTTGGAAAAAATTAATTCAATAATTTTCGTCTTCTCTTTTGTATCCAAATCTTTCTAGAATTCTTATTAGTTACTTTTTTATTTTGTGGGTCGTCTCAGGCCAGATTTTTTCTAATTTTTCTAATAAAGATCTTGCAATCTGTAAATTAAAATTTTCTTCAATTATTCGGTGATCGTGAACTTGGTATTTTTATAATTTAAGAAACTGAATTTCCCGACTCACTTGCATTTCCAACTCTTGTTTCATATGGTCAACTTATGTTTTGATTATAAATTTGAATTATTCATTTGTATGAATTTTATTAAATTTTCATTTTATGGAAAAATAGATATTCTATTACAACAAACTTTAACACATAGTTACTAAAGGTAATAACAAATTTACCTGTACTATACTTTTTCAAATATAATAAAAGTTTTAAGCCTCAAGGCATGCACTAATTATTTCATGCGCAATCCTTATTTTGGAACTATTATGCCAGACGTACGGACGGACTTAATTGTGTCATCATGAATGTTCCCAGTGACGTAAAAAATATGCGTGGTTATTTACTTAGCAAATATTCATCGTTATTATTCGACTAATGCAAGTATATAAAATTTTTTCATAAAAAAATATATCTACTTTTTTATTTGCAAAAAAAAAAAATTAAATAAAAAAAATTTTTATTTCCAATAAAATGTATTAATTATCGGAAGATTTTTTTTATACCCCACATCACCATATCTGGTGGGAGTATTAGGAGTTTGTTCATAACGCATGGAAAAATCGTTCAATAAAAATTACTTTCTGAGTCGACTGAACGATGTACATGCGTTCGTCTTGTTTTCTGACTGAAAATATAAACTTTCTGAAGAAACTAAAGGTCACAATTTCAAAGTATCCGATAAAAAATATGGTTATGGAAACCATAATCGAACAGTGTCATATTATTGTCAGATTTTATGGTTGCTGGAACATAATATTTTGTTTGCATTTAGCAATACAATATTGTTACAAGATAATAAATATATGATTGTGGCGCAACCATATTATTGTTATCCACAAAAAAGTTTAATTTATGTAACCATTACGGTGCTATAAAAATATGGTTGTGCTGCAACCAAAGTAGCTATCGTTATTCTTTAGTTTATTTTTCGTGTGGAACCTTATCAAAACCACACTTACTTTAAAAATCACTTCACTTCCCCCACGGGGAGTAGGCTTTTGTTTTACAATGGCGACATTTTTGTTTGGGGACTGCCTTAGATTTATGTTGGGCAGGTTGAGTGGCTTTTTTGGCGGTACGTTTTCGTTACTTATCTTGCTGGATATCTTGCAAGTACTGGGCATAACAAACCTTGGGTTTCACGTTACGCTTAGCCATAATTTCGGCTAAGGAAGTATCAAAAATAGCACGTTGAAACTTTTGTGTTCTACGGGTACGCTTCTTCGTGGATTTTTCCTCTATATGCTTACGGTACTTGTGACAGTATAAGACGGTCTAGCTAACCTTACGGGGATCGTTCGTAATTCTTGTTCAAGAAAGTCTTGCCATCATCTTGCCTTGGCCGGGGTAAATTTTGTATCCACTGAATGACCGAAGCCGATTTTCATGAAGTTAATATATTAATAATAACACTTACCAACAGTTTCTAGTTCCTTTTAATCAATAGTTTTTGTTTTTGATTAACAGTATTATTTGTTGGCAATTTAAGTCAGGTGACCGATTCTATGCATTTAATACAATAAACTGATGTAAAAACAGCGTCATATTAAAATATTGCAAATGTTTATAATTTTCAATAAAACTGGAAATAATATTATTAAATAATAATAACAACCATAATAACATTTTTGTCCAATGAAAATTGTTTTACTGTAGTTAGGATTTTAACGACAATAAAATGTTCCTTAAACAAACATATTGCTAAAAATATTGCACCAACAATGCTATTATGAAATTAATAACAAAAATGTTATTGCAGTGACCAAATTGTTGTTCGACTAAAGTTTATTCAACAATAAAGATATTTGCGATAACAATATATCGTTGCGGCAGCCATGTTGTGAATATGACTTTTCGTTGCGTGCAAGATCAAAGTGTATTGAAATTTGTTGTGATTGGTTCATTATTTTACCTAACCCCCATAAAAATATCCATCCGGAATAAGGATTTAACGTTCATAGAAATATACCAATACTTCAATGAAATTCGGCACAAGAAAGTTTTAAATATTTCCATTATTGGCATAGCTCCCATATAAGTTCCACTTATGCATCACAAAGTGCATAAATTCTCTCCAAAAATTATAAAATGAACAATATTATGGAAATACTCTTAAGATTGTTGTTCGTTCAAAGGTTAAACAGTAAAAGATTTGTAATCAGAAAATACAAAGGTCTTTCACTGCGCCAGGGCTCTATACAATAAAAACCCTACAATTAAAATTATTTTTCAAATATGGGTACTACGTATATATAAATAATTTAATGTAATTTAGAACAAATAAGTTCTGTATAAGTATAAATATGTGTACAAAATTTCATGAAGATTGGTCCATAATTGATCATAGCTCCCACATTTGTAGTCTATGTATAATGTCGGATTATCTTCAATTTTTTTTTATTATACAATTTTACATCAAAACTTTAAAAATAATATATTTTATTAGAATTGCTTTACTTTCGGGGCATTATTTTCCATTATCTTGTATTGTCGTAATCCGCGCTTTATTTTCCTAACTTAACCATTAACAGATTTTTGTCTTTAAATACCGCCAATAAAAATGTCATAGTGTCAGTAGCATTAGTAACTATTTGCTATAAAACTTTCCATGATTAATAACAAAAAATGTAATGCTTACTTAGAAGACTACTAGTTATAACCACAAATATTTTTTTAATAAGTTGCATTAATAATATCCGTCTATATCAAAATACATTGTTAGAATAAATACACGATGTTTAAAATGCAATGATATATTGTTAATTACAAAATGTATAGAAGATTGAAAACATTTGACCTTTTTAACGGTTTTGCTACTTCCTTTAAAAAAAGGTAGAACAAATCTAAATTTAGGCATTTGTAAGACAAATAAAATACACTCAAAAATATTGGTCAAATATTGATAAAAATAGGAATTCCAAAAAAATTTCTTTTGTCTTTCAAAAATAGTACATATTAATTTTTCAAGATAATATTTATTGTGTAATGTATAAATCGAAAAAGAAGCACCTGCAAATGCCTCAATTTACCTTCTCTATGAGAAGATGACGAAGTTACTAACTATATTAGTCTAATTATTAGACATTATTAACTAATTTCTAATTCGGCCTAAAATATCCACTTATTTAAAAATGTCCGATTAATTTTTTCACTTTTTGTATCTGTAATTTTAAAAGCAATTTCAGTTATTTTACACATTTAATTTTTGAGTGTATTTGTGAGTGCAAAGTACCCAATAAAAATGTTCTAACAAGTCTTAGCAAGAATCAAATAACAGATCTAATAAAGTGATTTAAAATAAAAATCTAATTATACTTCTTATATTACTTGTTTATTTTTTAATTTCCTCCTTGGTAATACGAGCATAACAATTCTAAAACTAACAGCTTAGAATTTCTACAAGAACAAAACATTAGCTAAACAGTGCCAAATGTTACCCAAAAAAAATAAAATAAAACAGACTTAATACAAGATAGTAGATATTAACACTGTTTCTCTATGCATAAACTATGCATAATTTTTAAAGTAAAAACAAAGAAAAGGTAACCCATATTGGGAAATTTTTGTCATTATATTAAGTTTTTGATTATATGAAAAGCTAAATACTCATAGATTTTTCCAACTTTTCTCTGAGGCACAGGATTTAAGCTTATAAACATAAATATCTCTAAAGCTATTGAGGAGATAACACAGTGCAATAAGAACAAATTGCCTCAATAATTCCAACGCAAAATAAAAGTGTAGCAATAATCTAGCAAAACATTCAAAGAGTTTTTCGAAGTTAGTTCGAATTCTAGTTTTATGGCATCTTAAATTTCGAATTTTTCGGAGCCTTTTTTAAATATAATTGGAAATGAAAGTCATTTAAATTATTTAATTCAAATGTTATTATATGTTATGAACATAAATAAAATCTTCTAATATATGTAGCTGAGTAAATAAATAAATAATAAATATAAAATACTATCATTATTATAGTAGAGTGGCATCCACCCTTTTTAGACACATTTTTGTCATAATATTTTTTACATTATTTGACTTGACCTTATGTCTAAACCACTGAACCGAATAAAATGAAACATATGTACATATATCCTTGAGGGAAGTACTGTATGGATACCACGCCCACTTTGTTTAAGAACGTGTTGCTTTACTTTTTAGTATAGAATTCTCAAATTTCATATAGATACATTTTTTGGAATCGTATCCACCACAGCGAAATGAAACATGTGGTAGCATTTCCACAAAAACAACAATACGGCAAATTAATACAATTTTTTTATACATCTCAGCATGTGAACAAAATTGTGCTTATATGGATTTTGACAGTTCTAAATACTGTATGATTAACTTTAACGCAGAATATTTTAACCCCGACTGTATTATTTTAAAAGCTTACGACTAAAATAAAATCTACACAAAATTTTTAATCTAAAATGAAAAATTATTTTTATTTTTCTAAAATGAAAAAGTAACAGCATAGAAAATTACGTCCCTGAAAATAATGTAGTTTTATATAAAAAATATCAAATTTACTACATTTGGTCAATATCTTAGGTGTTCCCGCTTGAAAGCATTAAATTTGTAAAACAAAACGAGCTTTTTATAATCTTAAAAGGTAAGCTAATAAATATTCGTCAGAAGCTAGTTTGGAAGTATATTTTTAATATAATTATTGACCAAAATTCACTCGCTTACAACTTCCCTAACTATATTGCATCTAATAGAAGCACCCATTTGGAAGTAAACCAGACAATGCTTCTTTATCTGTAATGCTCTAATTTTTTACTTCGTATTTTAGACAAATTTTTTTAAGAAATTGTTTTACAATTAAAACAAAATAAATGGTGAACTTAAATTTTTGTTATACTAAGTCACATTTCTGACAATAGAAATTTTCCTCTCAATAGCTCAGATCCAGAACATTTGAATCCAAGTTCAAAATCATTTGGAAACAGTGCTAAAGGAATAAAACGAACAAAACAACAAAACGATAGACAGGCAGGAAAACTACGTTAAAATATTTTTGATAATTAAATGAAATGAGTATTTTACTTTTTTTGTTTGTTTCTATTCGTTTTTATGGACAACAGGTAAGTAGTCGTTGAATTGAGACCGAACTGCACAAAATGATAAACTATAACAGTTGCGGATTTGTTATAATCTTTTGGGGATTTGTTGTAGTTCTTTCGTTCATTTGATTTTTTTTCCACTAGTTTCATTCTTAAATAGCATTTGAACCTGTTGTACAGTTACAGATACAGCAAACACGTCGTATATGCTTACATTGATGCCATAAAACACAGCTAAACTTACACAAACACACACAGACACCGCCATGCACAGGATGACTTTTTAATGGTCTAAAGTTTAACTAAAGGTTGGTCTAACATTTCTTTAATTTTGGATACGGTGGCTTTGGGTGGTTGTGCTATTTGTTACAATAAATAAAATGAACTGAATTATAAGACACAAAACCCAAAAAAAAAAAAAAAATAGAAAAAAACTAAGCTTAAGACAACTGCTCCTCACAAGGATTATAATGGCATAAAATTTGAAAGACAGAAAACGTGAGTTTCGGCAAAAACCAAATAAACAACAAGTGCATCTCTATGAATTGCAAGAAAACTAAAAAAAAATAAACTCTGATTTACAATCATCACAATAAAATCAAGAGAAAAAACGAAACAAATAAGAAACGGCAATAATTTAAAAATAACATTGTAACAAGCATGCATACGGACTAAAATATCATATTAGGATATTTAAAATCAGGGTGGGGTGACCTAAAGGTTTCAGTGAAATATAATACCAGCTAATTACGCTAATGTAAATAATAAGATAATCATTTAGTTTTATAAACATTTTAAAAGTTTTGCATAAAGCTTCTTTCCGGAATCCAAAGTTCTTAATCTATTCTTTAACCAGTTTTACACTCTTACCCGAAAAGAAATGGATCAATACTTCCTTTTTAAGTTAGTACTTCTGAGACTTTTTACACTATTAAGATTTGTTTCAAATACAAACATCAGGTAGACAGGTAGATATACTAAAATACCTTTTTACGAGTAAGCATTGAGGGAGGGTAAATAAAATATAAAAAAAATCACAATTTATGACTTTAACTAAAATAAAGTTGAACTGAGAAGACTCATCGCTTAAAATCAATTGTATTCAAGTAATTACAAAATAAATGCACGAACTAATAAACTTAGTACGAGAAAAATAAACAAAAAATAAAGAGAAAAGAAATAATATCGAACCAAATACAGAAACAGATTTGTGGGTTGTTGTACAAAATGATATAAACTAAATGAATTACCAAATTCAATTTTATAAACTCCTAAAAAGAAGGACAAATCTGAATGCAATAAGTTAGAATGATATGTTAGACTGCACCGCATCTTAAATATACTACATTTATGATAATAACTATACGAATAATACTCATTTTAACATGTGAGCATTCACTCATTTGGTATTTCTTGTCTTTTTAAGCAAACAAATTGTAGCACCTAATCAATGTACTAGCCTTATTTCTAAACTTCCACAAAAAGGAAATTAGGATTTCTTATGAGAGTTTAAGAGATTCACTTAACACTGAATGATTTATTTTGTTTCCGCTGGTTAATAAATAAAAATCAGAAACATCAAACACATTTTGGTTTTTAACTTCTAACACACTTTTTACGCTTTTCAATACCAAATCGCTTAAGACAAAGAGAAACATTTTAGGTTAGTTTACAGACATCTAATATTTCCCAATATTCTAATCAGATTATTGTCTATAGGCATACAAGGGAAAATATTTAAATCAAATAAAAATATTGTAAGAATAAACGGATAAATGATTGTTAAAAAAGAATTCAATTTATAGTTGTCCCAGGCCGACTTGTTGAATATATTCGTACCGTAATAAAACCGTTAAAATAGGACCTTAATCTGATTACTAAGGGCAAGTACATTAAACCATTTGGTAGTAGTTTTAAATCATATATGCAGAGAAAAAATATGGTTATGGCATTATTACTACAACAATATTATGTACTAATTGTTAATCTTGAATAATTTAATAATATTGTGTTCATGTTAACAATGTTTTTGTTTCAGTTTTATCATTCAATGTTTACATTCAATCAAAATTTTAGTATAATTGACTACAAATACTTTATATTTTCGAATATTTTTACCAGTAACAAAATTTTATTAAAATAGCAACTTTCATTGTTTATACAACCATTAAATATTAAAATCTCTTTCTTGTTCTTAATCCATATTTTTTTCAAATCGTATAAATATTATTATTCCCTTAACAATAAAATGTTACAAATACAAATGTTTCTTACAAATATGGTTGAAAAATTCATGACTTGTTTGTTTTTGAATATATTTGGGTTTATTGTCCACCTGCATTATAATTCTCAGTTAGTTTATGCATCAATTAATATAAATGGACAAGATTTCTTTATATTTGGTGTGATTCAAGAAATATAAGATATCTATTAGTTAATTAAAAATATCTTGTACTATCTTGCAGAACATATTATGGTACAAATAAATAAATTAATTTATGAACAAGTAATATGTAAATAATTTTTTATGGTTAAAAAAACACATAATATGATAAGATGGGATAATAATATGATAAAATGGAGTAATAACGTGCTAAAATACAATCATAATATGATATAATGGGATATTAATATGATAAGATGAAACAATATAATAAAATGAAATCATAATCTGATAGCATGGGATAATAATGAAGTAAGTTGGTATAATAATATGAAAAACTCGAATCATAACATGAAAAAACGCACCATTAAATCAGACACAATATCGATCATAATATGTTGCTCTTAAATTACAATCACTATAACCTTATTTTTTCTCTGCGGGTAGTAATGCTAAATCGAGAATCTAGCCGAATCTTAAATACGTTTTACTGCCTAGAGAATTTTGTAAATTGTTCTTTATAAACAAATTCATTCATTGCACATTCAAAGTTTGTATACGCTAAATCTGAAGAATCTTAAAAAAGACTATTCAGTGTAATAGTAGTGTCCGATTCCAAAAGAGTTTTTTTGAGAAACGAAAACTTGTTTGAAAATTTTATATGCAATTCAAATTTATTTGTTGTTTTCAATAAAAATTACACTATTTGATAAATTTTGGGTCATCATATATAGCCTCAATGATTCCAACGGGAAATGAAAGTATACCATAAGATAAGTAAAATTTCCAAACGGTTTTGCAAATTTAGTTATGTAATCCAGAGATTATCTTAGGTAAGATGAAAGATTTTTATTAAATGTTCCAACCCCTTTTGCTCCCACTTTTCATAATAAGGTTGTTTGCATTATATGAATAGTAACGTTATGCAACAGATTTAGGCGCGGATCCAGTCAAAGCATTCGGATGGTGGGCGGGAGGAGGTGAAATATATTTTTTTTTTTTTGCTTTTGTTTTGAAAAAAGAAATTGTGTGGGAATATTGAATAAATTTTAAGAATTTGAGGTGTATTTTTATTAAAATGCATGACCTGAAAAACACGAGAAGTTGAACTATATAAGTTTTTTTACTTAGAATGTCAATTTTACTTAAATAGATCTATTTATATACCTTCATATCAAAAACTTATGATGAAAAAGTTTTGAACCAATCTGATAAAGGGAACCATATCGAAAATCGATATTTTTTACAAAAATAAAATAAATACTTTATTTTTAATTTGATTTCAGTCAATAATAGCTTTCTATTAGTTTTCATTTCTTGTAAAAAGTAAACAATTTTAAGAAGAACAATTGTAAAGAAAAACTAGAAAAATTTGACAAATTTTCAAAAATTTGTAATACTCTTTAAATTTTGACATATTTCGAAAAAAGTTTTGATGATGGTTGGTGCATTAAAGATCTTAGCTACGTAAATTTTAAGTCAGTTTTGAATTTAATTGAATGAATAGAGAAAAGAACGTAGTTTTTAAACTTTATTTAAACCTTTTATATTTACTACAAATAAGAAACAATTTATTAATTTCTTTCTAATTAAATTCATTTTTCTAATTCAAAATAACACTAAAAATATCAAGTTTCAATTTCTATTTCATTTACAATAAAATGAGATGTTAATCTTTCAAATCATTTAAATAATCAAACAATTGTTTAAGAAATGTTGAAACTTTATCAAATTATTTTTAATATATTTTTAAGCAATATATTAAAAGTTTTCTTAAGATATGTTAAAACTTTATCAAAGTCTTTTTAATATATTTTTTACTTTATGATTTACTTGTAACAAACTTGGGGCAAAAATAAAAACGTATAAAAAGTTTAAGTAAATCATTCCATATAAAATCGAATAAGTTCTAAAATTTTTGTCCAATTTAAAAGAAAATAAATCTTGTTATGCTTAAAAAAAATCTTCAAAAAAGATTACATCGTTGCATAGAACCTTTTATAGAAAAATTCATAATAGCTAATTGCATTAGAACTTGAAAATTTTAATTATTTTCTTTTTTTATTTTTTTAATGTTCTTTCAATATTTGTCCAAAACATATACAAATGTATGTGGATAATAAGCCTGATTCTTCTACTTTCAAAAAATCTTAAAAAGAAGAAATAAACAAAACAAAAAAAGAATTTATCCAGGAACTAAAAAAATGTTTTTTTTTTTTGCATAACTCAAAGTTTTTAATGATTTTTTGTTACAAAATTATGCATATTTTCAATTAACCTTTTTCCTAAGATTGATAATTGATGTTGATAATTTATGTCTAAATATTCACTAGACTACTAGCATGCTTTCATTTTGCATTAGAATTATTGACACAAATTTATATATATATATATATATATATATATATATATATATATATGAAATGATTAGATCGCGAGTAAAGTAAAAATTTGACTATCAATAGGGTATTCAGATAGGCTAAGTGGTTTGTTACTCTATCTCGGAATAAATCCCAATAACAAGAAAGAGCTCAAAGTACGAACAATATCATTTAAGATAACATCCATATGATGCAACAGTTAAATGTTGCAAGTCTTATAAAATATGCGTTGAGACCCCTAAGAGTGTACTCTGCCCAGTGTTGCCAGAAGGTGAGGAAAAGAAAGTCCAAATTGAACTTTAAAAAAGGTCAAAAAAAGATAAATGAGCAAAAAATAAAACCAAAAATTTTTTTTTATTTTAAAACTTATTTTTTCTGCTTTTTATTTTTTGAAGATATTCTAATGTTTATTAATAAAATAAGAACGAACGGCTGCCGGCAATATGATCTAATGAAAAAATCGCCCAAAAAATTCCCACAAATATTTGGGTTATACATATTTCATATAAAAAATTAGCCAATGTTTCAAGATTTTGAAATAATTTTTGAACTGTAAGTTTTTTTATGAAACATTTCAAAATTTTTGGGTGATTTTTCGTTTTATAAGATTTTTTTTAAATAAAGTTCATAAATAGTTTCTATGCTTACTGCAGTTTATTCTAAAATAAATATAGTAATCGATTTAGTAAGTCAATAAAATTAGTTGTTATTCTCGATTTGGAGAATGAAGCGCCACTAGCGAAAATTTTTGTTAACAAATACTCAAAAATGATTTCTTCGTTATTTTCTTCTTGTTGAAATACTAGCATTTTAATCTTGAATGACAATTTTAAGAATCAAAAGAGGCTAAGAAAAAGGCTAGAAGTTAAAACGAATATTTTGAGGCTAAAAGAAATATGAGGCTAAAGAAAAATAAGGTTTAGCCTTTTAAGGCTAAATTTAGCCTTTTAAGGATAAACTGGCAATACGGACTCGGCGATTGAATTCCTTTGGGGTTATGTAAGACAAGTTTTCTTAATAATGTTTTAATGTAATTAAATAACGTATACGATCTCAGTAAACTTTTATCATCACTATTTGATTAGTTTTGTAGTTGTTATTAAAAATTTACTGGTATTTAACAAATTTTCATTCAAAATATTATTTTTTTGTTTCTTTTTTTTTTTTTTTTTTTTTTTTGTTTTTGAAAAGAAAAAATTATTGGTTCAAAAACTGGTTTTTGTTTTAAGTTTTTTAAACGCCATTAAAAAGTATACACATTTATATTCACAGCAAAATTGTGTAAGATATTAAAGACACAAATTCCATTTTTTACAGCTATTTGGAACCCATACTTGAAAAATTTTTTTATATTTTTTCCAAATACTATAGAAATAAAATGAGCTATCTTTTGATAAATTCAGGTAAGAATTGGGGAACCAAATACAAATTTTTTGGTAATAAATCTGTATGTCCAAAACTACTGTAGAGAGAAAACAGTTTCATTGTGATAACCGAATTCTTAGTCAATCGAATCTTATCAGTTGCATGTACCAAGTCGTAATTCGATTGAAATAACTGAATATATTATTGATGGAACTATTTTATAAAATTTTATTCGGTTCTGGTGACTACTAGATATTTACGGAATATATCAATATTATTTTGAAAGTACAAATAAAAAAGAAATCTATTTTTAGAATCTGAGACACATTTCCAGACATATTGACTAAAATCTCCTAGACATCGAGATTTGCAGTTTCCTCTAATTAGAATTTATCATTTAATTTGTTTAAATTGTACTTACTTCTTTATGAATCTTAACCTATCGGAAATGATATCAATTTTGAACTCTGAGTTTTACAGAAGATTTGGGAAGCATGTCTTCTCAAAAATAGAATTAATAGTATGTATTGCTAAATATTCATAACACCAGCTAGTTCTTCTTCTTGAAAAAAATTCTTATCCTTTTACAGCAATTCCGGCCATTCTACTCCGATATGGAAAATTTTCTCTGAAAATCATTCGAAGCTAATGTATGTAAATATCAAAAAAGATACATTATAATATACTTTTATGTATTTGGAACATCATTGATAAAGTAGAGCAAAAAAATGACAAAATTGATGTCTCAAAAGAAGAACAAAATCTTAAACGTTTTCTTTCCAACTTATGTTTTGAAAATATAGATACTAAAATAAAAATAATTTAAAAAATGTCAAAAATAATTTTACAAAATATTCGGTTACAAACCTCGAATTTAGTTTTATTATCACTTAAACAAAATTTTTATTCTTTTTATAAAATAAATGATTGAAGTCACCTATATATAGAACTAAAATTCAGCTATCATTTCTAAATTAATTTTGCTAACACAAAAATTGATTTTACTGACAAAATTTTCTTTACAGGAATCATAATTCCATCATAATTATTATTAAAGTATTTCAAATATAAAAAATTGTTTACTTTTACGTATTTTTAGTAATTGTTATTAAATATTATTTATTTTTATTAAAATTATATTACTAGAACCATTTTAAAACCATCCTTTTTTCTGTGTGTGGAATAAATTTTATGGAAGAGTTGTAGAAGAGGACCTAAGCGCCCAGATCATCTTATAGTCACCCTGTGATAATACGACAGAAGCTAGAGGGTCTCAAAATTGAATACCTCGAGTATGTACAAATCTTAACTTAAACAAATCAAGTCCGTTCTCAAAGACTTTTGTATTTCTGTAAAGTGTTTGGCGACAGTTAAAAAGATATGTATGAGTAGATATATGTTTTTAGTTGTTCTATAATGTTAATCATAATGACCGATTCTAGAACAACTTACCTTAGGAAATGAATGCACCGGCATTTTATGGAGTAAAACAACAATAATTCAAGACCTGAAATGGTTCCATATGGTACCGCCAAGCACACAAATAAAAGAATAAAAAAAGGTATTGCTAAGATTCCCTGCAATATAATAATATTGTCTATTTAAATGTTGCAGCACAAAAAAATTAACAAACTATACTGTTGAAAATGTTACCTTTTACCATTTCCTTTCAAATTAATATAACAGCCTGGAGCAATCATTCTCACACGTGAAAAAATCGTTAAATGGATAAAAGTAGAAACTATTCATGATAAAACTGTGTACCCACTTTTCTTCCAGGATGACAAAATTCATCATCAAAGACTTCAAATTTTTAAAAAATGCGCAACTTTTAAGAATATTATAAAATATTTACGAAGATTATATCGGCCATATATGGATATCAAATGTAATCTACGAATTCCAGCAATACAATACTTTTTTGTTTAAATTGTTCAGCGCACAAAGTTTAGGGAATATACGAATCAATATTTCCGTGACTTTTCGAACTTCTCTCGTAGTTATATGAAATACAACACTAATCCCATAAAGTAAAACCCGTTTATAGACTACTGTGAAATTTTGAGCAATTGTCGTCATTTACTTTGCGATTAACAGCTGTTCAAAACATACAACCTCGTGTATTTTTCTAAAAATGGAAAAAAATGAATTTCGAGTGCTCAGTAAACATTATTTTTTGCAAAAAAAACTGTCAATCAAAACAAAGAAAAGATCAATAAATGCTATGAAGACATTGCACCATCGATTTCAATGGTAAAAAAGTGGTTTACTGACTTTCGTTGTGGTCGCACAAGTACAAATGACGCTGAACGTTCTGGACGGCCAATTGAGGTCAGTAAACCCGAAAATGTCGAAAAATTCCACGATATGGTGTTGCCCGACCGAAGAGTAAAAGTGCGTGAGACTGTTGATACCATAGGCATATCATATGACAGTGTAGTTTCGATTTTAAATGATCAGCTGGGTTTAAGAAAGTTGTCTGCAAGATGAGTGCCGCGTTTGCTCTCAATTGACCGTAAACGTAAACGTGTGACAACTTCAAAGGATTGTCTGGAGTTGTTTAACCGCAATTCGAATGAGCTTTTGCAGCGTTTTGTAACTGTGGATGAAATATGGATCCATTACTGTATACCGGAGATCTAGCAGCAGTCAAAACAATGCGTGTCTCCGGGTGAACCTGCTCCGAAGAAGGCCAATGTAAGTTTGTTGGCCAATAAGGTAATGGCAACAGTTTTTTGGGATGCATGCGAGATAATTCACATCGATTACCTTCAAAAGGGAAAAACAATAAACGGCGAATATTACGCCAACTTTTTAGACCGAAAAAGAAAACGATCTCATATGGCCAAGAAAAAAGTTCTTTTTCATCAAGATAATGCGCGTGTGCACACGTGTGCAGTCTCTATGGCAAAAGTCTTTGAAGTGAGCTACGAATTGGTACCTCATCCACCATATTCTCCGAATTTAGCCCCTAGTGACTACTTCCCATTTCCAAACCTAAAGAAATGGCTCGGTGGAAAGAGATGAAATTATTGACCAAACAAATGCCTATTTTAAGGACCTCGAAAAATCCTATTTTTTGGAAGGGATACAAAAACTAGAAAAACGTTGGACTAAGTGTATTGAATTAAAAGATTATGTTGGAAAATAAATTTTTGTTTTTCAAAAAAAAATATGTTTCATTCAAAAAGTCACGGACTCATTGATCTGCCCTCGTATTTTTGAAGCTTTTACCCTTTAATACATATTACATTTACTCTTTAATTATATACTTTATATAAATGATATTTTCTTAGGATTTTGTTTAGTGAAATAAAATTTTTTGTTATATTCCAACGATTCTTAACTATATTGTATAATGTTTGTAACTTTTTTAAAGTTGTGTATTTTTCGAACCTTTGAAATTCCTTTGGGAGAAAATTTGATGTACTGGATAAAGAATTAGTATGTACATTTATCATGTATGGGCTCTGTTTTGATGCATACATCGATTTTTTCTTGTGTGTTACATGGTGTATTTAACACCCAAAAACATTCCTGTTCATTAAGACCTAACAACGTGTAATACCCTAATCTTCTCCAACAACTTAATATAGGGTACCAACATCCACCGAACTAAATTATTGCAAACCGCCAACTTATTCGTCCACCCAAAAACCCAACCACTCAAGTATCCAGCCAACTCCGTCTGAACCAAAACAGCCAAGATCAATAACAAGCCCAATCAAGTCATGGCAATAGTCATGGTTAAAATAAAGCAAAAAACAAAAGACGGCAAACACCACCGAAAAACAAAAGCACAACAAAAAAAATACAATTACAATAACAAATCGTAACAAAATGAATTGCTTTACAATTGAATTGGCATTGTATCATTTAATGAAAACGAATTAAAGTTTTTTAAATAAAAAAAAAAAAACAACCGAATCAAATTCAATGAATATGACCAGGAGAAGATGAACCGCACCCATTTAACGGCGACGTTTGCTTTAACAGAAAAAAATAAATAAATAAGAAAAAATACGTTAGCCAAACTATAAATTTACAGTTGCTTTAAATTAATTAATTGAAATTGAACTTAATTAGATCAAAAAATGGCTACAAGACAAACACAGTTAGTTACTTATTTCTAGTTCATAAACTCATTTTGTAGTAAATAATTACATTTTAAGTAAGACCAATATTGAGAAAGCGTTACGATAGAAAAAGTTAATGACTTTTTTTATTTTCATTAATTTCACTAGCAAAAAAAAAAAGAAAAACAATGTCTAAAACTTAGGACATCCAAATGGTTTTCATTGTTCGAATAAAGTGAATAATTCGAATAATGCATTTTGGTTTATTCGAATTAATACATCAAAAATTTAAATTCAAATTGTTCGAATAATTCAAAATATAAAATGAAAATGTTATATTTTGGTAAGTTTTCAAAAATTTTATTATTATAAAAGGGAAACAAAAACAACTTAAAAGTTAACAATTCTTCGTAAATATACTTTATGTGCGCCAAACACAAAAGCAAAAAATAAAATTAAATTAACAATTCTTTTATTACATTTAATAGAGATCGACTTGTTTTAATACAAAAAATATATAAATTTAAAATAACATTTCAAAAAAAATAATAGCGTTTAAATGGCTTGATTTAAACCGATTTTAGTTTTTATACTATTTGATTTTGAAAAAGCTCTTTCGCTGATTGTTGAAATTGTCCAAAATGTTAGAAGTGAACTGAAGAGCATTTCCAACATATCCTTTCTCTTCTTCGTTCTGTCTTTCGAATAATCTTCCAAATATCTAACTTTCAAACTCTTTAGCTTTTGTTTTGTTTTGGAGCTATACCTTAAACAGTTGGAGCTGATTGGGCATGTTCCAGAATTTGAATATAATATAAGAGTATTTAAAATATTTAAACGTCTTTCTTGAGCACAATTTTTAAATGTGTGACTAATTCTTTGGAAAAATATTTGTTTACCTTTTCCAATTCCATTATAGTACTGAATATTCATCTACTGCAGGGGTTCCCACCTCTTCATGCTTCACGGACCCTTTTAGAAATTTTTGTTTTTGGCGGACCCCTTGGCACATTTTAATTCTTAGTATAGTAGAAATGAAAAACAGTTATAAAAATTCATTTATTTCTTAAATATAAAAACTATGAATCTTTTAAATCTCACAAACAATTAGAAAAAATTAAAAATTATTTTATTTCTATTAACTTTTTAGTATTGGGAAAGATTTCTAACAAAGATAATCTTACATCATTTTACACATTCAGACGTGATCCAAATTTGAATTTTATGAACTGTAGGGTAGAAAAACTAGTTTCGCATAAATATTTCCATAAATCGTGCAAACCTTTTAATATTTTAACCAAAAATAATCAACCAACATAGATTCAATGTCAGCTTTGGCAACGTTCAATTGCTTATTATTGAAAATTATCGGGTATGTCACCAACAGCAATATTGAATGGATTACGAAGTAAACTGTTTTGCCAAAAAATGGTTTTAATCTACGGATAATATCTGTAAAATTCATCGTGAAGTGAATCCAAGTGTATTATTATACTTTCCATATGTATATTCTTTTGGAACATCAATGAATCCAAGGTACCATTCAACAGTGGAAAAGAGGAATGTTTTGATTGAGGGAATTGAGGACGTCTTTTCTACAAAGAAATTTTGCACATAAAGCTACTTATTGAATTTAAAATTGAAATTCAATATTTTTTAAGGCAATAATTTGTATAAAATTTATTACGTCTATAGTAGTTTGAATAGCACTTTAAATATATCAGGTAAGGTTTACACAGCAGTTACTAGTCGCTGAATTTACACATTGAGATTTAAGTGATTTCAAAGACCTAATAGTTGGCTTAGATTAGAAACATCAGTCGTTATATCAGTAGATCTAGTTATTCCAATCATCAGGAACATTTCGGATTTTCTCCATGAAGTCACATTGAATATTCTTCCCTGACGAGTTTATAGGTTATATAATTTTCTAGGTAATGGAGCAATTATTCACTCATGTTTTATAGACAAGAAATACTGATACAAATATTTAGTAAAAGTTAAGTCTCCAACTTGCCACATAATAATCACAATCAAGAATTTCTCAATTAATATATATATATAAATATATATATATATATATATATAAATAAATATATATATATATATATATATATATATATATAAATATATATATATATATATATATATATATATACTTATATATATATATATATATATATATATATATATATATATATATATATGCATACATTTTTGATTAAAGTTAAAAATAATAACACAATATCTCTTAAAATTGAATGGAATTGATATGATGGAAATCTTGTAACAAAGATTAATAGAAAGTTAAACTTGTACATAAGTATAATATTTATATTCATTACATTCTTTTACACGTCTGCATTCTATCAACATTCCACTCCTTTACTCGCCTGTATCTACATTATTTTATACTTATACATGAACGTATTTACCTTAGCTACCAACCATCGTATTAATAATTCTCATTAAATATTCTCATTCAGTTTAAGGAATTTTCCACATAAGTATTCTAAGATTGGATGAAGTAGTTGCGATTCGAGCGATAGAAAAATTTGCTAAAAACCAAGACAGCTGAACTTACAATATAATCTGCCTTATCCCCAAGACATCTGATATTGTCAGAGGGATATCTTGCACAGCGACTTCGGTTGACTGTTTTGGCACAGCCATTTCGTTTGACTTTTTTTTCACAGAAACTTCGGTTGACTGTTTTGGCACAGCGACTGCTGTCGTCTGTTTTTGCACAGCAACTTCGCTTGACTGTTTTGGCACAGCGATTGCTGTCGTCTGTTTTTGCACAGTAACTTCGCTTGACTGTTTTGGCACAGCAACTTCGGTTGGCTATTTTGGAACAGCTACTTTGGTTGACTGTTTCTGTTTAGATTAAGTCTGAATTTTGTAACCTAGTTTAAAGGAATTGTATCATAAAAATTCGGCCTGCTGCATAGTTCCTGAGAACCGAATCTTCAACCCGGCATTTACCAGTAATAGAATCCGAATTACCTGAGAAGTAACCGACTTTATCCCTACGTATCATCGTGCTGCTAGTAATTTATCTAACACAAAATATTTACTAATATTTATTATTATCGATAACTGAAATACTGAATTATTAAATAAAGATAAACTGCATATTTGAACCCCAGAAAGGGTAAGCTAATTGTGTTCTCACTTAAGATTCGTGGATTCCTTAAGTCGAACCCGAACACAACTGAACTACCTCAGACGACGACAAAATCACGTTACAATCTTTCAATTCACTTTCTACATTATATCTAATCGAAGAAGTAAGAATTACGCGGAATTAGTTACGTTATAATATTTGTCTATTCTTTTGTTGACTATGTTACATAAATTTGGATTTTTTTCATTTCAAACTTTTGATGCCTATGCATTTCTCTTAGTACCAATATGTAGCAAGATTTACTTGGTACATATTATTATTATTATTCATTTCAAATTCTTCGAGTTATTTTAACGAACATCATTAGAGTGTATACCCTACTAAAACTAGAGTACATGAATGAGTTATAACAATTTATTAAGCAAATGTAAAAGTTAAGTATCTGTATAACTTATCAACTCAGTTTAGCTGTATTTTTCAATTTTCTACAAGTGCAAAGATTGGATATTCGGCCAAACAATTGTTAAGCTTTTTCATTATTTACTATTTACAATATTTAAGAAATTATTTCATTTATTTTATTAAACATTTCTTAATAAATTAATTATCACAAACTACAGGAATATGACTAGATTACTTGTCCTTATAAAATTTTACAATAATTTTTATACTCTGTTAGCAAAATTTTTGACACCTGGTATGATATATGTATGTATTTATGTACTAACGTGTATTGATCATAATTGAAACATTACAACCCAAAAGTCTTTAGGAAAAATATCCATAAATTTCAATTAATGAAATATGTATTCATACAGTTTAATTAATATTCATTTAATAATTTTTGTAGCAATAAAAGTAGGTCAAAGTATTTATTTTACATAAATACTTCAACTGCATATTATTTGATAATTCATAGACGTATAAATATTAAATTATTTATAGTCAAAATGCAATTTTTGAAAATTAATAAATACACGCACACATTCAAACAAATTAACTAGTACAAATAATGGTTTACCATCTACTATTGCTCTAGTATTATGATAAAAACAGACAGGGCGGTCACTATATAAATAACAAATTCTGCTTCTATTTACAACAAATAGTGAACAAGTATTATAGCTTTAAGATACATTATTTGAAAATAAATCTATATTCTGTATCTGTTAATTTTTTGGTAAATATTTGGAAAAGAATGCAACACGCAATCAATTAACGCATAACGCCCATTAAATTGGCAACGCCGGACGCAAATCATAACTAATAAGCATGAAAATATGCTGTCGAGCTTAACTGGATATGTTACTTTGATTTGAAATACAAACAAACACTTACATATACCTACATACACATAATTCTAAATGAACTAAAATATATATAAAATACAGAAAATTCTAATTTCAATTGCTTAGAAATATCTAAGTACGAATAAGTGCAAATTTGCATATGCAAATGTTTGAAATCATGGAATACATACAAACACTGATAAATACATATAAACATTTAGACTTAAGTCTCACAGAACTGTCAGTCAAAATCATAAAATTGTAATAAAAACTTTTTTGTTTTCGCTTTTTTGTGGATAAACAAAATAAAGTTTATAAAAAATTTGTACATGTTACAACATTAAATATCGTTATAAGAAATACAAAAGGCCTCAATTTCAAACTGAAAGATTTTGAATTTTTACAATAGGAAATTTATGTAAGAAATGACTGTCAATTTTAACTCTCTTTTAAGTAAGTTTATACGAAAAGTACAATTCTGAAGAAAAATGCAAGTGATCAAAAACTAGCTTCTTTTTCTCAATTGGAAGCTTATTTAAGAATCCATTTTTTATATAATTTTATTTAGTCTAATTTTAAATTTCTTTATGAATTTAGATAATGAGTAATCACAAATTAATTCCCTCTTCTCGATTAGAGGCTTTCTAAGGAACTACATCCGATTTTAATTTTCTTATAAATTTATATCAAAAATCGATTATTGATAAAAAATATAAGTGATGAAAAAAATAACTTCCTTTTTTCAATTATAGACTTATTTGAGAAATTTATGAGAAAAATAAAATTCTAGTGAAACATATGAGTGATCACAAATAAGCTTCCTTTTCTCAGTTGGTGACTTATTTAAGAAACTACAGCCGGCTTAAGTTTTCTTATAAATTTTTATGAAGTTCAAATTGTAGTGAAAACTATTAGTAATAACAATTGAACTTTCTTTTCTCAGTTGGGAGCTTATTTCAGAAACAACAGGCAATATTAGTTTTCTTATAAATTAATGCAAAATTAGTGGAAGATCTAAGTGATCACTGGGGTAACCAAAAATATGCAAAATCATATCTTCTCCTGGGCTTCAAATGAACGAAACTGTTAGTTATTTATCCCTTTCAGACAATTTTAGGAATTTTGACATTTATTGGTTAAAGCATATTTTTGCATATTTTGATCTTTGCAGCATATTTTGTTATATCTTTTTAAAAAACCCTTATTTTAGAGTATATTTTAGGAATTTAAATGACATACTTAACATAATACATAATTTTGCAAATTTTACATTTAAGAGAAAAATTTTGCATCCGAACGATTTTTTCTACATGATTTCTAAATTAGAGAAATTTTATTTTTACTGTCACATACGTTTTTCAAATCTGATTCCTTCATAATTTTCATTCAATAAGGTGATAGAAATTTTGTAATTTCTTGATGCAATTAGCTTTGAATATTTTAAGTGTACCCTGGAGGTGAATTTAGAAAACTAGAGATTATTTTATTTTTCTTATGAAAAATAGAGCTTTTTTTCATAATTGAATCATAAGAAATTAAGAGTTTACAATTTATGTTGAAGTTTTAAGTTTTAACTGTTTGTCTTTTCCTTTTTGATCCAACGGTATGCTACCAAAATTTTAATATTTTTTGTGGGACTTAGAAAAGTTGTAACTATCTGAACAATGATAGATAAACAAACGCATTTACAAAATGACAAAAATACATAAAGAAAAAAATCTGAAAAATAGCCACTTAAAAATAACACATTTGACACTTGATATAAAGTACTATAAAATAATGTGGGACGTGTATGAGTAACTCCTTAATGCAGATTTGTACAACCATTGATGTTGATAATTAAAACAATTCCATAATTTTGTTATTTATAAATAAATTTGAAAATGGTTTATAAATTGTAGATAAGTCATCAATCATTTTTTAAAAAAAGAAATATCTTGCCATTTGTGATGAGAATGCAAATATTTATATCCAAAAAAAAAAAGATTTGTTAAACCGGATCCACATAGCTAAAAATGGAAATTTTTCAATGCAAAGATAATTTCATATTTACGTAGTATGTAATTCTAAGTACTCTTATGTAAAACAAATTCTAACCGTACACTGAAAATATACTTATTAAACATAAAATCGCAAAAGTTCTCAATAGATTACTGAATTTTACTACTGTCCAAAATACTGTGGCTTGGCCTTCGCTGAGTGGCTGTAAACCACAGTGTCAAATTTAAATTTAACAACATTAATACCGTATTACAACCAAAAATAAAACTCAAAACTTAATGCTTTTTTTTTTTTTTTTTTTTTTTTGCTATAAATTTTTGTGTTGACACATTAGATGTTTGACATGTCAAAATGTGGTTATGATTGAAATACACCTAAAAAGTGAATAATTTTCCATTTCATTACATGCATGTCAAAATTGAATTTCAGAAATCATAAGTAGTGTTCATGCAGCATTTAAGGTGGATGTATTAAACACGCATCTCAAATATTTTTGTCTTTTAACAAAAATAACGTCCAAATAAGAAAAATATTTAAATTGTAATAGAAAAAAAGAAAACAGCAGAGAAACATTAGGGTCATTTATAGTTAAATCTTTATTAAGTAATCTCTTAGTAATCAATTTTCATTTATGCATTTTATTTTTAAAGTGTAGCGCTTTAAAGAGTCTCTTTAAATGTTTCTAATAAATAGGAATATTTGTATCTTTTTAAAATTGAAACAATTGTCATTTTTTGTATTCGTCATGCGTTTTGTGTGTATGTGTATATTGCTGCTGTCTAACACTGTAACTGACAATTTGCATTTGATGAATTTCAATAAAATTGATTTATTACTTAAAAATTCTACTTTTGTACACATACATTTAAACACATAAACAATGCATTTTACACATACGTATATGAATGTTAAATAAATGAAAAAAACATACATCGAAGATACACATGTATACGAGTATCGTACGTTACGTTACCTGTGTATTGTTTGACATGTAAACGGTAGTCTTGTATTTTAATTACAGTATATGGTCAAGGAAAAGATGACAATAGAGTCATAGTTTTATCAATTCAAAATATTTCGATCATATATACTAATTTCGATCATATATACTAATTTAAAACTAAATGTGTGCCATGAAAAAGTCCACTAAAGCTTTTGAACTGTATGAAAATTTGAGACTAAATTTTAATTTTTAATGTAAAAATTCGTATATAAAACTAACTTAGCTCCAAATCGCTTTTTTCAAAATAATTTTATAATTAATGAACCGATAAGATGGACCTCCAGATTAGGTGGTATAATTATTTGAAAAAATCCTCAAATATTAATTTTATTTGTAAAAAAAACTTTGAAAATTTTAAGTAAAAATATTTTCAAAAATTTTCTTCTTCTGACACCAACGTCTATTGTAGTTTTATTAACCAATATTTATGCATGCAAAGTCTGTTCGAGTTAATCATTTTTATCAATGCACGCATAAGTTGTGGAGGTTTAAAATTGAAACTTTGAAAAAAATCCTAAATATAGAGGTTCTATTTTATCAAAACTAAAACAGCGCGATTCCATAAAGCATGTAAGGTGCTATTTGCAAGTGTCAAAACTATTACTAAATTTGTAATATTTATGGAAATACACTGAAAAGAAAAATTTTTAATTTTATTTTGTGCACAATTGTGCAAATAGCAAGAAACATTTATTAGTTAAAAATCACTAAGGATAGTGAATAATAATAGGCATATTTCAGGATACTTTGCTGAAAAAATTAAATGAATATCTGTGCTGGTTTTGCAAAATATTGTCGATTAAACCTTATATACTACTGATGATAATATTCCTTTATATTCCTTACAAAAAGCACAATTTTAGTTTTTTTGAAAAGTGAATTTTTGCAAAATTTTAAACACGTATCTTCCTTAGTGATAAGTTTTATAAGGAAAAAAGTTTTTATTATTTTAAAATTCGAAGTATAATGCGAAATATGTGGAGCTGAATTTTGGAATTAAAAACATATTTTTTGAACCATACAATTATAAGTTCTTAAAATAAAATGCTTTCATTTCATATCAGTAATAACATCATTTATACTTCGCGATAGTTGTCAGCAAACGAAATGTATTTGGAAATGAATGCCGCTGTAGCCGAATTAAATAATGTTTCTTTAGCTTTTTTTCATAATATCAATTTTAACCATTAAGATGATGCTTTACAGATATTTTTCGATGGTCTAAAGTCATATCTTATATTAAAAAAGTTCAGAACAAAATTATTAAATTTAGTGAAAATTTTCCAAATTGCATAAAATTTTTGCATATAATAATTTTTTAACGCATTTTATCAGATGTGTCAGTTATTACTAAATTTGGTTAACGCGATAGTTTGACAATTTCTATAAAAGTGAAATTTTGCAGCAGCGAAAAACATACTTTTACAAATATTTATGCCAATTATATGCAAGCTTGTGAAGATGCTATCCCATGTCTGATTTCCTAACATAAACGAGATATACATACATTAAACTGTATGTAATTACTTCGCGTTTGAAATTCTGCCCTCAAAATTTAAATTCACTGACATTTTCTATAAAAAAAACTGCAAAATTAAAAAATTTTAAATTTTTGGTTCAATTTGTTATTATCGCATAACTCTTTAATGAGCTTCCTAAGTCTTTCGACTGGTTAATAGTTTAAATCAAAAAAATATAAATTGTTAGTTTAAAACTAAAATGAATCCAAAAATTCTTGAGAGTTTCAACTCAGTTTTTTTTGTACTTTTTCCCTACATGTACAATAATATGTACATTTCTTAGTTCAAGCTATCATATCATATATTAGATTATATCAACTGTGGGATTAAAATTATGGATTTTAAGAGAACAAATAATTAAAATAGTTAAATTTTAATAAAATCCAATAAAAATAATGTAGACAAAATATGAAATAGCGAAGTTGGTTTTATCACAGAGCAACAAAAAATAAATATAAATATATAACTTATATGTACATAAGTATATTTAAATGTGCTGAATAAGTTTCTTTTTTTCAAAAACAAAAAAAAATTATTATTAAAAAAGAGCTAGAACATTAAAAATAATAATGCAATAAAATAGTGACCTAATAATTTATTCTAACTATTCACAACGCTGACAATAAAAATGAGAAACTACATAAACAAAAAACGGTTTATAAGTTAATATAGATTGTAAAGAGCTTTTTGAGTACACTTTTCTAAATAACAACTTTAAGAACTAAATTGTATATTAACTAGTATTTGTTTTAACACAAATTATTATTTTTTATTTTTAATATGGCTGTTAATTTTTACACCCATAATTGAAAAACGTAAATTTTATTACATAAAAATGTCAATGATGAATCTGCCCCGTATGTGTTCAAATTCAACTCTGCATGTTCAAATCTTAACGAAAATTTATACTTGATTGGCATTTCGGTATAGTGTTATGTTTTGTTTGGTTAAAAATTTATTAAAAAAAAACTGAAGTATAAAACTGCAGATTTTAAGATTCCGGCCTAACTGAAGATATCATTTATGCGAAAATTCCTGGATGTCAAAGATTCGAATTTTTCGTATACTATGCTTTACGCTGCAACTTATTTCAATAAAGATATAAATACTGTATACAATTTAAAAATTCTTTTCAATAAAATAGGGAAAATAGCAATAATATAAAATTAATTTATTTTGCTTATATGGCAACACTGACTTGTAGTTTTGCTGTTAATTAATTTAAAAGCCTTTAGTTATTATTAATTAAATAAAATTTTTAGAAAATATTAATTATTTCACTTATGTGGAGATTTTGGAAATTAATTTTCCCTATGTCGGAATAAATTTTAATAATTCTAAAAATCTGATTTTAGATAAGAATTTAGCGGTCAATTCTACAGCCAGATGATGGACTGTCGGACAGACGTCGACTCAGAAAGAGATTTTGTCTCATACAGGATTATAAAAGGTGGGGGTTTGAAGATTTTTTTGTGCGTTATAAACATCAGTAAAAACGTTTAATACCCCAAGGCGGTATAGCTTATAAAAATGAGGTGTAAGCTCGTGCTTAAACGGCTAAAACCATTTTCACAATATTAGACACATAGATAGGTCCAGTGCCGGAGGAGGTTATGGGTCATTCTAGATCTCCTACTTTTGAAAAAATTCTTTTGCACATTAGTATCTACCGAAGCGATTTCAATGAAATTTGACACACAGAGAGTTACATCTTGATCAAATTTCACGCCTCATCTTGTGTGGCTCGAAATTCAAATATAATATTTTATTTTTCGAATGGAGCAGGGGGAGTGATAATCCCATATAAAACAAAGTATATTAATTATCGAATATCTAATGAGCTATTATAATGAGAGTCCTTAAACTTTGTGGGAACAACTTTCTTATCAAAATGCATTGATAAAAAGAAAGCAGGGCGTAGTAGCTTCAATACAATGCAAATATTAATTTCCACTTATTTAAAGGAGTACTATAGGAAAAGTTTTAATATTTTGTAGTATTAATTTAAAAACCTAAAGCCTATAAAGAAAAATTAATACGTCAATACGCTATTTCATTTCTCGAGTGATTTTTCATTGCAGCAGAGTGTTATCTGCATAAAAAAAATCAAACTTTAATTTCTGAAAGACCAATTATCTAGAAGGAATCCTATATTATTCCTTTATTTTAGTCCGGAAATAAGGCTGAGTACAATTCGCAAACTTTTTAAAAAATGAATTACTTATCACTTATGTTATCAAGTTTCGAGCCTAATATCTACGTATCAATATGCTTTTCTGAAATGATGTTCCACCACAAATAATCTGATTCAATTTACAAGCGCTATAAATGATAATTTTTTTCGGAGGAATCAAACGTATGTTATCTATAATGACTTCAGTAAAGCATTTTATAAAGTAAATCATTTACTTATTATAAAGAAACTGGAATTGATACGATGAACTGATTTAAGCATTAACTAGTTAATTAGAAATATTTTTTCTAAAAGAATAAAAGTATTTCCTGGTGTACCTCAGGGTAGTCATCTCCGGTATCTGCTGTTCTCACTATTCTACGACTTGCCCTAGTTAAATAAAGTTTTCAAATATTTTCATGTATGCTGATAATGTTAAGGTCTTTTTAAGCTTCATTCAAATTTTAGATTGAATACCACTTCAAAAGGACTAGGATTCTCTGTATGAACATTGTAATACCAACCATATATTGCGAGACCCCTATATACATCATTTGTACGTCTAATTTTTTAATACGGATCTTTAATATGGGACCCTATTTATGAAACCTACCCTAATACAATTGAATCGGTGCAAAAACAATTCCTGTTGTTTTTCCTTCGTGGATTGCAATTTAACCCACTCAATCTACCGTCTTACTCTGTACGTCTTGCTCTTATAAAACTACTTATATTAAAAAGCCGTAAGACTATGTTGAATGTGTAATCAATGGCACGAGTAATATCTGCTCTGGATTTTTAATTAACGAAATTATGTTCCACATTCCTCGATGTGCATCCCGTAACTTCATTCCCTTATCGATAGCATTTTTTAGATCCAATTATGCTGATTATATAGATTTATCGATTTTTCATTAAGTTCTGATAGCGTAAAGAAAATCTATAATAAGTTTCTTAAACAAATTCTATTCATTTTTATATATATTAAATTGCAAATTGATCATACTATACATAATTATAAAATGTCTGTAAGGATAAAAATCCATAGACAAATTAATAAATAAATAGCTTGGAATTTATAAAAATTAAGCAAAACTCAGGCTGTGTATTAACCTACGATTAAACCCAAGTTCAACTAAGTCCAAAGTATGGTCAAAGCAAAATTTCGATTAAATAAAAACATGCGATTAAAGCTAAACTATATGACATAATTTAAATTCAGAATTCTAAAACGTCAGGGTCTACCATTAAAACTACAACCTTATAAAAAGGAATAATTTTGAACTTTAGAAAAAACCTACTATAAAAATTTAACCTGATATTACAACTTCTATTTTAAAAAATAAATTTCGATAAAGTTAAAAATGGAAATAAAGAAAATTAATTTCAGCGTGCCTGACGACTCTTTGATCACATTAAATTGACCACTCCCTTTTCATACTTCATATATTAGTATTGATCTTGCCAATAATACACATTATGTACCATTCAACATTTTGTGCGTATTCAGCAATTGTTTGTATGTATGTATATTGGTTGCTGATGTCTTGTATGATTGTTGTTTGCCAAAGTGTTTGCTGATGTTTTTGTTTTTCGTACATACAAATATACATAGTTTTATTGTCATGTTGATTTGTAGTTTTATTACAATTTAAACTATTTTCTGTTGTTTTATTTTTATTAAATGTATTTGATACGTTTTTTAATTTTTGTCATTTTTGAAAACAATGATTTTATTATTGCTCCTATTTTAGCTGGGATTTTATAGTTATGATCGTATGTACATATGTAATACGAGTATGTTTTGTTTGCGTAATCCACTTGAGAGAATTTCTTAATTAATCTTTAGAGTATTTTATAATTTATACGTTTGTCAGTTTGCATTTGTTACAGTTACAGTTTTATTTTATTTAAAATGTCTTTTGATTTTATTATTTTATATTGAAAGATTTTTGAGTTGTTTTCAATTATTTGAACACTTTTTTATATTTATATTGTAGCTATGAATACTTTTGTTTTTCTCTACTTTTTTTTCTTTATACTTTAGTTCAAAATTTATGTAGGTCAACATTGTAGTTTGTCAATCATGTCTCGTTCTTGAATACTGGACATGACTTTGTTATTTTTTTTTAATTTTTTTATACCATGTTTTTCGGGGGTAATTAATTAATTCTTAAGAAACGGAGACATTTTTTAAGGTTTGTATCACTTTTTTTTCATTTCTTATTTTATTTGTTGAAATTTGTATAGTTGTTTAGAATTATTTTGAATTAAATTAAAATATTTATGAATAAATTAATATTGTATGCCAAAAGCAATAAAATTGAGGGAGTTGTATGTAGATGAAATTTTAGAAACATATGAAAACATATGTAGATACACATGTACATATGTAGATACATATGAACAATTTATTTTGTAGGTGAGACCTTTAAACTAACATTCATATTCATTATAGCGTATAAAGTTCTTAAATGATTTTTAAGGAAAATTCAGGCCTCTCCTTCAAACGTTAAATGAAAATCTTGTTATATAATTTAAAATTGGAATAGGTAACCCCTTGAACTATTTTACTTAGGAATTTTGGAAATGACAGCTAATTTACATAGTTTCCTTTACGTCGAGTCTATACAACAGAAATTTTTATTAAAAGAAACGTCAAATTTTTTCTGATTTGCAGATAATTTTTTATCTCTATCAATGAAATAGTGTCTATACTAAACAATTTTTAGCAAGAAAAACGTCAAAACCAACGCGAATTTATGGACGGTGGTAACAGTAGCGCCAAAAAACAATAAGGTAAATTCGTTAATGTTTTTTATATATACAGTTTGCAGTATGCAGCAACAATCAAAAATAATAATCAGCTGTTTAATTGAGATTACCTTGTGTAGATTCGCACTGATTTTAACGTTTGTGTCGATAAAAAATTGTCTAGTATAGATGCTAAGTTAAAGGGAAAAACTTAGGTGATTATCAGTGTTGCCAGCTTAGCCATTTTAATGATAAATTTGGCCTTTTTTTAGCGTCAAAATTTTTGTTTAGGCTTCTTGCTTTTTTCTATGTTTTTTTTTTTTATTTTTAAAATTACCTTTAAAAGGCTAAAAATGAAAAAAAAAAGAATTTCTTATTTGCTATAACCATTTTTATTTTTACAGAATCATCCATTTCAGTATTAAATCATCCGCTTCAGTATTAAAATCAAAACTAACTAAACTAATTTTAAGGATTACTATGTCGATTATTATAATATTTTTATATACACATTTCAATAATCAGAGAAAAAATTGGAAATGCTCCATCAAAAAGAAAAAGTTACGAAAAAATAATTTTAAAACATTGAGCCATTCTTCATATGAGAAAAATTTTAAAATTCAAATTTATATTGGAATTTTTTAGGCGATTTTTGACGTCCTATGTTTTATTTATAAATTTATTGCAACAAGAAAAAGTCAGTTTTTATATTGAACAAAATTTCAACTTTTTTCTGGCCTTAATTTTGAGGTATTTAGCCTTTTTATACCTTTTTTAAAGTTGATTTAATTCTCCTTTTTCTTACCTCCAGCAACACAGGTGATAAAAAAACCATGCAAAAAGTACAAAAACCAATCAAAATGGCGTCTTTTATCAAGCAACGTTAAGACAAAGTTGTCAGAGCACGTGCACTGACAATTTTGTTTTAACGCTGCAATAATACTGACAAATTCAATATACATTAGACAAATTTTTGTTCTGATAAACACTTTACACTTTTCTTGATAAATACTTGTCTAGTGTAGACTCGACGTTAAGCAGATTTATAAGAAGATAAATAAACGCAAAAAGGACAAATTTGGCAACATATATTTTAAGCCAAATAAAATAAAAAATTATGTGACAGAATAATCTGCAATTAGAACTAAAAATGCATTTTGTACACAAGGTTTAAATGGATAGACACCCGAGAGACGAAAGGATGGAAGAATACTAGTAGAGTACGCTACAAACATCACCGCCGTGGCTGCTAAATTTGTGGAATTTTTGCTATAGAAAAAGATGAAAATTTTGTTCGGGGAAATTATGTAATAATTATATTTTTTGTTTAGATAATAATATTGGAATTTTAGAAAGAAGTACATAATTTAAAAAATGCTAAATTTATATGTCATTTTGAGGAACTTATACAATCTTTATTATGCTAACAATCCCTAAAGCAACGCATGTGTGTGTATATTTCCGATATTGAGCAGACAACCACAAATATGCTCTAAAAAATGTTTTATGCGCATAATAAATGATCTTAAAATCGGAAAATATTGCCTTTAAATTTAAAAATATTAAAAAATATAATACTATTCTTTCTGGTTAAATTTTAATTCTCAACTATCCATATTTATGAAAAAAAAAAATAAAAAAAAAAAATATAAAAAAATATTAAAAAAAATATTTTCTTTTTGCACTTAAAAGTAGTGTAATTTCATTTCAAATTTAAAAAATTTTAACCCTTGGTTACCGATTAAGATAAAATTTGTTGCATGTGTAGAAAAGGATACAGAGCCATGTAAAATGAATATTTTTAATTTTTATTTTGAGTACTGTAGCAACTTTATAGCTTTGAAAATGATTAACATATTTATATAAATGGCCATAACTTCTGTTATATAAAATATATAAAAATATATATTGTTTCCTTTTTGGAGTGGATTTGTCAAAGCTTGTATTTTCAGATGTCATATAAAAATTTTTAAAATACTTTTATTAACAAATTTTTTGTAAGAATTTTCTGTAGTAGTGTATTTAAAAAAGTTGCATTTTTTTTTTTTTTTTTTTTTTTGGTAAGAAGCCTTATTACAGAGAAAATTTCAGAGAGATCAAAATTTTTAAATTTCAAATGGAATTACTCGGTTTTCAAAGCTTAAACTTTCATCAAGAAATTACAGTGAACAGTGAATCGGATTTGAAAACTGAAAATTTCATTAATGGCAAATTATGTAGAAAAATCTATTGCAAAATTTTTCTCCTAAGTGAAAAATATGCAAAATTATGCTCTTTAGTGTAATATGTGCAAAATAAAGCTATACGTAAGATCAATTTAAATGGCAAAATTATTCCATTTAAATTGCTAAAATATACTTGAAAATAAAGATTTTCTATCAAAATATGACAAATTATGCTTCTTAACCCAAAATATGCATAAACATTTTTAAACTAAAATGTTCAAAAATATTCTGTAACGAATCGGTACCAAAATATTTAAATTGTCTGAATTGAATAAATAACTATCAGTTTGTTTCATTTGAACCTTGGAAAAAATATGATTTGCATGTTTTTGGTTACCCCGGTTATGAGTTTATCAAAAACCAAACTTTGTGGTAGTATGTATTACGAACTTCATTAATATTCGATCGTACCTGATTAAGTTTAAAGTAGTTTAAAAAACTAGGCCAAAAATGAGGATAAAATTTGCTTGGACCTAAATATCTATTAAACTAAATTAGATAAACTACTTATGTAAGCATATTTTTGTGTATATTTTCAATGGCTACTTACACATTTTCCATTTAATTCATAAATGAATGTTTGTCGAATTTTTAAAAAAATTACATATTCAAGGTGACCAAATTTGCAGGTCTACCCTCTAGCTCCATGACCCACTCCTCCGAATCAACTCGAAAATACTTCTGCTCTGACCATGTAAAATTTTGTTTAGATATCTGCAACGGTTCACAAGTTACAAAATTATGTGTTTGAGATCACTGTGCAGCATTATTTTTTAAGTGTCACAAAAAGGTGATTTGAAAAAATGTCGTTAAAAAGGGTATTTAAGAAAAAAAAAACGCCAACCACTTCAGTACCTAAAAAACTCCTAAAAATTTGTTTATTTGCTCAAGACAAAAACCACAAAAAACGACTAAATTCGATTTTATTAATAACAAAATAATTTATTTAACCTATCGACAACACTATATTATGAAACAATTTCAAAACAATTGAGTTCTTTCTAGGAATTATTATAAAATTGGTAGAGACATAATCTTAAAAAGTAGTCATGGTCAGGTACTTGAAAAAGAGGCATAAGGCGACTAAGGCGGCCTAACGATAATGTTGACCTCAACCACCTGTAATGTAGTAATGTAGGGTATACATATAACTATGATCCTTTTTTTTTATATCGTTTCTTCATAAGACGTTCAAATTGATTACTATCTTGAGATATATAATTTACAGCAATAAAAATTGCAACACTTTTCGTCATATTCATACACATTTACAACAGTGTTGTATTTTATACATTTTTTAGCGCCAGTGCCAGAGACACACTCTCAAAACCAGACTGTTATTTAAAATGATAATGAATGAAGGAACTCACATAATCTGGGAATACAAACATGTTTCTTAAATGGCCGCATAACTGACTGATGGTTAGAGTTGCCAGGCGAGCTGAATTTGGTTGGATTTTTTAGTACTTGTCCAGTGTCCAGGTAAAATAAAATTTGTCCAGCTAATTTCAATCTATAATTTTTACTGTATAATGTAATATATTCTTAAAGAATCTAATTTCCAATCGTTTATTTTTTTAGCAAAATGGGGTTTTTGCATTTAATATTATTAAAGTTTAACTGTCATTTTTAAATAAATGGTTTGAAAGTGCACTAAATACGTTTTTTCTTTTTAATAATTTTAAATAATATATATTTTATTTATGTAATATCATAAATAAAATATATATTATTTAACCTAATTAGTGCTAAAATATTAACACAAAAAATTTTAAAGAAATTTTCATAATATTTTCAAATGCTTGGAATTGAAAAATATAACTAAATCATGTAAATTTTAATGACTAATTTTGAGTTATTTTGTATTTAATAAAAACAGCTTTTTTTTAACAAAACTCCGCTTTTTATCTAGAATGTCCGTCTTTTTACATACCTCAATCTGGCTACCCTACTGGTGGTAGAAGAGACTAAACAGTTGAACAAACATGTTGTTCCTTGTTAAAAGTAAACTTAATAATTTTTGGCCATTATTTTGAAAAGTTCGTTATTGATTTTAAACAAATTTTCTTTATTACGGATTTTATTTATTTTTTCTTCTTTTCTTCTTATATTTAAAGAGATTACTTTATATCTTAAAGTTGTATTAAAAATAAGATACACAAACAAAATATTTTTTAAAAACGATTTTATTTTTCATCATGAATGTATGTTTTTGTAAACAAAAGATACTTTACTACTACAAAGTAATGCCGATAACTGATTATAGGTTATAATTTTTAATATGACCATCAATATAAACAAGAGTTTTAGTATTTCATGGCTTTGAATATATATATATATATATATATATATATATATATATATATACATATATATATATATATATATATATATAATGTAATTACTTTCTCTGTTTATTGCTTTTTTTGGAGAAATAATTTTAGATTCAACCTTTATATGAAAAGTGATTTAGTGATACACTTGTATACGATTTAAGTAGATGTTATCAGGAGATATATTGTTTGGGTGTCAATAACAACTTTATAAAGACATTAAAAATAATTTCCTCACATAAACATATGTGAGTTTTTTTATGCAGAAACAGCCAGCTACCCTATGGATTATAACTCTAATCTTTTTATTGTTTTTTCTCATCCCTACAATTGTAATTACTCCTATATGAGTAATTATAATTAAATATTTTCTTATAGATTGGTGCTTTTATTAATTACATCCCCTCGTCTCTGACATCATCTATAAGAAAACCTACAACAAGATCCTTAAGTTTGTTCAATTTTAAATATCATTTCTTTGTAATAAAATCTAATAAAACATAATTTCATATAATACATGGAGAAATAACATAAATTCGGTTCGCATTTTTCTCAAAATTTTTAAAAATCTCGATTTTTAATATTTCATTTTTTTAATTTTAGTAAGAAACCCTGAAATATGCCACACTAATACCATCATAAACTGAAAATATCATATATTTTATTTAAATAACTCAGTAGTTCTTGATATTGCTCGTAATTCTTACCAGAATTTTACACAAACTTCTAGTTTGTAAAAATTTGTATATGTTTAACTAGAAACCGCTATAACTTGCCCGCCCCCTGTACGGAATATAAATCCATTTGTATAAATATATAGTGACTTGAATGCACATAGAATCAGTTCGCGTTAATCATTTCGTGCTGGGAGCGCGTAAGTTCTAGTGGTTTTAATTTGAACATATAAAAATTTTTACAAACTAGAAGTTTATGTATAATTCTGGTAAAAAATTTCGCGTAATATCAAAACCTACTAAGTTATTGAAATAACATTTTCTATACTTATTGGCATTAGAGTGGCATATTTTAAGTTTTCCTAGTAAAATTTTAAAAATTTTGTTTATAATAAAAATCGCGATTTTTAAAAATTTTGCGAAAAATGCGGATGGAGTCTAAACGATTACTTGAGACTTGAACCGAATGCAATAAATTCGCTTAAGGAGAGCATTGAAATATATTAAAATCAAAATGTTACAAGGATTGCGCACGAAAAAATTAGTGCACGTTTTAAGTCCTATAACACCAACAATACCAGAACAGCTGACATTTGTTATTATTTTCAAAAACTATATGCTAAATTTGTTTGTAATATCATCATTTTTTTAATAGGAATTGAACAAAAAAGACGAAAAGACGTAATTAGAATTCATAACGAAAAGCCATGTTGACCTTGCAAAACAATTGCTAGGAACGCAGGTGTGTCGCGAAATACCGATTTCTTAGCCATAGAAAAATATAAAGAGTTCGTGATTACTGAAAAAGAACCTGGTTGTTACAGCAAAAGTCAATTTCAGACAATAGTAACACAGGATATGCGTGTGCCGAATATTAACGAAGTTCGAAGCCCTAAGATAAATTGTTGTGCGTTCTTCATAGAATGATGGAATGAATGATATACAAAAAATTTAATATCTTTTCCATTTTTTCAACTTCAAAACCTGCTGTTAAAAAAAAAAATATATTAACACATTTATCCAAACAAGCAAAAAAAAATGTAAGTAAGAACGTTGTTGTAGGTTAATTCGTAAAACTTACTTTCGAGTACAATTTTAATTTGGATTAACTGTCAACCATTTTTAGTATAATTTGGAAGTGTAATTTATATTTTATACAAAATATTCATAACAGCATCCTGAAGCTCTGACATAAATATGGGATTTATGGTCTTTAAAATGATTTTGTAAATTAGAACTTTCTAAGAGCTCTGGTCATTACTTATGCATATTTAGAACTTATTTGTGTCAAATGTCAACTTAAGATATTTATAAGAGTTTAGCCCTATTTTGGTAGGACATTTGAATGGAGGTTGAATGAAATAATGGAATAATTTTAACAAGTTTCAATACGATTTCTCCGTGATTTAATAAAAGGTCAAATGTTATATATAATTAATTAATCTTTAAAATTGTAACCTGCTGTTTGGTTAGGTTTTCATTTACAGATAAGCTGACATTCATTTTGTTTACATATAATGAATTAGAATTATTTTTAGACTTATTATGTTGCCTAAAATGCTGTATAGTGTTATATGATTGTTCAACACTTTATTTTTAAAACCTTTTTATTTTTTATTTTGCAAAAATATTTATTTATTTTTTTATTGGCCCAAATACGAGTGTTATCTTATGACAGTTAAGCTGTCATTTTAGCTGTGAACTCTGTCATGACTGTTACTTGTTTCACTTTTATACTGATCCCATCATATATTTTGTTCAAAGGCCTTTTGTAATGAAATAAAAAACAAGGTTATCTTTAAATGCATTTTTGATGAAACTTATATTTATTTGTATTTTTTTATAACATTTCATTAACTGGTATTTAGAGAGTACAAAATCATGTTTATTTAAGAGTAGTTATGGTGGTTAATTGTTAATAATATATAATGATAAAATGAAACTTGACCTGGCTAAATAATTTCCACTTCAATCGTCAACAAAGTTTTATTGTGGAATATATAATGAAAAGAGTCCTTACATTTTCTCCTTTGTATTAAAGCTAAATACTAGGAAATATTTACATAATTTGTTAAGTAATCTTTAATTTTTTATTAACTACATAATTCCAATACGCACATATATATATAGGAGTTTTTTTTAGTTATGATATATTACCATTAATTTTAAAGAATGCCTTAAAACAATTTCCGATTAACCATAGCAATTATGGTTACTGATTAATTGCGTTACTATGAATGATTAAGAGTCATCAATAACTAAAATTATATTGAAATCATTGCAATAATTTCTCTTCATCAATTATAACACGTTGGTTTTTATTTTTCGGTCTAAAAATGTTTTGCTTCGCTATCCATCAAATTAATCAATGATGAAAATATTACAACAAAAAAATATTTTTATCTTAAATGCCAATGACACAATTTAAGCCACTGATGACTTGTTGGTTAGTTGTTGGATGGTCAGTAGAGTCACAGTTGGCATAATACTCTTGATGATATTGAATGTGTTGTTCACATTTTTATGCTCTCGTTACAATTTGCATAAAAAGAAAATCAATGAAAATGAAGCCAAAGATTACCATACAGCACATGTACAGGTTACCCTCGACTTACGCGGCTCATTGGAACCGGAGAAAGTACGTCTAAATAAAAAACGCATAAAGCAGGGTTCCGAATAAGTGAAAATTATATTTTGGGACTATCACTTTTATATATCGCATAAATTGAAATGCTAATTAAATGAAAATGTTATTTTGGTACCTTAAAATCGCGTTAAATTAAAACACATAAAATTATTCATCTTTAATATTTCTTGCCCATTAAAACATAAATTATATGTTGAGTTAAATACTTGATGAGAATGGTACTCTTATTATTAATTGATTTAAATTTAAATGGGGAAAGTGTTTAGTGGCATTCAAATCACCTAATGAAGATTGTAATCACAATTTTTTAAAGTTTTTGTTTAATCATATATATAATTTTTATTTTGCTTATATATTTTACTAAAAATTAAAATTTCATTTTAAGTTTTTTTTTCTATCAAATTGTCTCGGATTTAGGACACATGATTCGCTGATTTAGTAGCACATATTTTTTGGATTTTTCTTATGGTATATTCATTAAAATTTTCTAATCTATCCAAAATATTGATATTTTTCTAGCAATTTAAGCTATTTCAAATACTTTCTTAAAATAATTATTTTATTTTCTATAAATTCCCACATTACGTACTTTATTTTGCGCAATTCAAATTCATTATTTGTCACTATTTTTTAAACGCGTTGTATCAAATTCGCGTTAAATAAAAACGCGTATTTCAAAAAATTATAACTATTATTGAGTCGTATTATAAAGAAGTCGAGTAAATGAATTACTTCGTAAATCGAGGGTTACCTGTACGTATATGTTTTATAGGTATAGGTAGATAAACTAAAAATAATACACATTCTTACATATCTTTATATATACACATACATTTCGCAAATTCGCATAAAACTTAGTAAAACACTAGTGATCAATTTTTTAAACTAAACACTACAAAAGAAAGTTACGATACGTATTTTGTCGACCAACAAGAAGACCATCAACTGTTTTCACTCCCCCCCTTTGTCAAAAAGCGAAAAAATATATATCAAGAGGTTGAAAAAAAAAAACTGAAACTGACCTCAAAAAAACATGATGCAAATCATTTGACGCCTACATGCTCAATTTTACATAGAAACTGAAAAAATAAAAAAAAAATAAAAAAATTTTAAAGCCACCAACAACATTTGGGATCAATGTTTTATGTGAGTTAGGAAACCAGTGATGCCATATGTGAATATTATAGGATCAGTATTTAAAATTATTATAAATAATAATATCAAAGTCATATTTGACAGATTTTAAAATTATAGTTAAAAATAAATTATTGTCTATGGGAGATAATAAAGGTCAAATAAATTTTTTCAAAGTTGTTTCAAAATCGGATGACCCGTAGTCTGGTTGGTAGTGAGCCAGAAAATCTGGTTTGTCTCACCACGTACAGTGTGCGATTCGCTGGTCCGATTTCAATAAAATTTCTCGCAGTAAGGTAGTGGTGTAGGTGAATTTAAGTTCTGAAATTGGATTTTTTACTTTTTTCGTTATAACTTCCCAATCGAAATTTCTATTACCGAAAAACTAAAAATGTTTACATCTTATAAAAAATATTAAATTTTTTTGATTTCACCTTTGCGATTTGAGAAATACACAGAAAAAAAATAAAATTAATTTCAATTACGAAATTGCTTATATTAATTAAAATTTTGTTTGATTTTGCTCCAATCAAAAAAAATTATAATATTAATTAACGGAAAATAATTGATTTTCTTATACATTTCAATTATTTTTTAATTAGACCAATACATTTTATGACTGAAATTTTGTTTAGAACCACTATATTAATTGAGGCGATTAAAAATCTAACCAATGCGTGAAAAATAAAATATAATATAAATTCTGAGCTTTCAAGCTAAATATTTATTGCAAGTTATACAAAAATTGTATAATAAAGTGTACATAAAGTGGGAAATATACAAAGTAAGTGTATATAAGGGGAGTTCTCTTTTTAAGTTTAGCTTTAAGAAGCCGACCTTTAAAGTCGAATATTTGTTTTTTAATTCTGATTTTGAATTAACTTTTGATGGAATTATTCAAGACCTAAAATGCTTCCATGTGGTATCGGCGAGCACTCAAATTAAAAAAGAAAATCCAAAAAAAGTGTTTGAAAATAACAAGTTTTTCTTCTTTTGATTCCTGTAATTGCGGCTTTTAGCACATTCAGTCCAGTTTCTCTAATGTAAACTACAAACACTTGTAGAAATAGACCAACTTGTGTTTAATCAGACTGTAGTTGACCAGTGTTTAATTATATTGCGGATAATTGGTAAATCTAAAATTTTCAAAAATTTAATTTTTTGCAGTTTTTTGATTAGAAAATTGGCGTCGTTTCGAGTATTGTAAAATAAAGAATGGAAGTTTATTGCTCTTGTAAATATGAATTGTGTGAGATACATGTCGTTAATATGTCCTCAATAGCAGCGCTATAAGAGGAGCCTTAACTTGGAGAGAAAAAATGTGAACGGCTCTAAGAGGTGACTTTTTCGCGAGGCACACTCACAACGTAATTTCAGTGAAGCTAAAGTATCGCGTGATCAAAAAAAAATTAAATATTACATTTTTAAATCGTTGTGGCGCGAAGTAAGTATTATTTTGCAAAATATTGTAACTCTTTAAAATCTAAAATTTTGCGTACTTTATATTTTATTATATTTTATGTGAAACTATATTTATAATAAGTACATCCATTCTAATTTAGTTAAGCAAAAAATTGTTTTCAACAAAAAAATTCCATAAAAATTATTCATGATCGCGGTGTCTCTAATATTTCATAAATTGTCGAGGCGCTATTTGGAATCGGTGAAAATTTAATTTAATAATTATGCGTTCGAATTTAATGCTACTTTTAATATTTTAAGGTGGATATTTTTGTCATTGAAAAATTTATTTTATAGTTATATAATAAATATGTGCAACTTTATATTTATTAACATGATTCGAACAGTTTTTTTGAGATACATCAGAAAAATACATCAGCGAATTAAATACAATTAAAAAAATTTACTCAATATTCTAAAGGGAGGTTTAAATAGATATATGATTGAGGTTATGTACACTAATATAAAATATATCGAGACTTCTTTAGTTTGTATTTTGTGTACTTTGGTTATGTGTATGTATGTGAATTAATATTTGATATTGGGATTAAAATGAAATATTTACAATTTTTTTTAAATTTCTGATTTTTAATTACCGTAACATAAGCGGTCATTTCTTTTAAAAATTTTTTGATCATCAGATATTAAAAATATATCAGGAAATTTTCTAAATTTAAAAAACGAGAAAATCTTTGCATACTGTGTTAATGTGTGAGTTACATGAGTATGGCAATCTTTTTAATGCTGTTGAAAATAGAATTTTGGCAATTTTTTATAACTTTTTATCTTAAAACTCCATAATACTGACGCCGTTCGCTAAAAGTCTTTCACGCGAACAGAGTTATGTTTCGTTAAAGTCAGCTAATATTGGTACTAAATAGCGTTGATATACCATTAAAAAATTTTCAAAATATTTGGAACCCCAAAAGCGAACGAGTCTGAAGAAATGCCCTTATACATATACTGATATCTTGATATCCAACAAAGTGGGGAGGGGGCAGTGTAACCTTTAGGATATACAAAAAAAAAAACAATGATTTGAAGTAAACCCTTCAGAAATAATTACAGTGCAGTTGCCTTTTATTCTCCAAAAACCGGATGTATTGTACTGATTTACGTTTTGATATTATCATATTGCACTAATGGCGAAAAATCTGCAATAGCAAAAATTAATAACATATTTACCGAACATTAAAAGCATACTTACCAAATAATTCTAAAGAATTCACATCTTTAAAACATTTTAAATCGTCCTTTGCAATTTACGCTATGCAAGGTTTCTTTAAAGAAATCAAAAAAAAAGTCCAAAAGTTCCCTTCATATCACATTTATTTCTATTTAATGTTGTTAGATATAAATTAGAATAATTTTTAAGAAAATATTTTTCCTTTTTCTTTTTACTTTTTTAACAAATATTTTTCCATTTTCTTCTTGTTTTAAATTTTTTGAACAAAAGTGAGTTTTTATAAAATAAAATTAATTTATACAATTATTGGAATTAAATTCTATTATATAATAAAATAACAGATTAATTGGAAAAAAAGAATTCTGAATAATTTTTTCGGTGTTAAGAGAAAATTGGGAATTTATGGAAAAAATGGAAAAAATAGGTCTAGTTCGATAGATTCTGGTCTTCGAGGAAATAGTTTTTTTATTTGTTTTCTTATGAAGTATTTTGTTTTTAGTTATCTTTCAGAAAAATATAAACTTTACATATGTTGCTTAAGAAAACTTTTATATAACAGAAAAAAATATGACCACTAATTTGGTAAAAATATAGAAAAAAATCGACTTTTTTCAAAGCTTATATTTAAATGCTATAACTCTTAACTCAGTAAATATTTTTTTTGCAAAATTCATTCCTTCTATTTGTTGTTAACAAAATAAATAAAATTTCAAAAAAATCGTGTGAAATTTAGACCCGCTGTAGTGAAAAGACCTCACCAAGGTACGTTTAAAATTAAAAATTTAATCCTTGAAGCATAATATCTCGTAAACTAAAAAAGAAGATGTGTATATGACTACGCTTTTTATAAAACTCGACCAGCAGAATTCTCTCATATAAAAATCTTTCAAATCGGTTCAGATGTAACGAATCAAGATCGTTTAAAAAAATTATATACCCAATATATCCAATTTTGGGACTCTTTGGACTCACGCTATGTAAAATTTCATTAAAATCGGACCAGCCATTCCGATACACCATAATTATTTCCATTACATTTTTTGGTTCGCACACTATGCAACGGGCTTATAGATTACGTTACTGTGCTCTCTTAATTATGTTAAATGTAAGTTGGAATTGTATTGTAGCATAAAAAAAAATTAAATAAAATGAATAATTGAAAAAATGTTCTATTTTTAATACATGATACTCCAAATATTTTTTTCAAATTTTGAAAATTTTTAACTGTAAAATTTTTAAAAATTTATTCTTTTTAGAAAACTTGATGTATTTCTGAAACGCGGTGAGATTTTAAAAATTTGTAGTTTGTTGGGAATTGGTGTAATTATTTTTATGTTATTGAGTTTAGTTTAAAGTTATATATTAAATCAATTAAGAAAATAAAGTTTGAAGAAAGTCAGTGCAAGGATTCACTGACTTCCCGTATAATCTGCAATTACAAAAAATCGATATTTTCCACAAATTTAGGTCAAAAATTCTGAAAGTTATTAATCATTCCATCTATTTTTAATTGTGTCCCATATATATTTTCGAAATCGGATAAGTGATATTTCTTCATGTCATTCCTTAAAAGTTATTTGAATGTGCAAAAATTATCTTGTTCAAAAAATATTTTATAAAGTTATTGAAATCAAAATTCCTAAAAAATGATTCTTTTACCGAGAAATATTATTTTATATTGTTATATTAATAACAATAATTGCCCCAATTTTACTTAAAATTAAAAAAAAAACAAAAAAGTTTCTTCTCTTTTTGTGTTAAAGTTTTTCTATTTCAGAATAATAATAATACTAAAATAAAACTCTGCTAAAGAACGTTTTGCTATATTTTATATAAATCTTTTTTTTGATTATGAATTAATAAATTACTAAAAAAAATAATAAAACTATGAAAAATAAAAATATATTATAAACACATTTTATAATTTTTAACCTCAAGGTTTACCTATTTGGAAAAATTAAAACAAAAATTCTTAATTCTTAAAGGAAAAAAGTGCATTTTTTCTGTATTTCTATACAATTTTGTCAGTTCCTTTTTTTATACACTACAGCGCCACCTGTATCATGCGTTTGAGCTCAAGTCTCTAACATGATGAAAAAAACTTTGAAATACCACCTTAAAGTATACCTGCAGAAAGTTATTCTGCCCTATTTATGTAGTCGAACTAAATGGTATGTCTCATTGAATGCATTTATTAATACTCTAATGCATATGTATTTATCAGAGCTAGGTAAAATAATGAGAGAAATGCTATCAGTAGCTTGATTTCCATGTTTCTATGGATATACGCATATCAAGTCTTCGCAATAAAAACTCTGGCAACACTACCAGAAATGAAGATAACCAAACAAAAATCGTTTTTTGCAACTTTACAAAAGTCATGTAAAGTCAATACTTTAAACTGAAAAGTAGCAGTGGCAAACGCTTTTTTTGGTGGGTGCTGTCATTTAGCATCCACGACGAAAACCAACAAAAATTTTTTACATCCGAACAACAACAACGAAAGCTTAGAAAACCAAAAAAAATAAAAATAAAAAAAAACATCATGCCGCACATGCATAGACTTTGATAAATACCAAAGCGTTTGAATAATGAAGGCTTTTTGGCGGCTACAAGCGGCATCAATCTGTCAACATACTCGTATGCATACATAAGACAAACAATAAGCTAAAAAAAACAAAAAAATAATAAAAACTAGAGAAAAAGCCTTACTTTATTTAATCAAATGAAACTTAAGAAAACGCCAAATAAACACATGTACTGAATTGTAGGAATATTGTTGGTATGATGGTGGTAACATCCATCTATCTATACATTAGTGTTCGTAGAGTATGTATTTGATACATTCATAAAGGAAATACAGCCAAAGTACGCGTGCTGACTCCATATGAGATCGATTGTTTTAGGCTTCTGCACATTTTGCTCATGTCAAAAGAAACAAAATTTATTTATATGCATGTTTATTTGTCTGTTTGTGTGTATATGTAGGCTGTTCGTAGTTTTTGGGTTGTTTTAATCAAATGTACATTTTTTTGTCTTTGGTTTTTATCAAAACTAAAAGACACACTCACACTTTATTTAGTTGCTTAAATTTTTCAAAAATCGCGTGTCTATTTTTTTATTCAGTATTTTTGCTTTTATTTTATTATTTTTTTAATCCTACATCATGCTGGGTGTTCAGGATGTTATAAGTTTATCAATTTGTTGGTAACATGGCGATGGCAAATAGATCAAAATTATATTAGTTTAAAAGTTTTCAATATTTTTATAAAAGCCTTAATATATCTTATCTTAATATTACTGAAAAATTGTTGAGGAAATATTAAAAAAATTAGTTTTGAATAAAAGATTTTTTTTTCGCTATTGATTTTAAGTTAAAAACTCAAAGTTTAGATTTTTTATATTCTTGATAAATAATGTTAATATTTTGACCGAAATTTAAACGAATATCAGAAGTTCAATTGAATTTTAGCATATTATAGATACTCTTGCTCAAATATAAGGGATTTAAAAAAAATTCCAGTTTTTTGCAAAAAGAATATCGAAAATCGTAGTCGGGAAAAACTTACAGATAAGATTTTTTTTTTTTTTTTTTTTGTTTCTATTTCTTATTTTTGTTACTCAATAATTTTTATTTTTAAATGTTAATTTTTTACGTTGCTTGATAACACTTATTGTACGTAGTTTATATATTTATATATATATATATATATATATAGGTATATAATTCGAAAGCGGTTTTTCCGATTTATATAAATAAAACACTAGAAAATGCTTTATTTTATATTACATTTTATTTATTTATTTTATTTATTTTTATTTATTCAATAGCCAAAGAGATTACAATTTCTTAAAGGCTAGAATATATATATAATTCTTAAAGCTATCTACAATAAAATGTTTTTCATAATTATTCAATAATAAAGTCTTAATATGTATGAGATGATAAGTTTTATTTTTATAATAATTTAATAAAGTTATAGGAAATTTAATGTTAATAATCATACACTCTACATTTTTATTATGGGTGTGCTAATTGAAGTTTTGAATAATAAAGAGACAGTTTATGAACAATTGTTAGAACAAATGTCAATTGCTTTTTTTACATTTGTTATTATTTTCAGTAACTATGTGATAAATTTTGTTGTAATAGCATTCATTCATTCAAACTCATCATTCAAATTTATAATCCAAACACATATCGACCATATAAAATAATTGCTAGGAATGCAGGTGAGTTGGAAAATTTATTTTTTTTTTTTAGCCATAAAAAAGACAAAGAGTTCGCGATAGAACCGAAGAAAAGTTGACTGTAGGATCGCGGACAAAATAATACGGATTTTAAGAGAAAATTTCTACATCTCTCGAAAAGAAGAAATGAGGAAACACACAAAATATTAATGTCCTTGCTGAAGCTGAGGTCACAACGATACCTTCAAAATCTACAAGAGGACAAACAACTGCTCATCGGGAAGAAAATGAGTTACTAAAAAAATATCAAGAACAAGTTTCAAATTTAAATCAAGGAGATTTCACTGACGTGAAATCAGCAGCAAAAAGTCTTATAATATATCAAAATACTTTGACTGCAGTTTCTAGTAATTATGAGGGTATTACTGATGACAAGCTTCAACTGAATATTCCTACATCAAAGAGCAACAGCTACCACCAAGGCAAGCAACTGTGAGAAAGACATAGGTCGAAAATGTAGGGCTTATAGAAAGACCGAAAAGTACATGAAAAGTGTGCTTCATAAAATCTTTATTACTACTTATTTTAGGATAGATCATTAGATCTTAATATTTTATCATTGTATACACTTGCTATGGTCCCACACATACACATTTGAAAACAACTCTCGTCTTTCACACTTGTGTGTGTGGTAAGAATTGATGTTTAAAGATAAGATAAGAATTTAAATCAACGATAGTTAAGAGTTTTGATTGATTTTAAATAAAGCTTTAGTACCTTATAAACAATCACCCAAGAGTGGATTATAAACACTCACTCGTTAAAATCATTTTAGCAATGCCTATCCACTAAACTGTCAAGAATTCTGCCCATTTTAAACGTATTGGCTCATAGTAAAAAACATTTAAAGAATATTTAAATCTAACTAAAGTATAAAATAGAGATTAAAAAAGAAGTGAACCCATTCCAACAAAAATGTAACCGAGAACACAGTAAAGCTCTTATGGAGTGTATTCCTGAAAAAATTAAATATCCTATTAAAAGCGAAAAAAAAAATAATTTTTCTTTTAAATTTAAATTTTTATTTTTATAAGCTGAATTGTATGCTCTAAATTTTTCGTGCGTACTCTTTTTTTATTTATTTAATAGCCAATGAAATTACAATTTTATTATTCTTAAAGGATTTACAATAAAATGTTTTTCATAATCATTCAATAATGAAGTATTATTATCTAATTAACTTAAAAATACTCCTCTTAATGCGAATTGGATTTACTGAGAAATCAATATATGGATAAAAACTGTTAAATTGATTGCATATACATCTCATGGGATCAAAGTTGGCATAATTGGTTCGAAAATATTTGATTTTTAAAGGAGTATAATTTCTTGTTGGACGATTTGGGATTACGAATCCGATCTTATGAAGCAGAAATTCAGAATTATTTGAACCGTTTACTAAATTAATTACAAATGAAATATTCATGTATTTTCTCCTACTTTCAGGAGTAGGGAGATCATTAAACTGTAATTGACTTTCATATGATGGTAAATTAATATTAGAATTGCAAGATAAAACATGAGAAATTGTTTCTCGATCGATTCAGTTTTCTTTATATGAACATCATATTGAGGATCCCAGACCATGGAAACATATTCCGGGATTGGTCTTCCTAGAGATTTGAATAATTGCTTGGAAACGTAAGGATAATTAAACTCTCTTCCCCAGCGCTTGAAGAAACCTAGAACTTCTTTTGCCTTATTAACGATTTACGTAACGTGGGAATTAAAAGATAGTTTACAATTAAGCAACACACCCAGATCAAGAAATTATTCGACTAGATCAAATTGATATTCATTTATTGTGTATCTACAGAGTACTGGACTTCTTCTGTAGAACATCCTTTGTTTACACTTTCTCAAATTCAGATCCATTAGATTCATCATACTCCAATCATACAGATTACCAAGATCTGAGTAAGGAACATTGATAGGAATAGTTAAAGCTATCATCATCATCAGCATACATTAATATTCTAGAATTCCTAATGCAAGCTGGTAAATTATTTGCAATATATATATGGGGAATAATAATGTACCGTGATGACTATCTTGCGGAATACCGGATAAAACAGGAATGGGTTTCGATGTACATTCTCTAAATAATACACATTGGCATCTATTTTTAAGATATGTAGAAATCTATTTAAGGAAAACAGGAGAAAATCCAAGTTGAACAATAGGAGATCGTGATTTACATTATCGAAAGCTTTACTGAAATCTGTATATATTGGGTCTGTCTGCAAATTGGAATCAAATGCAGCTATAACTGAGGTTGTGAACTCCAAAAGGTTAATAGTAGTGGAACATCCTTTTCCAAATCCATGCTGAAATGGGCAAAGATAACAAACAACTTTATGCAAAAGAATTTCAGTAACTATCTTTTCGAAAAGTTTTGAAATAACACTTAATTTTGCAATACGTCTATAATTGGAAACATTAGATCTGCTTTCGGATTTTAACAAAGGTATAATATAAGATTTCCTACAAACTTCAGGCAAATAACCACTACATATTGATATATTGAATAAGTAGGTTATTTGAGATATAAGAGAATATAAAGACTTTATAATAACACAACTTGGAACACCGTCAGGTCCACATTTATCAGAATATTTTAGATTCTGCACAACTATCGGTAGCATCGATTTATCTAATGTTGGACAATTTATTAGAATTGCCGCAGGAATTGGATGTGGAAAATTGTAATTCTCTATCAGAATAAGCGGATGAAAAGAAATAATTAAATATGTCGCAAATATCTGCATGATTTGAGGATTCTTTATCTACAAATTGTTTAGAAATTGTGTAAAATGTATCAGGATGTTTTATTATCAGCACATCGTCACCAAAAATGCAACCGGCCCTATCACACATTTAAAAGTGTTTGAAAGCATCAATGAAATCTTATTTAAATTAACATATACTAGTGCAATTTTTCTTAGCAACATTAAAAGATATGTAAGTATACTTTAAATAGTATTCATCAAAGTAGAAGTTTATACACACACGTTCTTTATTTAGTCAGTTTTTTTTTCACCTTTTGTTGAATGTTTTAAATGTTAGACAAGGCCGATTGCATTTTTGGTAACGAAATGATTTGTATACCCTTACAGATAGTGTCAAGGGTATATAGAAATAATTCAGGCAGTTACAAGAGGAGCGTGAGAGTAAAGCAACAAGAATTCTTTTGCAGCTCTGAATAAAGTCCTTCTTCTTGTAAAATTAAAGTTATAAACAACGTAAAAATATATTTAAACTGTTATCAAAGAAAATAAAAAATATACTGAAAAATTAGAGCTATTAACAACAGAAAAAATGTATCTTCAAAAATAACTATTATAATTCAACGTAGAAAAGTTATTTAAAAAAATAAAAATTATGAAGAACAAAAAAAATAAATTTTAACACGCAAAAAATATTTTTGAAAAATAAAAGTTATTGAGCAATAGAAAAAATTGTTTATACTCCTTTAAAAATCAAATATTTTCGAACCAGTAAATCCAATCCGCATTAAGAGGAGTATTTTTAACTTAGTTAAATAATAATACTTTATTATTGAATGATTATGAAAAACATTTTATTGTAAATACCTTTAAGAATAATATATATGCTAGCCTATAGGAAATTGTAATTTCATTGGCTATTAAATAAATAAAAAAGGAGTACGCACGAAAAATTTAAAGCATACAATTCAGCTTATGAAAATAAAAATTTAAATTTAAAAGAAAAATGGTATTTAATTTTTAACAGTTATCAAATATTTATAATTCCCCAGCAAAAACTTTGCTTTCCTGGTAAGCTAGCAGGTATAATTGGAAACAAAAATAAACTACTTATTTTTTGCCTGAATAACTAGTTATTTTTGTTCGACTTGGCCACAAATTCATATAGTTATTTTTTGACTCTAGGGGTACTCAAAAATATGTACCTAAACGAAAACAAAAATAAAAAAAAAGCAAAAAAATTTTGCCGTCAGTGAGACTCGAACTTGGACACAACTAACCATTCATTTTTACTGACTAATGTCTTACTCAGTACACCATCTCGCACATAGCATCCTAAGCGACAAAAACTCTTTTTAGTTTAAAATATCTTTTTAGACATTTTGTTATAAAAAACTAACAGCTTCAGAATGGGGTTGAACCAGCAACCTTCTGGTTGTTAATCCGGCGCTCTAGCCAACTCGTCCACGTGATTGCAGTATTACTGTGCTATTATACTATTGAGTACTTATTAATGTAATACAGAGTAGGCAAATAATAGTGTCGCCTCATTACCAAGAAACTACTTTAATAAGTAGTTGTCATTACCGAAAACCAAAAAGTTTTTGCTGGGTCCTTACTCAACATTTTCAATTTGATACAAATTTTAATAGTAATTTTTGGTCTCTGCTTTTTTCATTAAAATGCTCACCATATCGTTGTCAGAGGCCTGACTTATAAAATGCTTTTTGTGAGTTTAGCAAACATATAGGTAGGTATGTAATCAAGATATTTTTTAAATCTAAATTTTGATATTTGAGAATTTCTCAAAAAAATATAAACAAATTTTAAAAATTGTGGAAATTCGGATTAAAACAAGTATTTGTAATCCAGGTATACAAAATGATTATTTTGCGACACGGGATATCTTAGTCAAATCTCTGTTGCTTTGCAGTACTAAGCTTATAAATTACTTTTTTTAATTGACTTTGGCTCCAAATCACCAAATCAGACAAGTCGCTTTCGAGATATGCTTCTATATATGGTGCAACATCTTTAATTTTACAAATAGCAATTTATCACAAAAATCAGAGTCAATTCGAAAAAATTGGTTTAAAGGCTTAGTACTTCATAATAAAGTGCATCCGAATTGACTGAGAAATCTTCTATAGCAGAATCAGTGTATACCTGTGTAATTGGACTATTATATATTTACACAAAGAGGATTATATGTATGATTATATGTAAGTATTATACTAGATTTATTCAGACTAGAATTTTAAATTAAAATTTTATTTCAGATCTTTGTATGGGAGCTAGGTGAAAAATTTTAGCGATACCAATTATTCTTTTCAAACTTAATTAAAATATAACCTATATGTCAAGTCTAAACAAAGCATCCTTAAAATTACATTCTGCACTATAATTAATATATTTAAATTCAATACACAGATTAACTGATAGACAGACATTTTCGTAGTCTTTAGAAAAATATAAAAGTCAAAAATTCAAACGTTCTAAAGCACATTGATTACTTACTAGCGCATAGATAAAGAACACATAATTATTAACCCTTCAATACGTAATTCTTTATTTTTGAGCAAAATAAATTTTTTGCGATGCAATATTTTTATAAGAATTGGAAATAATAATAATTTTATTTTTTTTAATTTTTGTTTCTTTTTATAAATTTAATGATTCTTAAATGAATCAGGAAGCAACATATTTCTTCATAAAATGAACAATAACCTCTCAGAAAAATACTGACTTCAACATCTAAAGTATGGACGCCTATAAGCGCGCATAAACCATAAAGAAAATTTTACAAGAGACGATAAAAACTTCATAAAATCATAAAATTTAATCGTTTTCTTACCATTTTTTAATATTTGGTAAGATTTATTAAACATCTATCTGAATTAAAACTGTCGCTGGAAAACTCGGGCTAGCACATACAAAATTTTGCGGCTGAAAATAGCATAAAACGGACTAAGGACTTTTATCTATATATTTTTGTAGAACAATAGTAGTAATGAATGTTTTTAAATACTTTATATTAATCACGATTTCATTCAAATTCGGACCAAGTGAGCTGTATATATGCATAAATCAGTGTGCCAAATTTCACGGCGATAGGTAGAAAACTGGCCATGGCTTTCATATAAGCCCATCTTCCTAAAATCACTTTACATTCACAAGTCCAATACAATTACTACCATAACAATAATTTTTGAAGCGAATAAGTTTTATATGGGTAGAAAACCTAGTGCAAAGTTTTATCACAGTCGGTCCATAATTGACCATAACTCTCATATAAAATCTACTTTCGGGAATTAGGCGCATAATAAATGTAATTTATATGGTAATAACATGATATTTTTACATATATTATATATATACATATGTTATATGTTATATGTTATATATTATATATTATATATTATATATTATATATATATATATATATATATATATATATATATATATATATATATATATATATATATATTATATTTTACACTATCAAATTTCATAATAACCGGTCGACAATTGACCATAAGTCCCATGAAAAACCTCCTCCATAAATACTAAAAACACTTGGCGTAGGGTATCAAATGATCGGATTTGACCGACAACATGTTTTTTACTTGTTTTTTCGAATAAATTTGCTGAAATTATTAACAAAATTATATTAAAAGATAATCTTATTATATTATTTAAATTATGAATTATAACTCAGAAGATAAGAAATTTTTTGCAATATGAGTAAATATGACATAAATGTCAAATGTCTTCTTCATACTGTCAAGTTTATTTGGAATTCAAATAATGGGTTGTACTCCATTTATTCAAATCACCTAAAAGTCCAAGAAAAAAAATTAGTATAAAAAAAATCGTGTCTTTAGAGCAATTTTTCGGTGAAGTTGACAAAATTTTAAAAATTATTTTTGTATCAATAGATGTAAACTGATTACTAAAGCAATATTATGTAAAAAAAAAAAAAAACGTGCGTTATATACGAATATGCGTTCTATAAAAAATTTAGTGTGATATCACATATTACAACATATTTCGTTATTCAATAAATCGATAAACAGTCGAAAACGGCCAAAACTGTTCTTTTTCGTCTCTTATCATGAAACTGAATATGTTATAAATAAAACGAGTTATATTTTATTGAATTCGATGTATAAATTCCAACTTTATTTACAAATACGTGTAGGTATCTGATTTAAAATTATTAAAAAAATAATAAAATTATTTACAAAAACATCAAAAATATTTGAATACAGCTAGGAAAATTTATTTATCAATTTTAATTAAATATGATTCATTTTATTCGCAACATATACAACTTTGTGATCAGTATTGCCAAGAGATGAGAAAAAAGAGGCTAAATTAAACTTTAAAACGGGCAAAAAAATCCAAATGCCCTATAAAAAAAAGCCAGAAAAAAGTTAACATTTCTTTTTTAATTTTAAAACATATTTCTTTATCGTATTATTAGTTTTTGATATGTTATTTAATTCCTTTTTGATTTGGTTTTCCAAATTTTTAGGTTATTTTTCGCTTTGATATTTTTTTTTTTAATTATATTCATAAATAGTTCTGTGATTATTGGAGTTGTTAAATATAAATTATCTTGGTTTTTTGTATGAACAAATACATAAAAATGCTTAAACGGATAATTCTGTAAAACTAAAATTAGTTATAGCAAATAAGAAACTATTTTCTTCTTTGTTAAAATACTAACATTTTATCTTTTTTAAGACAATTTTAAGAATTAAAAAAGGCTAAGAAAAAGCTAGAAGCAAAACTGAAAATTTTGAGGCTAAAAGCAAAATAAAAAGGCTAAATTTAATCTTAAAAATGATAAACTGATAACACTGTTTGTGATAAAAGAATACAATGAGCACTTTTTGCTATTTTAGATTTTTAAAGATTTTTTATTTTAATTTATTTTGTAAGAAATTTTATTCTTTGACAAAATATTTTTAATATCTCCGAAACTATTGAACAAATTAAAAGATAGTCTAGGTATAACTAAGAGTAATAATAAATAACACAAATCTTTCTCGAGATATTTATTTAATATATAGTGCCATCAGTTTTCTTTTTAACAGATTATCTCGAGAACCATAGTATATTAAATAAAAGTGATTAAAACATTAAGAACTAACTTTAGTAAAAGACTGAAACAATTTGAAAATTAAAATTTTAAACTTTCAATTATCAGTTCTACAAAGGGATAGTTGATAGATCAGGTTCAAAAATAAAATAATACTAATTATAAAATAAAAATAAAAGGAAAATTATAAAATAAATAAAAAATTATCAAGTGTCATAGTATCGAATTTATACGGTACTTTAATAATTTACTTAAACAGTTCAATCATTTTTTTTCCTTCATAGTTTTTCTTTGATAAATCGTCATATAAGATTTATACAAGAGGTTTTATGAATTTAAAATATATTTTGTGACTTTTTTTGGTACATTTTTGAGTGTGGGTTGCATACTGTTTGAATTTTCATCAAAATAAAAACACACAAACACAAATAGCAAAAAAAAGTTGGCAACAAAAGTTGCAATCAATTAAACACAAATACCACGCGTGTTTTAGTTTGTCTTTACTTTATCACCGCATAATGCGATGGATGTTTTTACCTTTAGCAAGGCCGCTTAAAAAGTTTTTATTTTCTTTAAATACGTTTTTTGCACCCTACACCACTGGTTGGGTTATTATGAGTTTGTACTGATGTTTGTAACGCACAAAAATATTGGTCCTAGATCCACCTTTAAGTATACCAATTGACTCAGAACCACTTTCTGAGTAAATGTAACAATGTCTGTCTAACTGGCTGGTCAGATGGCTGACTGGCTGGTTATCCAGGTAAACCTAGTGAACAAAGTAGAGGTCGTAATTTTGAAGATATTTTGATGAAATTTGTCACGAATAATTATTTTCGCACAAGGACGAAGCCTATTGAATTGGTTATGATCGGTCCATTATTTCATCTAGCACACATACATATATCTTCCCTGAATAGTGGTTTATGATCATACATCCTTTAAATATTGCATCTTTTTAATGAAATTCGACGAAATTCGTCGCTAAGATCATTTCATTATTCACCATAGCTCCCATATAAGCTCACCAACCCCCCTCCCCCCCTTGCGAAAATCATTTTAGCGTGCATAAATGTTAGTATCGAGTTAATATTCGACACAAATAAGTTTTATGTACTCGTAAGTATAAATGACAGTGCCAAATTTTACGAAGATAAGTCCATAATTTACCATAGCTACCGCATAAGGGAATCTCCCAAAATGCATGAATATATACACTAAATGTAATAAATATAGTATCAACGTAATATTCTGTGTTCGTATGTTTTATTTTACACTTAATACAATTATTGGTCCATAATTGGACACACATCTAATAAAAAATCCACCCCCGAATTTTGGTGCACCATACAATGGTGTAGAGTATCATATGGTCGGACTTGACTGACTATCTTTCTTACTTGTTTCTCTTTGTCATTTTTCAAACCTTTTTTCCTCTTCTCTCATTCACTGTTAAATTCTCGATTTGTTTGTCTTAAGCTGTGACAAAGACAGAGTGTGACCACCCAAAATCATTGTGTTTGGCAATTTTCTTCATAATCTTAAAGTACGACTGAGTAGTTGTTTTTGCCTCTACAACCAGCTTGCTGCTTACCTTTTGACTAGTATTTTTCTCGTTTTTTCTGAATTTTCTTTTTTTTAAGCTTTAAAAATAGCGAAATGGGGGGAAAAATTAAAGAAGTAGGAAAAAAAGATCATGCTTTATTGATGTGACATGTTTGAGGTTTCGTGAAGGATTTTTTTGTGAGCATGATTTCAGTTTGATTCGTAACAGAAACATTTTTAATTCGTGCGGTTTTGTTTAATGTTACACCCACGTGAGTTTATTAAGATTTTTTTTTAGGCGTCTTTGTTTGGAAGAGATTTTATATATATTTTTTTCTAAACTTAAATGTTTTCAAATGAATCTATATATGTCCTAAAGACCTACATATAAATAAGTTTATATAGATTGATGAAGAAATAGTAAATGTTTTATGAAAAAAGAAATTAAATCAAAACATGATGATAAGATAATTCCTAGAATTAGTTCATAAAACTTTCTCATTTAAATGTTTTTCTTTTTAAAAAATATTATAAAATTTGATTAACGCTCTTAGATTATTGATAAGTCTTAAATTGTTATTAGGGTCACTTCAGGTAATTTGGTATACGAGGAATTTCAAAAAATTTCGAAACTTTTTGATACCGACTTTAGGTGTATTGTAGATCTTGGGGTATCTCGCAATAAAAAATTTTTTAACACTAGATTAATTTTTTATTAAATAAAACAAAACGAAGCATTATAAATTGTACTGAATGAACGAAAAATGAAATAATATAAAATTATAACGCCATTTCTTAGATTAAAAATATAAACATTTTATACAAATAAAATTAGTACCTTTCGTAATTTATGTTAAAAGCTGTGTCTCAGATTTTTGCGTTATTATTTTTTGATACTAAAACTTCTTAAAAATATACCCTAATCTATTGGATAAATTTTATTTTAAATGAAAATTAATTAAAGATTATTTCCACTTTATTTCTCTAATTTATATTACTTATTTACTTAATTAGTTCTTAAATTAGGTTGCAACAACGTTTTTTTGGATCCATCATAGTGTTCATAAATAATCTCATATACGTATGAATACAACAATAGAATAGTTTTTTTTTATAAGTATTTTGAAGTTATAACATTTACATCTAACATTTACAGATCCATTTTTTGGATAAAAGATGTTATTCCAAAAGAAAATGTTGTGTTAAAATCAATCTTCCATGTTCGTAGTTCAACTTATTTAATTAATACTCATTTCCATAGATGTTACTTTGGAGTAAAATAAAAAAATTAAAATACTCTTTATTTTATTTTTTTTGTTTCTAATTTAAAATACTAGTTAATCAATTTATTAATCTTTAAATAAAAATATTAAGGATTTCTATTTATACTAAATCAAATGAATTTTGATATAATTTTTATATGATTGAACAAAATTGATTAAAAAAGAAAATATTTTATTTAATCTAAAGTGCAACATATATTTTTTACAAAAAGATAATAATTTTTTTTTTTTATTTGAATATTTCAACCTCGAATAATATTCATATGGGAAATTCTCTTTTTACGTTTAACTTTAAGAAACCGACCTTAAATCTCAAATATTTTTTTATTTAGATTCTTTAAATTAACATTTTATGCAATTTTGTTAACAACACTTAGTGAAGAAAAAAACAAAGATTCAAGACCTGAAATGGTTCCATTTGGTACTGACAAACACTCAAAATTCAAAAATAAATAAAAGGTATTTGAAAATAAAAAGTTTTTTCTTTCTTTTGATTCCCGTAATCACGGATTTTAGCATATGAGTCCAAGTTCTCTAATGTAAACTACAAACACTTGTGTGAAATCAAAATTATCAAAATTTTAGTTTTTTACTGTTGTTCTATTCGAAAATTTGCACCGTAGCGAGTATTGCAAAATAAAGAATGGAAGCTTATTTCTCCTATAATTACGAATCGTTTGAGGTAAATCTCGTTAATGTGCCCTTAATGGCAGCGCTATAGAGTGTGCCTAAACTTATGGAGAAAAACCTGACTGGCTCTAAGAGGTGTCTTTTTCGCGCGACACACTCACAGCGTAATTTCAATAAAGCAAATTTGCATTTTAAAATCGCTATGATGAGATAAAATATTATTATTATTATTCTGTAATAGATAAAAAAAAAAATAGGTTTCATCAAAAAAATTGCATAAAAAGTATTCATGGCCCGAGATCGCGCACTCAAGGCGCTAATTGAAATCGGTGCAAATGTATACAAATTTGCAGCTATTGTTGTAGCTTATATAAGTTTTAAAGTTATGTAATTAATTTTCGCAACTTTTTATTTATTAACATTATTTAAAGATTTTTTTGTAGTTAGATATAAATCTGTGCACGCTATTTTTTTAATCTATATTCTAAAGGTAGATTAAATCAAAATTATGGTCCTTATTATGTTCACAATGATAAAATGTATCGATCCTCCTTTAGTTTGTACTTTGTATACCTTTTTGTAAGTTACATATGTGTATTTATTTTTGATTTCGGACTTACAATTTTTAACTACTATTTCATTTCTTGTCCACTAATATAATTAAATTTTTTTTTATTGTCAAATATTAAAAACATATTAAAAAAATTTTATAAAATTAAAAAACGAGAAAATCTATGCGTACTTTCTTGATTAGAATTTTTTAATGAAATCTTAAAAAAAGCATTATGATCGCGATTACCTTAGATTTCATCAATAATATCGTATCAGTATTCATTTTTCATTTGTATTTTAGACATATTGATGTAGATAATACGCTTATGGTAGTTTTTTAAATGTTTTTAAAAATAAAATTTTGGCAATTTTTTACAACTTTTCATCTTAAACTTCTATAACACTAATGCCGTTCGCCAAAAGTCATTCACGCGAACTTATTTGTGTTTCATTAATATTGCTACTAAATAACTAAAATAGCGCATTATGTGCCATTAATTTTTTTTTTAACCCCAAAAGTAAACAAGTTTGAAGAAATGCCCATATGTATTCTTTCTAATACAAAAGATTTCAACAAGTTTTTGGGACTTTTATTTGAAAACAATATATTCAAATAGAAAAACTTCAAATAAATATTCTAATATTAAAAAAAAAATATATAAGTATTCAACCACAAGAGGTTAGAATAAAAAAAATCATATAATATTTTCAATTATTTAAGTTCAAAAGAATAACGTAGCAATTATTTTATAAGTTTTTTCAGTAAATAATATTCCTTGTGGCTTCTCCAATCTGTACAGGAGAATCTAATGACTACAGTCGAGTAAATAACGCGGCCAATAGCCATCGAAATAAACTTATTTAAACGTATTAAATAAAATATTACTAATTTTTCTTTTTCAAAACAAGTTTAAAATTATTCAAACAAATTTATGTTGAATAAAAATATTCCACAATTTTCTATGAATAAAAAATTTTAAATATTTCAAATCAGATTATATTTCATTTTTAAAACACGAAATAAAATAAAGAATAATTATATTCAAGCTAAAGAAATAAAATTTATTTTCAAATTAGTTGAAGACTGGAATTTGTTTTAAATTTTATAAAAGTATATTCGAATACTTCTATTGAAATATTTTGTAATCTGACTTTTTAACAAATGGAATAATATTTAAATTATTTTATTCCAAATTAATTTCAAGTATCTGAAAATTTTATTATAGAGTAAAAAATAATTTGAAATTATTTTATTGGTAAGAATATAAATTGAATATAAAAATAATTTATTTTTAACATATTTTGATTTTTAACACATTCACAATAAACAGCTATGAAATCTTTAATAAAACTAAAGTATCTACAACTTCAACATGACAAAAATTAAGCGGATCAATATTTCCGTAACTTTTCGAACTTCCCTCATAGTTATATGAAATGCAACACCATTCCCATCAAGTACCACCTGTTAGTAGACTACTGTCAAATTTTGAGCAAGTGTCGTCATTTACTTTGCGTTTAACAATTGTTCAAAACATACAACCTCGTGTATTTTTCTAAAAATGGAAAAAAGTGAATTTCCACTGCTCATTAAACATTATTTTTTGCGAAAAAAAACCGTCAAGGAACAGCTCAATAAATTCATTGTAAAAATGTGGTTTACCGACTTTCGTTGTGGTCGCACAATTACAAATAACGATGAACGTTCTGGATGGATAATTGAGGTCAGTACACCCGAAAATGTCGAAAAAATCCACGATATGGTGTTGGCCGAAGAATAAAAGTGCGTGAGATTGTTGATACCATAGGCATTTCTTATGGCAGTGTGGTTTCAATTTTAAATGATCAGCTGGGTTTAAGAAAGCTGTCTGCAAGATGGGTGCCGCATTTGCTCTCAATTCACCATAAACGAAACGTGTGACAACTTCAAAGGATTGTTTGGAGTTATTTAACCGCAATCCGAATGAGTTTTTGCGGCGTTTTGTAACTATGGATGAAACATGGATCCATTACTGTACTCCGGAGGCCAAACAGCAGTCTAAACAATGAGTTTCTCCGGGTGAACTTGCTCCGAAGAAGGTCAAGGTAAGTTTGTCGGCCAGTAAAGTGATGGCAATAGTTTTTTGGGATGCACGCGGGATAATCCACATCGATTACCTTCAAAAGGGAAAAACAATAAACGGCAAATATTTTGCCAACTTATTAGACTGATTTAAAGAGGATTTAAAAAGAAAACGACCCCATATGGCCAAGCAAAAAGTTCTTTTTCATCAAGATAATGCACGGGTGCACACGTGTGCAGTCTCAATGGCAAAACTCTATGAATTGGGCTACGACTTGGTACCTCATCCACCATATTCTCGGGATTTAGCCTCTAGTGACTACTTTCTATTTCCAAACCTAAAGAAATGGCTCGGTGGAAAGAGATTCAGATCCAAAGATGAAATTATTGACCAAGCAAATGCCTATTTTAAGGACCTCGAAAAATCTTATTTTTATGAAGGACTAAGTGTATTGAGTTAAAAGGAGATTATGTTGAAAAATAATTTTCTTTTTTTTTTGCAAAAAAAAAAACTGTGTCATTCAGAAATAGATATCTGAGAAAAAAAATCTTATAGTCAAAAACTTAATTCATGCAACTTAAAGGTTCCTCTTAAATAACGTTATAGTTGTATTATGTGCTTTGAACTCTGAAAATTACCATGTATAGAGTGGTCAATCCTTCATTGATATAAGGTGCTAAAAATAGCAAAATGTTTGCTAAAGAATTTTAAAAGTACGATAATATTTAATTTTCCGTTTTCCCGAAAAATTTTAAGAAATTCCCGGAAAATCCCGAGAGCATTTTGACGGAAATTCCTGGATTCCAAAATCTTAGTTATTTAAAAAAAAAGAAAAATGTTGATAGATTTTGGTAGATCTTACCATACAACTACGAAATCCATAATTTCGGGTCATTCGCCTTAAATCTTACGGAATACATTTAAAGCTAAAAGAATATAAAAAATATAAAAAAAGCCATCAACGAGTCGGGAGACAAGACTTTAGAAATACATATGTTTTATAATTAGTTACTATATTAATATCTGGTGAAAAGTTGCGGACATAAAAAATGAAATCAATAATTTAAGATTTTTTAAATTTTTCAGTTTTTTTTATAGAAAACATGTCAGAATAATTGGAATTAAATTTAGAGAACAGTATTTAAAAGATGAAACAATTTTCTGCAGTTTGTGCTATATCTCGTTAATGTCAGAAAATCAGGCATGTGTTAGCATCATCTCAAATTTTCATACAAGTAACGTAAATAAGAGTAAAATATTTATTTTTCTCTACTGACAGATACAGATTTTATTGAAATTGTTTGAATTATCGCGTTAACATAATTTCTTAATAAATAACTTTTCCAAGTCAAATGAAAGTTTAAAAATTTAAAAATGCTCATTTTTAAAATTTTCACCAAATTTCCAAATTTTGTTTTACATTGTTTTTAATATAAGGTATAAGTTCAGATCATCAAAAGATATCTGTACAGAATTGTCTCGATGCTTAAAATTGGAAATAAGAAAAAAATTAAAGAAACTTCTTTTGTACTGGCTGCAGTGGGATTCTTTTTTCTTCATTTTAATTGCTGACAACTATCGTGAAATATAAATTACGTTGGTACTAATGACAATCGAAAACCTTTTATTTGCTTAATACTAAAATTTTGTGGGCATCAAATTATTTTAAAGACTCGACATTTTGTGGACCTAGAAATATTTCCATAACCCCAAAAAGCATCCTTGCATTTTTCGTATTATAGTTTGAATTTTAAAATAATAAAAACTATTTTCGTAGTAAAACTTATCACTTAATAAGATACATGTTTAAAATTTTGCGAAAATTCACTAAAAACTAAAATTACGTGTTTTGTAAGGAATATTATCATGAGCAATAAGGTTTAAACGACCATATTTTTTTAAACCAAAATAGATATTCATTTATTTATTTATTTTTCAGCAAAGTATCGCAAAATATCTTTTTTATTACCTTATATTTTTGGGATTTTCAATCTGTAACAGTTTTGAGCTATTTAAGAAAGCGTGAAAAAAATAAAATTAAAAGTTTTTCCATTCAGTGCACTTCGATAAATATTAAAGATACAGTGATTGTTCTGATATGTGCTGATCATACTCTAGTCTTTCTGACTTTAAAAAATTTTAAAAAATGTTTGAAATTCCTCATATATATTTTTATTTTTACTATAACATTAAGAAATTATATTTGATTGCAATACAACTCATTATGTAGTGTCAGGCTCACATAAAGCTTCTAAATTATTCGATCAACTTTTAACGATAAATCGAATAACCGAATAATTTTTTAAAACGAGTTTTTGTTAAATTATTAAATTATAAATATTTTTGTTTAGTTGGAAACGCCTGTTGAAAATGATTGAAAATTTCGTTAGGATATATAAATGCGTAAACCACATTTTAATAGATTTTGGGTTAAAGCCTTTTACAGACTCTGAAATTTCAGTGTTATTCGAAAAAAAAAACTAGAATAGCTTTTCTAAAGATTTAATCAATTGTCTTTAAGCTAAAATAAGTGGGAGACGTATAAGTTTTTATTAAATTTTTAGTACTGAACAAAAAGTGCTTTATTTTTAAACATTTTTCATTTATTATTTATTTCAAAAATTACTTTCATGATTCAAGTAATGTGGAAATAACCGAAGATTCTGAAATGTGTAATAATGTTTTGTTAACTAAACTCAATCAATAAATAATATAAAAAATTAAAAAAAAACAGATTTTATCAATATTGATGATCATTGACTTTATTAGGAAAATTTTAAAAAGAACAGAAACACTAGATTTGGTTTTAATGCTATGTATTGCCACCATCAATAGTAAGTAAAAAATTTTTTATATATTTCTGTTTTCATTAAAAAACACACACAAACACACACAATAATCGTTTTAAAGAAAAAATGCTTAGTTACGTTTTTTATTTAAAAGAAATTTAATTTAATTTGAATATAGTCTCAATTTTTTGATATTTTTTTATTCTTTGTTAATGAATTGATTTAAAAAATACTAGTTTTTGTATTTTTTAACTTGAAATTACTTATTCGAACAATGTATTTTTTTGTTCTTTATTCATTCGATTAATCGAAGAAAATTAAAATTTTATTCGATCACGCGATTAATTAAAAAAATTATTAAATTTCATTCGATCAACTTCAATGTCGATCAATTGACAACAATAGTCTTTACACAAATAATTTCAAAGAAATTTGAGAAAATTAAAAAAAAACCCAAAAATTTGTCTTTTAAAAAATTACGAATAATATGGTATACTTTTTTTATTTAAATACATATTACTTAAAAAATTTATACTAAATATATAATTTTATTGCATATACTATTCACTAATAAAATACTCAACATTTACTTTCAAATTAATTTAAAAGAGTAAAAAAAAATTGATTTCGTAAAGGCGGAAAATTTTAACAGAAAAAAGTGATCATACGATCATCTAAATTTTTCGCTATTCATCCATTGCATTGTAATCTTAAGTATATATATATATTCTTCACTTGGAAACTTCTCAAATATTTTGACAATTAAGTTCATTCAAAGTCGCCTGGCAAACCTAATGTATGTGTTTAAAAACAAAAGACTTAGAACACAAACATTATTATAGTTGAAAATAAATATATAACTCAATAGACGTATACTACACGATGATTTTGTAATACTTTTGAATAAATGGCAGAATATACATTTATTTAGTATTCTGGACAAAATGTGTTTAAAATCTATTTTATACCATTCTGACCACGCACATGAACTCTGTAAGTCTATATATTGAAGATCCAGAAACAAGACTTTTCAATATTGAGATAGTTGAAATTCCTAATATATACTTAATTCGTAATAATAACTTAAAAATTATGAGAGATAAATAGTATATTCAATTATATTCATGAGCCTTATCGAGATCTTTAAAAAGATATTTAAAATTGAAACAAAAATTTTCTATCACAGAGGTATCCTATTTTAAAAATAGGGGTCTTGTTTTGATATTTATTTCTGTTAATTATGAAATTTACATTAATTAAAAAAAATACACGTATTTCTCAGCTGGAGAATAGATTAACACAACACAGATAACTAAAATTATATTTAAGACCAAAATTGTATACAATTTTGTATAGAGTCACTTTGAAATTTATAGTCGATCAAGAACTTCTTTTTACTTTTTGAGACTTTCAGAGAGTACCTTCTATGTGACTTGTGTTTATTTGTAGATAGATTCCTATGAAATTTGGTTTATATTATTTTTGTCAAATGAACTGGAAAATATAGTCAATTACACTGATCTATAAAGAAATCCTATTTAAACAAAAGTAGGTAGAATGTCATAATTTGATATGCTAAATTAGAATCTGAAAGCGATTACACTAAATATTTCCTATTCGCTGTATGAACAAATATCGATAAGTTATACTAATTGTAATTACTTTTTATTAAATACATTAAACTCCTTAAAAGTGTTATACTTTTAAAGGAGAAAAAATATTTTTTGCAAACCAGTGGAATACATCCATGAATTTGGAATTTATGAGTATTAGAATCCTATTCAGGGAAGAATTTTATATGCCAAGCAATAGATGAATTATAACTAATTTCCGTATTTATCATTTTCTTGTCAAATCGCAACATGTACTTTGTTAAAAAGGTTTACATGTATAGCCAGATTGACGGACACACAGATAACTTTAAGTCAACTCAGAAAGTGACTTTTTTCTTGATATGATTTAAAGTGAGTGAAAAATCTAAATAAAGTAGGAATATTTAAAAAAAAAGTTGCTGGACTTTTCAATCGCTTAAAAAATTTGGAGAATTTAAAAATTAATCAAAGTCATTAAGAATTGAATTAGATAGAAAAAATTCCTATTTAAGGTTTTTTATTATGTTAATTTAAGCCTACTTACGCTATTCAGCAAGGAATATTTGTTTCCTCCCTTAATTTAGAGTAGGTGGACTAAATGGAAATTGACGTGCGAAAGAAGTATCTGCTTATAATTTTCTCCTATCATGTATTGATTTTTATTATGTCTAACAATGAGTATAATTCTCCAAAAGTCTCGAGGAGTCAATTTTCATAATATATGGCTTATTTTAATTGGTATATAACTTACCTTACATTTATGATAAAATCTTAGTTTTGCATAAACAATTTATTTTTTTCCGAATAACTTCGAAATTATTGAGCGAGTGTGAAGTACGATACCCTACACTATTTTGTATGAGCATGAAAATTCGGGAAGGGGACTTATATTACACCTGTGGCCAATTTTACTGAATGTAAAATAAAATATACAAATACAGAATAATGCATTGATACTAACATCTATATGATTTTATGCAATTCCAGGAATTGCCCCATATGGGAGTTATGGTAAATTATATATTAAAATATTCTTATTTTTAAGACATTTTTGAGTGTTTAAACTCTATTCTGGAGGACATTTGTATGGAGTCTAGGTGAAATAATGGACCGATCACAATGAATTTCAATAGACTTAGTCCTTGTGTCATAGAAGTCCTACATGCCAAATTTCATTGAATTATCTTTAAAATTGCGACCCGCACTTTATGCAAAAGATTTACATGGACAGCCAGCCAGACGGATAGACGGACATCTTTGGATCGAATTAAAAAGTGATTCTGAGTCGATTGGAACATATTAAGTTGGGTGTTGGATAATTTTTTCTATACGTTATAAACATCAGCACAAACACATAATACCCCAACCACATGGTGGTGTAGGTTATAAACAATAATATTTTTTCTATATTCAACTCAACAATACCCATCATTTTAGTGGCTTTCCTGCTAAATTTATTTTAATGAAATACTCTAATTTCCCTATATTGAACACCATTATAACAGACTCAATTTAAAAACTTTTCCATCCACACACACATTAAATTGTCAACTGCTACAAATGTACGACTTAAACATGCAATTTAATTACTTTTATTCGTTTTAATAATTTAAACTATTTAACTACTCTATTTTTTAAATAAAGCTAAATGCTTAATGCAATATTACTTGAAAATATCTGTAATTTTTAAAGATTACAAAATACACATTTCCATAAAACAATTAATTAAATGTTTACGAATATGACAGTTAAAGATTGCTTTCTATCATTACACTGATACGATTTGAAATATTTTATTTGAGCTTTTAAACAACAGCTCTAATTAATCCTTTATGTTTTAGTTTTTTTTTTTCATTTTTTCACTCGCCAACAATTGTTGCTAAAGAAAAAAATACAAATAACACAAGCCTCTTAAATGTTAATACAGACGAAATGTATGTATATATTTGTTTGTCTAAACATACTCAGAGGAGTACTGACTGGGAGTTTTTGGGGGTAGAAGGTGATTAAAAGTTAGATTATACAAGGAATTTATATTTAGTATAAAATTTTTTGGGATATAATTTTTGATCCCAATAATTTAAACTTGAAAGCCAACACTTACATTTTGCATAACACATAGCCAATAAATGATAACTCTATAATTATTTAATTTTTAGATCAATCAATTACATGTCGATAATGGCTGAAAGTTATGTTAACGGCATAAAGATTTTCTGTAATAAACTGGCTACACATTATCAGGATTATTAAAATATTAATGTCGATCTATCAAATATTATTTTAATCCATTATGTTGTACATCACTGCCCTGATAAAATAAAATATTTAACAATCCATTATGCGTATTAAATGTTGTAAGAAAAACCACGCCTCGAACGCATAAACAAAATACTGTAACATTTTTCTTTTTTTATTTTCTTCGCTCGTTTATTCATTCATTACTGCTGACTTAAGTTGAGATATATTTTGTTGGTGGGGATTTTTTTTTTTTTTTTGCTTTACTTTAGATATTTTGCAACACGCATACTGTATGACAAATTGTGTAAATACATGAGATACTAATACTTTATATTTTTATACATTTTTTGTTAACAATGTTTTTTTAAGTATTTCTGTTTTGAGAAAAAAAAGTAAGACTTCTGGTGTTGTTTAACTGTTTGGTGTCACTTACTCTACAGAGATACTGTTGCATAAGTTGTTTCAGCGTATCTAACACTAGTGTCTATCCATCTGTTTGTCCGTCCATCTATCTGTCTGCTCGTTTGTTTATCTGTCTATCTATATGAGTGAGTATTTTATAAATTTTATGATTTTTTATTATTATTTTGTTGTTGGATATATATCAACGCCTTGCTAACCATACTTACTAAATATATTTCGGTTTTATTAAGCATATGATTTTTATTTAAAATATCATAATTATTTTATATGCTGTAAACGGAAAAGTTTTGATATAAATTTACATTGTTGCACAGAAATTTTAATAGTATAGTAGCAAAAAGTTGTATTCTTTAGTACTATAGATCCTTCCTGATCACACTTTGTACACTCCTAATTAAGATACACATATGGCAATAAAATTTAAAGGCTCTTACTATTTTAACGTTGGTCGGGAAAAAAATCGTTTCCTACAGACGAATAGTTGGACTAGATGAATTTTGATGTACTAAATACGAATCTGCTTTCATTTTTTTCCATCAGATCTGGATATTTTTATGGACGTATCGAATATTTCCCCCATAAAAAGGCCATTATATGAGTATATATCATTATAACTTAAGAGCGCACAGTAGTCGAAATACCCATTCTAGGTATTAAATTCGTAACTGGATAAGAACGAAGTCTAGTGTTCATTTTTGTATTGAATTGCTTAAATAACTAATTTGTTCACAACTTGTGCAATGCCAGAGCTTAATAGAATGCTACGCCCATATTTTACGCCCATTTTTTAAAAACAGTTATTATTCACGTTACTGATGAAGTGAATTACATTAAATTCGACTCACTTCTACACAATACAAGATATGCTCTGTGATTAAAACAGTTTGTTTACTGAGAACCACGTCCCCATTAAGCCCACTTTGACACAGCTATGTTACTATATTTGCTACAATATTACCTTCTAATTTTAGAACCTATAAATATGACATTTAGGCCGTATGTAGTATACATTATTGGATTAGTAATAAGATATGGATGCCCGCTCATATTCGAAGTCCCTTTTTTAATATATATGAATCATAATATTATGTTGATACTATTATATACGCACTTAAGAGAGATTTCCGAAAGTAGGACTTATAAGGAAGCTACAGTTAACTATGGACCGATACTGATAAAACTTCTTACTTTAGTTTCTACTTATATAAATTTTTTGTGCCAATAATAATCATAATGCTAATGTTTATATGGAATTTAAACTGATTTTCGGATCTCGGGGTTTATATGAGATCTATGATCAATTGTAGGTCGATCTTCATTAAATTTGCCACAGGTATTTATAATTAAAAATAAATTTATTTGTAGATGTAAATGAAATAATGAACAGATCATAACCAATTTCAGTATGCTTCGTCCTTGTACAATAATAACTATTCCAAGAAAATTTCAGCAATATATCTATAAAAAACGACCTATACATTCATAAAACATGGGTGAATTCACTACATATAAAAAGTCCATCAACCAGTAAAGATCGTCAATAAACCGAATTATTGAACCAAACAAGAATTGAACCGAATCCGATCGGATCCCAAAAACTATAGAGTATAACACTTTAAATATACGATCACAAATGTTACTTTCTGCAATAAATTTAAAAAAAAATTAGATAAACACATGCAACAAAAATTCGTTCTTTCATTAATATGTACCTTCAATTTCAGAAAAAACTTCAGTTTTTAAAATTAAATATCACGTTCGATAAAATGGCAAAAAACATATAAATGAATAGGTGTCATATTCTTTAAATACGATTGCTGCAACATATGCTATTTTCGATCGCTTACAGTTTTGCGGATATTTGAAACAAAACATAAGTAAAAATGCTAATTTACTCATGAAGTATTGATAATCTGTACACTATAAATTATATGTCGATTTAAAGCTTTCAAAATTAAATAGCGCTGGAGAAGTAATTTCGGCCACTGTCGAATGGTGTGTACGATTTATGTAAATGATATACCAAAAGATGCAGACTAAAAATGCCTTCAGGCCATTTACATGCTCAACATTTACGAAATTATTTAGAAATTAATAACCGAAAAAAAATTTCGCAGAAAATTGAAGATTTTTTTTTCTTAAAAGTTCCTTTAAGAAGTGAAAGCGTCAGAAATGTTGCTGGTAGTACTAAGAATAAAAATTAATGCACAATAAAATAAATAAAAATATTTAAATAAATAAGCATTTATAGAGATGCTGATTATAATTATATTCAGGTTATCTTAACATTATTTTTTTTAACCGATCAATATTTTTTGATATATATTATTGCGATCATTTTTTAATGCAAGTAACTTTCTTTTAGTCCATAAAATGTGTACCTTTCTATATTTTCGCTGACTTAAAAACACCATATAATCGTGACAACTATGGTAAACTTCGTGCTGTCCACGCTATGTGCCTTAGCAAAATCTATTTAGACAAAAGTGTCCTATTTTCAACTATCAACGACATTTGACTTAAATTTATGGTCCCGATCAATTATATTTATCGCCTTTCTAATATCTATATATCCAAAGTTTCTAAAAATTTCAATTTGTTATATAAAAATGCAAAGAAAAAAAGTGCAATTTTTTGCGTAATTTTCAAAAAGTCCATAAATTTTTTTATTTTTTATTAAATTAACTTTTAATGTTCCTTCGATTTTATTGTGTAAAATAACAAAAAACTAAATTCAGGTAATAATCCATGCTATTCTATGTGAATCTGTGAATGCGCCTCGCGAAAAACTTGCGCTTTTGTTTTCCAAATTTTGAGACTATTTACTTCATTGACTATTCAGCGTACTTTAACGATGTATAGCGCAAAATACGTTGTAGACTGTTTCCATACGCAGAGAAAAAACATGGTTATAGAATGATCAGTACAACAATATTATGTTCTCATTGTTAATTATATTGAATTTTAATAACTCTGTGTTCATGATAGCAAAGATTTTGATTCAATTTTGTTATTTAATCTTTACACTCAACTAGATATTTAATAGGATTGACTACAAAAAATTATGCCTTTATAATATTTTTACCAAAAACAAAATTTTGTTAATATGAAACATATCATTACTTCTACAACCATTAAATATATGCAGCCATTTTCCTTTTTCTTAAACCATATTCTGTTTTTAAACAGAAAATATTATTATTGCATATATATATATAAATATATTTATATAAAATTTCTCAATAATGACATTATTATTGTTATTAATATTATTATTATTATTATTATTATTATTATTATTATATGATAAGATGAATAATAATATGATAGGATTGGATAACAATATGATAACATGAGGTAATAATATAATAAAAGGGAATCATAATATGAAAATGTGGTATAATAATATAATAAGATCGTTTAATTATATGTAAAACTATAATCATAATATGAAAAAAAACCATAAAAGCGGATACAATATGACAAATTGGAATCAGAATAATTATTACTTATAATCATTTCCATTTTTTGCTGTGATCATATGTTTCATTCATAATATATTGCTCTTAGATTATGGTCAACTATATTTTGTCTCTGTGTTCAGATTATATCTAGGAAAATTGATAATATTCGTCTAAGGAATCGACTGGCTAAAGGACTATCGTTAGCTTTCAGCCTTCTTTTGGCCTCACTTTTTCATGATCTTTTTCCGAACTCTTTCATTTCGCATTTCTATATCCTGTCACTCTTCCGAAGAGACTCATAATGAAGGTCACAGAGTGCATGTACAAGTTATCATCTAATGAATCTTGTATAACCCTTCTATACCTACCTACCTACCTTTATATATCCTTGAGGAATTTTGTTAATTAGAAGAGAATGAGTAATGACGATATAACAACTTGGAGTCAAAATATACTATTATTTAATAAGATACTTACCGGGGTATTCTGAATGTAAATGTAAGGGGTATCTTTCAAAAAACTCATATAACTTCTGCTATACATTTTTTGTTCTTTAATTATAGTAAACAACACCGCAGTGCAAAACTTTATTATTTGGATTCAAAGAAAAAATATTAAAATTAAATTTTTATGTTTTTGCGCAATATTTAAAAAGCAGTGTAAAATAATTATTAATGGTAATATTAGTGATAAATCCAATAATATTTGTCCTCAAAGAATATTAAAAACAAAATTAAATTTAAGCTTGTGAAACGATTAAAATAAAAGCCCGTTGAGTGGCAAAAAAAAAGAAAAGAAAAGTTTTAAATAGTTAAAAATAAATTGCCCCCTAATTAAGTCAATAAAAAATATTTATAGTTTATTAAATACTTATAATTAATGGAAGCATCATTAAGAACACTTTGTTAATGCTTTTTTGTTTAACTCTGAAATCATTTAGCTACTGTTTTCATGTTAAATTGCAATTAATTTAGTTAAAAAGTGGATAAATTTCCAACAGAAAAAAGAAAAATTGACATATATTAAAGAACAATAAACGTATATATTTTAAAAGTTGTTCTTTTTGTCAATTCATTTAACATTATACAAGTTTAAGAAAAATAATAATTGTGAACTTTATTTTTAATATGTATTTCAAAATAATTTTTAACAGATTTTGGACACTATTTTCATGCCTATTTAATTTTGATTTATCTTGTTGTAATTTTCGATAATTTTATAGTGTAACTCATGAGTACGAATTGCATACCGAGATTCCCGAAAAATTTGCAGTTTTCCATATCCCGATTTCCTGGAAATTTTGTCCGGCATTACCGGGAATTTTAAAAGCACATTAATGAAAGAAAACTGCATGAATTTTAGTAAAAACTTTTTATTTTATTATTATTTATTTTTTTTTTTTTACATTTTAATTTACATTTAATTTGAATTTTAATAACTCTGTGTTCATGATAGCAAAGATTTTGATTCAATTTTGTTATTTAATGTTTACACTCAACTAGATATTTAATAGGATTGACTACAAAAAATTATGCCTTTATAATATTTTTACCAAAAACAAAATTTTGTTAATATGAAACATATCATTACTTCTACAACCATTAAATATATGCAGCCATTTTCCTTTTTCTTAAACCATATTCTGTTTTTAAACAGAAAATATTATTATTGCATATATATATATAAATATATTTATATAAAATTTCTCAATAATGACATTATTATTGTTATTAATATTATTATTATTATTATTATTATTATTATTATTATTATTATTATATGATAAGATGAATAATAATATGATAGGATTGGATAACAATATGATAACATGAGGTAATAATATAATAAAAGGGAATCATAATATGAAAATGTGGTATAATAATATAATAAGATCGTTTAATTATATGTAAAACTATAATCATAATATGAAAAAAAACCATAAAAGCGGATACAATATGACAAATTGGAATCAGAATAATTATTACTTATAATCATTTCCATTTTTTGCTGTGATCATATGTTTCATTCATAATATATTGCTCTTAGATTATGGTCAACTATATTTTGTCTCTGTGTTCAGATTATATCTAGGAAAATTGATAATATTCGTCTAAGGAATCGACTGGCTAAAGGACTATCGTTAGCTTTCAGCCTTCTTTTGGCCTCACTTTTTCATGATCTTTTTCCGAACTCTTTCATTTCGCATTTCTATATCCTGTCACTCTTCCGAAGAGACTCATAATGAAGGTCACAGAGTGCATGTACAAGTTATCATCTAATGAATCTTGTATAACCCTTCTATACCTACCTACCTACCTTTATATATCCTTGAGGAATTTTGTTAATTAGAAGAGAATGAGTAATGACGATATAACAACTTGGAGTCAAAATATACTATTATTTAATAAGATACTTACCGGGGTATTCTGAATGTAAATGTAAGGGGTATCTTTCAAAAAACTCATATAACTTCTGCTATACATTTTTTGTTCTTTAATTATAGTAAACAACACCGCAGTGCAAAACTTTATTATTTGGATTCAAAGAAAAAATATTAAAATTAAATTTTTATGTTTTTGCGCAATATTTAAAAAGCAGTGTAAAATAATTATTAATGGTAATATTAGTGATAAATCCAATAATATTTGTCCTCAAAGAATATTAAAAACAAAATTAAATTTAAGCTTGTGAAACGATTAAAATAAAAGCCCGTTGAGTGGCAAAAAAAAAGAAAAGAAAAGTTTTAAATAGTTAAAAATAAATTGCCCCCTAATTAAGTCAATAAAAAATATTTATAGTTTATTAAATACTTATAATTAATGGAAGCATCATTAAGAACACTTTGTTAATGCTTTTTTGTTTAACTCTGAAATCATTTAGCTACTGTTTTCATGTTAAATTGCAATTAATTTAGTTAAAAAGTGGATAAATTTCCAACAGAAAAAAGAAAAATTGACATATATTAAAGAACAATAAACGTATATATTTTAAAAGTTGTTCTTTTTGTCAATTCATTTAACATTATACAAGTTTAAGAAAAATAATAATTGTGAACTTTATTTTTAATATGTATTTCAAAATAATTTTTAACAGATTTTGGACACTATTTTCATGCCTATTTAATTTTGATTTATCTTGTTGTAATTTTCGATAATTTTATAGTGTAACTCATGAGTACGAATTGCATACCGAGATTCCCGAAAAATTTGCAGTTTTCCATATCCCGATTTCCTGGAAATTTTGTCCGGCATTACCGGGAATTTTAAAAGCACATTAATGAAAGAAAACTGCATGAATTTTAGTAAAAACTTTTTATTTTATTATTATTTATTTTTTTTTTTTTACATTTTAATTTACATTTAATTTGAATTTTAATAACTCTGTGTTCATGATAGCAAAGATTTTGATTCAATTTTGTTATTTAATGTTTACACTCAACTAGATATTTAATAGGATTGACTACAAAAAATTATGCCTTTATAATATTTTTACCAAAAACAAAATTTTGTTAATATGAAACATATCATTACTTCTACAACCATTAAATATATGCAGCCATTTTCCTTTTTCTTAAACCATATTCTGTTTTTAAACAGAAAATATTATTATTGCATATATATATATAAATATATTTATATAAAATTTCTCAATAATGACATTATTATTGTTATTAATATTATTATTATTATTATTATTATTATTATTATTATTATTATATGATAAGATGAATAATAATATGATAGGATTGGATAACAATATGATAACATGAGGTAATAATATAATAAAAGGGAATCATAATATGAAAATGTGGTATAATAATATAATAAGATCGTTTAATTATATGTAAAACTATAATCATAATATGAAAAAAAACCATAAAAGCGGATACAATATGACAAATTGGAATCAGAATAATTATTACTTATAATCATTTCCATTTTTTGCTGTGATCATATGTTTCATTCATAATATATTGCTCTTAGATTATGGTCAACTATATTTTGTCTCTGTGTTCAGATTATATCTAGGAAAATTGATAATATTCGTCTAAGGAATCGACTGGCTAAAGGACTATCGTTAGCTTTCAGCCTTCTTTTGGCCTCACTTTTTCATGATCTTTTTCCGAACTCTTTCATTTCGCATTTCTATATCCTGTCACTCTTCCGAAGAGACTCATAATGAAGGTCACAGAGTGCATGTACAAGTTATCATCTAATGAATCTTGTATAACCCTTCTATACCTACCTACCTACCTTTATATATCCTTGAGGAATTTTGTTAATTAGAAGAGAATGAGTAATGACGATATAACAACTTGGAGTCAAAATATACTATTATTTAATAAGATACTTACCGGGGTATTCTGAATGTAAATGTAAGGGGTATCTTTCAAAAAACTCATATAACTTCTGCTATACATTTTTTGTTCTTTAATTATAGTAAACAACACCGCAGTGCAAAACTTTATTATTTGGATTCAAAGAAAAAATATTAAAATTAAATTTTTATGTTTTTGCGCAATATTTAAAAAGCAGTGTAAAATAATTATTAATGGTAATATTAGTGATAAATCCAATAATATTTGTCCTCAAAGAATATTAAAAACAAAATTAAATTTAAGCTTGTGAAACGATTAAAATAAAAGCCCGTTGAGTGGCAAAAAAAAAGAAAAGAAAAGTTTTAAATAGTTAAAAATAAATTGCCCCCTAATTAAGTCAATAAAAAATATTTATAGTTTATTAAATACTTATAATTAATGGAAGCATCATTAAGAACACTTTGTTAATGCTTTTTTGTTTAACTCTGAAATCATTTAGCTACTGTTTTCATGTTAAATTGCAATTAATTTAGTTAAAAAGTGGATAAATTTCCAACAGAAAAAAGAAAAATTGACATATATTAAAGAACAATAAACGTATATATTTTAAAAGTTGTTCTTTTTGTCAATTCATTTAACATTATACAAGTTTAAGAAAAATAATAATTGTGAACTTTATTTTTAATATGTATTTCAAAATAATTTTTAACAGATTTTGGACACTATTTTCATGCCTATTTAATTTTGATTTATCTTGTTGTAATTTTCGATAATTTTATAGTGTAACTCATGAGTACGAATTGCATACCGAGATTCCCGAAAAATTTGCAGTTTTCCATATCCCGATTTCCTGGAAATTTTGTCCGGCATTACCGGGAATTTTAAAAGCACATTAATGAAAGAAAACTGCATGAATTTTAGTAAAAACTTTTTATTTTATTATTATTTTTTTTTTTTTTTTTACATAAGCTAAAAATCCAACTGGGAACTATATTTTAGAATATTTCTATATGTAGTAAATTTTTAGGTACAACTTTTTATATGGGATGACTCTATTTTAAATATACAGTAATATATAATTACACTTTTTTTTAATTTTCTGAAAATTTTTGAAAAAAGTCAAATATTGTTGTTATAAAATATTTTGAAAAATTGTTTTGTTGTTGTAATATCCGAAATGTGTAGAGTAGATTATGGTATTTTCTGAAAAAGTAACGGTATTTGTTTCTGACATTGAAGAAAAAGATATTTTGTCTTTACACACCATTTTTTATATTTAAAAATAATTTACTCAGCTTCAAAAATCAATTATTTACGCTTAGTAATTTCTAATGGTGGTCCAAAATCTTTACAAAGTCGAAAAAAATCTAAAAATACAGGCAAAAATGATGAAAACCTTTAAGAGCTAAAATGAGATTTAAATGAAGGTATAAAATAGTACAAATAACAAATCGTAAAATTTTTAATAAAAATATTTCCTTATATGCATTACATATTTGCATTTTAAAGAGAAATTAGCAAAACTCTGTCATAAAAATTTAACATGGTTTAAAATATTTGTAAAATTCTCGGTAGTCATTCATTTATTCAGCGATAAAGTGTGATATTTTGAAAGATTGTGACGTTCGCATTATAAGAAGTGTAAGTGGTCCTATAGTTATTATTATTGTTATTTTTTTTTTTTTTTTTTTGATTTTCGAAAAAAATTTAAGTACAAAAATTTGATTTATTTGAATTACATAGAAAATTCAATACAAAAGTAAAATCAATAATAATGTAGTCTGGTAACATTTAGAAATCACATATTACATTGGAAAAAAACGATTGTGAAAATATTGAATTACACTTATGAAAACATCATAACCTAAAAAAATTTAGAAATCATACTTTCTCGCTGAAGAAAGATAACAACTGAGAATTTTGCAAGTATTTTAAAGGTTATTTAATTTTGATGACAGATTTTCGCAAATTTTCCATATAAATATTTTCTTTTCATATAAAGGACCATCAATGGCAATTGTTAGGCATAAATAATTGATTTTTGAAGCTGTGTAAATACTTTTGAAATAAAAAATACTTAATAAGTTTTCTTTTAATATCAGAAATAAATGCTGCTGCTGTTTCGGCAATTACCACAATCTACTCTATACATTTATAACATTACAACAAAACAATTTTTCAAAATATTTTATAACAACAACAATATTTGACTTCTTTTCCGAATTTTAAAAAATCAAAAAGTGTAAATATATATAACTATGACGGTATGTACGCTGCCTGCCACTTAAATAAGGAATCACATTTTTTTAACTTTAATTAAGTATATATCCTAAACTAAAGTTCAAATTATTGGCTTTAGTTTTCTGAAGAAATAAAAAATATAAATATTTTGCTATACTAAAATTATGCATTTATTTAAAGACATGTAATTCTGTGGTACTATTTCGTGTATCACTTGAATAACGAATTCTTTTAATATTAATCAGGAAGGCTATAATTTGAATTTTTTTAGAGAATTTTTAATTTGATAGCTTTTAAATAGCTTTTATTCGAAATGGGACGTGGTAAGGCTCTTAATAACTCTGAAAAAGAAAAAATTCTGATTTTGAAATCTCTTGGACAGTTGTGTACAATTATTTAAATAATGTGGAAAAATATGCAAAAAAACATGAAAGGGCAGAAGAAAATGGCAACAACTCCAAAAGAAAGACGAAAAATTCTTAGAATTGCATCAGATTCTGCCATGTCGGTATCAAAAATACGTAAAAAAAGTGGAGTCAGTGCCAGTCTAAGAACAGTGCATTGTATTTTAAAGTCGTGCAAAAAAAACCACCACCTAATGAAAAACTCAAATCACAACATCTACAGTTTGCAAAAAATATAATGACATGGTCCGACAAATGGTTTAAAGTTGTATTTTCCGATGAAAAAAGTTTAATATTGATGGTCTCGACGGGTGTAACTATTACTTCCATGACCTAATTAAGGAAGAATTATTTTTGAGCCGCAGACACAGCCGAGAGGGCGGAATAATGGTATGGGGTGCCATTTCGTATTATGGTACCATAGAATTGGTTCTTGTATCCAAAAAAAATGACTGCAACGACTTACAAAAACATTCTGGAGGAAGAATTTCCACGACAACGCTCCGATACATACCGCCAGAGCAGTAAAACAATGGATTAATCAAAAAGTTGTTCAAATTTTGGATTAGACCCCTTATTCACCAGACCTGAATCTAATTGAAAATTTCTGGGGTTGGCTTGCAAGAAAAGTTTATGAGTTATTTCTAAAAATGGTAGCTGTACTCATTACTAATTGAATGCTAGAAGATAATAACTTTCATTTTTATAACCTAAAATTTAAAAATAAATTACAGTTTGCTTAGTTTTAAAATATTCCTTATTCAAGTGACACACGAAAAAGTACCACGGAAATACATGTCTTTAAATAAATGCATAATTTTAGTATAACAAAATATGTATATTTTTTATTTCTTCAGGAAACTAATGCCAACACTTTGAAATTTGGTTGCGCAAAAAATTATTTTTTTCTGAACTTTAGTTTAAGAGATATACTTAATTAAAGTTAAAAAAAATGTGATTTCTTATTCAAATTGCATGCAGTGTATGTACTTTATACATTAGCCAGTAGTGTAGACATGCGGAATTTGTCTCATAGAAATTTGACAAAGTATTAAAAAAGTTAAGAGAAAAAGTAAATAGTGAGTCCAACTAATCATTAATTATTCATACAATTTTTAATTGGAAAGCTACAGAAAATATTCTCAGTTATGATGAAGAACGTCTTATCGAATCTATAGTATATATCCGATATCTTTCTAAGAACTGATTTCAACAGACAGACCCTGGTGAAGGGTATAAAAATATATTTGAAAATATTTGGCACTAAACTGGTTTCCGCACGGCCAAAAACGAATGCAGCAGTGCAGATTTAATGAGAAAAGTCAACTTTTCAAAAGACTTTTTAATTGTACAAAAAGCATATTTTAGTGAAATATTTTTGCAATTATCTTCACTTATTATTTAAAATAAATATCTATCTTCAGTCCGACCAGTAGTTTAGGAGATACAGATTTATTACCAAAAAGTTTTGCGATTGGCCCTCTGTGAACCATGTCGGACATTCACTATAACGAATTTTAAATCTGTTTGATTTCTATATTTGTCCTCTTTTGTAATAAATTTAATAAATAATTTTAGTTGTTTACTAAATGCATTTTAGATGCAAGTGCATTCTTCAGATGCATTTTTGAATTTGTTCCCTCCCTACGATTTTGTTTTATTTTATATTAAAAAGTAGTTTAATTTAAATTAAATTTAGATTCTTTTTGTGACCGAAGTATTTACAATTTTTAATAATTTTAAGAAACAAATACAAATTAAACCACATACGTAGGTGACAGCTTTAATTTATTAAAAAATTATTTTATTGATAGTTATATATGCTTTAAAATAAATAATTCAAAAATAAAATTTTTGTTATAACTTGTATTAGATACATTTGCAATTTCTCAAGAGTATTTTCTATAAAATTTCTTCAACGAAAATTTTTTAAAAAGATATTTGATTAAAATTTGACAATATTACTAATTATTGATATATAACTTTATTCGGCTTGGCGGAATCTATTTACCCACCATTTACAACCTTTTTAAATTTTCACCTTATATGGGGGGGTGGAGTAAAGTACGCGGGCCACCCACATTTTTTGTTTCCGAGTTTATATTCGTCCTTGAACTATTTGTAGGAAATTTCGTTAAAGTTTAACCTTATATGAAAGGTGGGCGTAAAAGTAGGCGAACCATGCCCATTTTTGGTGTCTGCGTTCACGTTTGTCCTTGAATTATTTGTACAAAATTTCGTTGATGTATATGCTTTTTCGTAAAAGATATCGGTCGAAAAGTATAAACTGGAGTTACGACAAATTTTGTATAGGATAAATATTTAAGCCAAATTTCGTCCCCCTAGTCCGCCCGAGCCCTATCCTGCATTCAACAAACAAACGAACAAACGGACGGACGTTGATCGCCTTAGTTTTTTACGAGGATCCAAAATATATATACTTCATGGGGTCTAAGATGATTATTTTAATATGTTGTATATGGAATGACAAACCAAATATACCCCCATAATTTTGTGATGGTGGGTATAAAAATATAGCTTCGCATCACAAAAAACTTAAATTGAATTGTTTAGTCTATATATCAAATTTTTTATTTAAGAATATAAGAAATCAAAGAGGGAGGTAGTTTTTAAAAAATAATTGACCTAAGGTATTTTTCAGATATGGAATTCATATATATATATATATATATATATATATATATATATATATATATACTGAAGTAGTTTCTAGGTAATAAGGCGTCATTATTATTTTCCTACTCCGTATTATATAAATAAGTACTCAATAGTATACTTGCACAGCAATACTGCAATCACGTGGATGAGTTAGCTAGAGCGCTGGATTATCAACCAGAAGGTTATTGGTTCAATCCCATTCTGATGCTGTTAGTTTTTTATAATATAATGTCTAAATAGATATTTTATACTAAAAAAAAATTGTTTGCCACTTAGAAATTTAAGTATGAGATGGTTTACTGAGTAAGACGTTAGTCATTAAAAACTAATGCTTAATTTGTGTTTTTATTTTAGTTTAGGTACATATTTTTGAGCACCCCTAGAGTCTACAAATAACTACATGAATTTGTGAACAACCCGAAAAAACTAACTAGTTATTCAGGTAAAAAATAATTAGTTTATTTCTGTTTCCAATTATACCTGCTTGCTTACCAGGAAAGCAAAGTTTTTTTCTGGGTATTTAGTATGAAGCAATTTATATTTTCCTTCCATTTATCTATTCTGGACAACACTGATTCGAAGCTGGATTTAAATATTGCATATAGAAATGCTACTCCCGCGAAATATATAAAACTTTTTAGCAATTCATATCTAGCGCCTATATTCAAAACCCTTTATCTCGATAAACGCTACTTTTCAGGAGAGCAACAAAACTGTTTATTTCTCTTATTTTGCAAATATTCAAAAATTTTTCTTTGCAATATTTGTTTAAAACCACGACTAAATCTTACGTATAATTTTCTTTTAATATTATACTACTCTTATCGGAACAGAGAGAATAATATCTGTCATACAAAACAAAATAATAATTATAATTATAATAAAAATTATTTATGGCTTAAATGAAAAACTATTCCAGCAAAAGTTTTAAAATTATTTGGAAATAATTTCCTTATCAAGAATCATAACTTATATGAAAATAGGACAGACAGCTCTAGGGGAATTGTTAGATCCCATACTATATATATGTTATATGTTATATTTAAATTATCAAAAAGTAAGGTAATTCGTCAGAGATATAAAGGATTTTTCACTAAAAAATAAAAATAAAATATTTATTTTGTAAGACAGAGGGATACAAAAACGTTGATAAAATGGGAAAAACTTTAAATTTTCCTCTGAAATTTATATCGTAAATGGGCGTTGTTATAGGAAATTAATGGAATCGAAAACGCATTTTCATAAAATCCTGAGATACAGGGTTTTGAGTATAAGCCCTAGATATATTTTGAAAATAAATGCCCTAGATATATTTTCAAATTAAATCGATACAAAAGTTGATAACCCGTATACTTTGATTGCAAATGAAAGCAGTTTAGTAGTTCAAAAGTTGTAACGACTCTTCATTTTATTTAAAAATGTACAACAATAATAGTTTAAATAGTTATTATGTGTTCTAATACACACGCACTTAAATTACACATTTTATACAGCCCACTTTAATAATGTACAATAATATACAGCCAAGGCAGTTGATTTGTCTTTACTTAATTAGACTGACTCAATGGTGTTCCCACGGCCAATTTATATACTGCACTGCCATCTAGATACTTCTCGAAAGCTCTAGTATATTCGAATTTTTAGAGCTTTCGATGTCAATGTTAGCAGTTTCAACATTTAGTGTTGCAAAAGTTACAATGGTGAAAGCTTTTTATTCAATGTTGTATGTTTACAACTATGTTAATAATTTCTACAGATATGTTAATTGCTGTTAACATAAACAGAAAAGTCTAGAAGCATTAATAACGGTTGAGAAGTATTATTTAATTTTGAACCAGCCGTTAAAACCGTTATATTCGAATTTAAGTACAATTTCTTAACAATATTTTGACTTTGCAAATATCGGCACAAATACATTGTACCCTTCTACGCAAGGTGAAGTAGGATAGAAGTAAAAAATTTAAATGTTTTCTGAGAAAAATTTCTCAAATGACAGTTCTATCGGATCAAGATTTTTATTGGACGCAATTCTTGGGAAAATTGTCTATGAAATGTTATAAATCATTGGACGGACAAATGCAGACTTATTTTAATCAGCCTGTTAAAAACCAAAAATAAAAACTCAAAAAATTTTAACATGAAATTAAGTTTTTGGAAACTGAATTTGGGGGGAGCATTCGTCACTTTTTGTTTAAAGTTCTCTATTCCCATAACCCTTAACTATATATGTAAAATTTCTTTTGTACTAAATAGTTCGATATGTTGGCTTTAATTTAAGTCCTTTTCATTTATACTATCTCTTTGCTAACTTTTTTTTTTGTGAATTTCTGAGGTGAACAAAAACGGCGAAATTATCCCAACCCATGGAGTACATTCAACAAGTGATGAAGGCAGAATCATTTGCCTATATGTGATAATCTCTTATTTTATTTAAAAAACGCAATTGAAAACATAGAAAAAATAATATTTTTAATTTTATTTTATATAAAATATATAACTATTCAATGAATAAAGCAGATAAAACAGCAGTGTCTAGTGAAAATCACCAAATGATTTTTTTGTTTAAATTCTGAAACCTCTAGAGAGTCCATGTGTATAGTAAAAAATATACAGAAAGTAAGTACCTCGTAGTTGATTGCGATGTTCATGGAGGATAATTAGGTCAGACTTACCAACAGTCTGGCGAAAATTCCAATGAAAATGAATTTATTAAAACATTCTAACAAATTTATAATACGAAAAAATCTTCATTAAATTCAAAAACTAAGAAAGTTTTCACAGAAAGTAGTCACAGCTATCTATTCCTCTTAAACGTAAATTGAAAATATCAAAGTTTGTTTCATGAAATATCTCCGATAAAGGAAAAGAAAATCAATTGAAGCCACAAAAATTGTTACTTCATTTTCAAGATAATTGGCAACGTAGACCTGCCCCCATGGCGAATGCTCCCCTTCTACCCTACTCTTATTTTAGGGAGAAAACATAACATAATAATTAGTGCTATCAACACACCAATTCGTTATTGGTTAAAATGTATTTTAATTTATGAGTTATAAGCTCTTTGCTTTTGTCTTTATAAATATTAATTTTTATATAAACAAATTTTACTTTCTTAAGCAACAAAGCAGGCGTAAAGCTGTGGAAAAAATTTGTTTGTTATCATTCAGATATCTCAATGTCTGTTAGATAACTAAACTTTCTTTTAATTCCGTGAATTTTTACATATATTTCTATAGATTTCTGCTTAAAAACTGTGAGAAGAATATCGCTCAAAATATGAGTTTTTATAAATTGATTACAGAAAAAATATTAAGAAAATGTTAGTAATTCATCTTCACTTTCTTACCAGCGATTGAGAATCACGGGTAAAGTACATTTTGCCGATAAGAAACTTTCGAGTTTTCTTTCGAAATTGATCTCAGAAAATTTTGGGAGTTTAAAAAAGAAATATCAGAATTGTACAAAGCAATTTCTCTTGGCATTCTAGTAATCATGAAGTTAGTTCTAAAACTATAAATAGTTTTTTTTTAATTTACTGTAGTTCTCGAAATAAACCATTATATAGAGAATTAATAAGATCGCAGCCCATATTGTTATAACTACAGCATTTTTCAATCAGCTCAATAGTTTCAGAGGTAATAAACAAATTTTGTCGAACTTTTTTTATCATGAAAAATTTAAGCGACCAAAATTACTTTTTTCTATCTGGTCATCAAATGTTATTAAGTGTGTCTTATAAAATAATGCAAATACTTTTGGTTGGTTTTGTGCTTAAAAATCCGCAAAAGATATTAGTTTGTGTATTGCACATTAAACGAACCTATGGTTAAGGTATTAAAAATTTAGGTGTTTTGAATAATTATTAATTTATTATATCACTCCGGGTTATATTATCTATATTTCATTGTATAATTAATGAATAAAATTTAAAATACATTAAAATAAATTTACAAGTGGTAACGGTACTATGTTATATTTTTCTAATCAAGGTAGTAAATCTGAAAATTTATAATTTATTATATTTTAAAAATAATAGTAAGTATATATTACAAAAGGTATGGTTGCATATTTTCTTTTATATTCAACACTTGCACCAAAAATCTTTTGTTTTTCCCAAAATCTTCAATTCTTTTATATTGATATTTAAAGAAAAAAAATCATTAAACACGTTAACATGTGTTTCAAAATTAGCTGCACCTACAACCAATTTAACTCCAAATAAATACCAAAAATTCCCCCTTTTGCAGGAATTATACCAAAAACACAACATGACCTTCAGCTGAAGTTAAAAATTAAAAAAAAAAGAAATAATGCAAAAAAGACAATGTATAAAATTCTTTTCTCACGATTGTTAACTTTAACACTTTTTTTAAAACCAACAAAACCAAGTCTGATTGTTGCTCACAATCTTAATATAAATAAAAAAATAAACTACAAAATAAAAACATAAGCAATGACCAAAATAAAAATCATGACAAAAAACAGCTTCTTGTATATAACAAAAATAATCATAAAACCTTTAAAATACGAACAAAAAAAGAAACAAAATGAAATTAAGGCATGCAATACAAATTTAACAATATTTCAAATAAAAATCATAATACTTAATTGTTAATGCCAGTTATAAAATTTAAAAATAAAACAGTAGTTCGTTGTTTTGTTATTGCGCTACTGTTAAACATTTATCACTGTTAAACATTTATCACCAGAAATTATAAAAATATTTACAGGGAAAAAATTAAACAGATTAAAAGCACCAAAAAGCAAGTGACAAAATTTAGCCAAAAGCTTAAAAACAGATTTTAAACAATATATATATATATATATATATATATATATATATAAATAAATAAATATATATATATATATATATATATATATATAAAAACGTGAAAATTACCTTTTAAGAAATTTTTATGGCATTATTTTATTATTTTATTAAAAAATGTCACTTCAATTTTTTATTTTCGAAATGCTTCCTAAAATCATAAATTTAAATAAACGTGTACATTACTACAAACACCTGACCGCCTTAAACTTGTACTGCCCTGAAAATACTAATCAAAAGCCAGATCGTATAAAAAAATTTAAAACTACATTTAACTGAAATTGAAAACCTCGAGGATGTTGTTGTGAAACCATTGCACGCATATCTGTAAGTGTCTAAAAAAATGACCTAAAATTACACATTTAATGTGATGTATAGCGCTGTTTGCCATTTTATGCTTTTAAATCACTTTGTTTTGAGAAAAAAACAGAAAAAGAGAACAAAACGTAACAACAAAAACAATCCGTAACAGCAACAAAACAGTAGCATTTAACTTTTTTCAAGTTTGTCGCTTAAGTCTTTTGATTTTTTCCTCCTCGTTGTGTCAAAATCGTAATGTAGCAACAACAACTATTACTACTTACTTTATGACTGTGCGTGTTTCACTAAAGGATTTTTAGGTTGGTGTGTAGGATTTTGTTTATTTCCAAGTTTCATGAATTATTATATAAATCTGCAAATGCAATTTTCAGCACATAATATTCTTAAATTGTGAAGTGCATATAAAATGCCTCATTAAAAAATTACTAAAATATTTCATTGGTACATAGGAGTGTTTCGGTTTTTTTTTTTTTTCTTCTTGGCAAGGGGTTATGGATGTTCTCCACAATTCAATATAATTTAAATTGGTCTTAAAAAGTATTATATAAAATATTTTTCTATTTCATAATAGGCCGCAAATATTATAATTCACAAAAAAATAAATGTTTATATATTGGATTGTCCGCTACCAGTTGAATTAAAAGAAAGCAATGAAGATACCTTGGTATGTATAATTTTGAGGAGTGACTTTTGGGAAATATTTAATAAATATACAATTCCATTAAAGATAATTTATATTTTTAATTTCCACTTATGAATTTATTTCCTAGAGAACACCTCATTTAAGTATTTTATATTAGGTTCCATAGGATGCCGACTTTTCATAGAATTAAATAAAGAACGGGTGCATGGAAATTAGAAAGTGTTTGAAAGGAGTTTATTTTTACTGCAAGAAAAAAGTAACTATACATTTCTACACTCATATCAGCTTTGTCTTGTAACCATTCTTTTTTTTATTATTTAATTTAAGTAATATATTTAGTTTAATATCCAATAGGTTGCTGAGATCAATATTATATTCGCTGCCTAAAAAACGTTGTATTTGTTAAGCTAGTACGGGAAAGTTACAAAAAAAGTAAGTGAAAGTCTCCTCTTTTTAATCATTACAACAGCATCTATAGAAGTCATTATGCTTATTTGCTAGAGTTCCGAACCTACAGTATCCAGTAATAATTCTAATAATTTCCGTAGTCATATAAAGATTGTAATTCTATCTAAATTCAGCATTGCGCTGTAGTAAATGCTAGAATATGACATGATCATTAATATTTTTTGAACATTTTTTGAATTTTTTAAATTTCAAATTTGCTGTAAAGCTAACATATCATGAACTAATGTATGAAAATATGTAAAAATACCAACCAATATACAGGTCGTAAAATAATTTAAGCTTTGTTGAACAAAATTTATTTATATTTCAATATAAAATGAAATATTGATGTTTTGTGTATTGGATTTTTATAATTTTATTTGCATATATCTACAGATATAGCCAGCGGATAACTAAACATTGTCTTTATGCCAGACGTATGAACGGACGTAATTATACCACCAAAACAGTTTAAAATAGTATGACAAATTTATATGTTATTCACTATATAACTGAAATAGCTCTGTACATTTTAATCATGATTACCCATTTGATTTCTGAGTTATTAATAAAAAAATAATAAATATTTTACTTTTTTAATTAAAATGGAATTACTCCAAGAAGACATATTTATATTAAAATGTATTACTTATTACAACGCTTATCTAAATATCCAGTTAATGTATTACAATGAAAGTTTGTACGAAGCTGGAGGAGATAATATTAAATAATAGTGTACAACATATCAGTATAAAATTATATGGTGGCCATATTATGTTCATTCGATTGTCTTTCCGGAAGATTACAGTATCAGTATTTACTTCCATTCTTTAAGCCAAGGGCTTTGATTTCCACATATTCATACATTTTAATATAACTTAAACTTACGTAGTGAAATAAAAATAGATGTTAGACTCAAAGAGAGTTTGACAAATAATTTACAAGTGAATTCAGCCCATATTAACTCAATATTTTTAAGATCGTTGATGCAAATTTTTGTTAATTTATTATTTAAGATTAAAAAGTTCCAGACTTATGAATAGAAAATGACAAAAATTTCCCACTGTGCTTTGGCTGCAAGACTATGATTACAAGAAAGTTCGTTTAAAAAGTCCATTTTCTTTTGACAATACTCCAAAAATCGTTTTTTATATGTGTTTTATATCTAGAAAGTGAGATTTCACAAAATTATCTATGTAGCTATCGTCTAAACAATAAGATTAAAAACACTATAACTAGGAATTTTATGGCGTTTTTACTATCAGCAACAGTACGGATATACCGTTCGGAAATCTTGTGATACTACAGGCAGTATGTGGCTCGTTTGAAAGCAGATACTTCTGTCAGTAGTATTTACATCGAAAATACCAATTGATTGCTCGACATTGTAGCCTCCTTCGCCTGTGGCCCTTTTCATAGAGCCGCCAGTATACCTGCAAGAATCTTATTTTGAAAACTTTGAGAGTAAGTAATTTATCCCCGCTACAAATTTTAATTTTCTTTCATTGTTTACGTTATGATAAAGTAAATCCATATGATTTACTGGATTTTCAAGTAAAATTAAAACCAGTAAAATTTGTATACACTCAGCTGTGATTTTGTCATTTTTCTCTTGCAATTTTTCCCCTTTTTAGTGGATTTTGGGTACGAGAATGCAAATTCAGTACTGAACAGTACAAATTTTAGTGTAAACAAATTAAATATATTTAATAAATTTCAACTTGAATATTATAAGATTTCTTGAATTTTTTAAAGAAATATAGTCTTTTTTTGGGACTAATCAGTTAACCGTTTTTTTGGAATTCCAAAAACCGCAATCGGTTTTTTCAAAATTCAAACTATTTGAATTCGAAAACCGGTAAAAAGATAATTTGGTTTTATTAAACAAATATCTTCATAACAACTTCTTTTTATTTTTTATTATTATTTATTTTTTTTTTTTTCAAAATTATGAATATTCTTTATATCTTTAGTAATTTATAAATCTAAATTAGTTTAAAAAAAACAAATTTTTATTTATTTTGATTTACCAAAATAGTGTACTTGTTAATAATTATTTATATGAATTCTAAATTCGGTTTCCTTAAAAAATTAAATACTGGATCTCTGTACTATCAACCCTAACTTATTTTACCATATTGAATTTATAAACTAATTAAAATTTTCATTCCATATATATACATATATATATTTCAAAATCAGAATTTTTTCTTTTTCAGAGCTATTAAGAGCCTTACCACGTCCCATTTTGATTAAAAACTATTTAAAAACTATTTAAAAACTATCAATTTAAAAATTCTCTAGCCCTTTATATTGAAGAAATTCAAATCATAGCCTTCCTGATTAATATTAAAAGAATTCCTTATTCAAGTGACACACGAAAAAGTACCACAGAAATACATGTCTTTAAATAAATGCATAATTTTAGTATAACAAAATATGTGTATTTTCTATATCTTCAGGAAACTAAAGCCAACTCTTTGAAATTTGGTTGCGCAAAAAAATTTTTTTCTGAACTTTAGTTTAGGAGATATACTTAATTAAAGTTAAAAAAAGTGTGATTCCTTATTCAAGTGGCAGGCAGTAAATGTATATATATATATATATATATATATATATATATATATATATATATATATATATATAATAAACAAAACAATAGCCTAGAATAAAAGTAATGACTTGGCCGATTATATATAACTACTTTCAGCAATTTTTTTTAAATTTAATTTCACATGGGAAATCGGCGAACCACGTCCATTTTTCTTCTGAGTTTACATTGGTACATGAACTATTTGTACAAAATTTCTTTGATGTTGATGGGATGTGGTCGATAAAGTGGGCGGACCACGCGCATTTTTGGTTTACGATACATTTACATTGATCCTTGAATTATTTATGCTAAATTTCTCTGTTATACATGTTTTTTGTAAAAGATATCGGCCGAAAAGTGTAAACTGGAGTTAATACGGACACCCTGTTTCTTTAGTGTTTGGTCCATAACATTTTTGTTTATAAACCGATTTTATTAATTTTCAATACCAAACAAACCTTATATAAAACAAATATTTGAGGTAAATTTCGTCTCCCTAGGATATCCGCACCGAGCCCTGTCCTGCTATTAAAAGACAGTCGGACGGACATCATTAGGTAGTCTTAAATTTTAACGAGGACCCAGTATATATATACATATATACATATATATATATAAATATATATATATATATATATATATATATATATATATATATATATATATATATATACTTTATGCTTAGATGATTATCTCGATATATTTTTCATTTTTAATTTATTGATGGTGGATATATAATAAATAAAAGATTTGACAAATTTCATGGCAAAATGATTAACGAGAATAATTTAATTCTATTTTTGTCTTTAGTTATTATTTATATCTCCTTATTTTTATTGATTTTTGTTTTGGTTTGTGATTTTTTTCGGTTTGAAAATGTTTAGTATTTCATATTTAAATTGTTTTTTGTTATTTGCATTTTGTTATGATTTAATATTCTACTTTTTTTAACTTGTTTTTTTTTTTTTTTTCTTTTTATTATATATGCAAAAGTGTTAATTTAATTTACGTTCTTATTTATAAATAATCAATTTTGTTTACTACTAATTACAACTCACCAACTTTAATGAGGACGATGGGGCCTCTCAATCTTCATGTTTTATTTTACCAAATGATGTTGTTTTGATTTATCAAATTAGTTTTTTCTCTTTTTTAAAGGTCTTGCATATATTTATTAAAGGTTAGATATATTAGAGTTTATAGATATAGAGTTTAAATTTAGATTATATGATAATAAAATGGGGATGTGCAATATTTTTTTTTTTAATAATTCATTATTTTAGACTACAATTTTAAATTTTAGTTTATAAGTAAATTATGAATAAATAATTTATATTTATAAGGTCGCTTTTTAAAGTAAGGTTTCAAATTTCTTTAGTAATTAATTAATTATTAAAAGGAATAATTGAAAAATTATTTTTAGTGAAAATATATGAAAAATTTAGGATTTAAATTGTGCATAATTTATAATTTTAATAATCAATTCAAGAAAAATTTGATTTTAGGAAAATATATTTCGGCTAAACCTTTTATTGTGAGTTTGCGTTAGTTTATACTATTTTGACAACATTTGTTCTTCATAGAACGAATGAATTTGAGGAGAACTTCTTTTTGTGATCTATTTTTTTATACGTTTTTAATATTTGTAACTATATACATACAATAGTGATTTTATTTGGTTTTAATTTGATATTCAGTTTCTGGTTATCATTTGATTTTTTTCAGCAAACCGTTAATAAACCAGTCAATATCTTGCAAGCAGATTAAGTGATTTTTTTTTAGTATATAATCTTGGAACCTTGAATACAGTTTATCATAAATTAAATACAAATGGATTTTTTTCTCTAGATTTGGATGTTATTCTTTATCCCCTAATACTGTGACGAATCTTGATTTTTGATGATGTATTTCGGGATTAAACCACAAATAAACTTTGATCATGTATATGTGAATTGTACCCAAAATTTGGTGAATAACATCTACTTTTGTTTTGGTAATTATTTTGTTATCTTTCTGTTCCCAATTAAATTATTCTACAAAAAAAAATACATTAGTCAATTTAGATTTTAAAACATGGTTTAGAAATATAAAACTTCAAGCTAATATACCCTAATATATGATTTTTTTAGATGAACTTTTAATTTTGATTTTATTGATAGCAGCCAGTGGAAAAAAAGATTTTGGTAATTTTCCTTAAGTCAAAGGCTCTTTAAAGTTTGACTTAATTATCAACTATTAAGATATCGACTACTAGAATACCGAATAATTTCGCAGTTATTGTAATAGGTTAATTTAAGAGCATTGCCAGGTCTAGCCATTGATTAGAGATCACCAGGGCAAACAAAACATGCCTTAAAAAGTGCTCCTAAAATTGGAAAATATGCCCTTAAAATTAAAAAACATACTCTTAGAATATTATCTTTTCTGTTTGAATTTTATATTATCTACAATTCATGCTAAAAATAGCTAGACTTTTATACGAAATTGCTAAAAATTATTAGCTTTTTGCACTTAAAAACACTAAAATCTAATATATTTTTTCAGAAAATTCCAAAATTTCTAGAAATGTATTAGATGAAAATTATTAGTGAATCGTAATAATAATACATAATCAGCAAAATTTTTTTAAATTAGTTTTCATTCTCGTGAAATGCATATTTTAGTAATATTTTCTACAAATTTTTTTAATACTATTTTATAAAACTTGAATATTTCGAGCATTTTCTATCGTAATTTAGATTTTAGAACATTATTCATATATGTATCCAATTAACCCGTTAGCAAAAAAAGTAATAAATGAAATTACCGGTCCATAATACGCTAAGTCAATTTTTATGACAAGTGAATGCTTATTTAAGAAAATAAATGTCACAAGAAACATAAATTTGTAAAAAAAAAACTGTAAATTCGTGGAAAATAGCAACTATACTTCAAAAATGTTCTCTTATTAGATTATTACCGCATTTTTCAAAGAATTTATTATATTTTTAATAAATTCATTGATATTTGAGTATAATAAATACTTCCGTATATCTTATTTGCTAAAATTATTGATTTAACCTTTTGGGAACCAAATGGTACAAAATTTCCGAAATATATTTTCTTACATGTATAAGTAATGAAAATATGACAAAAGATTTTAATAAAATCTTGATATTTCGCGAATAAAAAGAGCAATAAGAATTGTTTAAATGCATATTAATATGTGTGTATAATATTTTGGGGTCAATTCCCTTATAACAGAGTTTTAAAATTCTATTGAAAGAAATGTGTATATTTAGAGGTGTTTTAAAAATGGTCCAGGTCACTTAAATGAAAATATTCAGACGTAGTCTTTTGAAAATCATGCAAAAACATACTAGTCTTTATTTTTAGACTTGTATATATGAAGTTTAATATACATATATATATCCTAGTAATTTTTTTTACAATATAATCCAGGATCTTTGCCATCATTATATGTATTTATATCTAGTTCAGTAAAATGTTGCTAATGAAAAGGTTTGGGGTGACCATAACAAAAATGTTTTACACATCGTGTGTTTATAAATGTAAACTGAGATAATGTTGATAACGTAACAAATGTAATTAATTATATTAAGACAATATATGTATAGGGTATTCAGGAAAATTACAATATTATTTAAAAAGCATGAAAAGTAAACAAATATATCTATCTACGGGTATCTAATCGATTAACAGTGATTCGATTATCCGATTAATTTTGGCCGATTAACTGTTCGAAAAATTGTCAATTTTCGAATAATGAATAAACCGTTTAATTTGTGTCGAATAACCGATTAAACGAAATTTAGTTTTTTTGGAGTTATATTTAGAAATATATATATATATATAGAAATATATATATATATATATATATATATATATACCTATATTTTAATTATTTAAAAATTAAAGAAACAAATTTTTACAATTTTAATACAACAATTAGAAATACTGTAATCACAGTGTTATTAAAATTATGAATATAAAAAAAAGCTTTAACCGTTCATTACATATAATACGGTCATAATAATGATTCACATAAGTATACATATGTTTCCTATATTGTTATAAACATTCATGGTATAATTATGAAATACAATTCTATGAAAATGCTTCATTGCATCCGCAGAAAAAATTATGAAAATCGTACACACAATGAATCAAATATTTCATTCAAAATATATTGAATATTATTGAATATATTGAATATTATTATTTGTACAAAAATATGAACCCCGATTTTATGATATTTTAAGGTTATGGCAAAAAACAAAATTCTTCACCTAAAATGGAATAAATTATTTGGAAGATGCGAAAATTAGGCCTTGAAAATATTGTAGTGTTATATTAAATATTTCAATAAATGTAATTTCTATTGATGGAATTTGATCGATGTTTTGCAATAGTTTTAATAGTTGGAATTTTTGTAATATTATTTGTGAAAATCGTAAAGAAACCAATTTTTGATAATAATATTTATTATTAATAATTTTTTTTTTTTTTGCTCTAAATAATGAAAACAATGATCCTTTATAACTTAAATTCATAGAAGTCTGCAAATCTAAAGCAGTATAACATGGACTGATAATAAAAATTATAATAATGAAATGTGAATAGTAAGTTTAAGTTTCAGCAATGCAAAAACAAAAAAAAAATAATAATAAAACAAGTAAAACTCTATTCAGTAATTTTTAGTTGTAAATTTTATTTATCTCTAGAATTTAATTTTACTTCTTATTATTATTTCATTTTTAGATATTAAAAATTACGTTTTATCAAGTTATTACATTAAAATAATTATAATAATTATAATAATTATAATAATTATAATAATTATAATAATTATAATAATTATAATTATAATAATGTTTCGTATGCGAGGCCATTTTGATGTACAGCATTTAATTTTAATTTATTTTCTCACTTCTACATTGAGTTGTTAAATTTACGCAACATTTGACTATTTTTACGCAAATTACAATTTAATAGCATTCAATTTATTCTCAATAAAATGTTTCACTTCAACAACTACACTAAGTTAAAACAACAAAACTATATGACTAACATATATTTAAAATACGGAGCGACAGACAAGTTGTTATAACTGAACCAGTTTAAATGTTACATAACAAGGTTAAACACATACTATCTGGACAAGGTTAAAGCCCTACAAGAAAATAATAAAAAATTAATATAACACAAAAAGGATTTTAAATATAAGACAATGCGTAGAAGGTATATATTGCAAAATAAATATGTGTATGTATTGCAATCAATCAAAATGAAATTATATATGAAAAGATTTTAAAAATTAAAAACTAAATAATATTAATAAAGAAGTAGTTCTAGTTTTCTTTAAAAGATATTTATAAATAAATTTATTTTTAATTAAATTTATTTGTTATAGAGCTTAAATTTGACCACAGAAATTAAAAAATATTTAAAATAAAACAAAAGAGGACACAAAATTATTTTTTCAACACCCGTTTGCATTTTCTTTAACCATTATTAACGTTAACAAGAAAATTACTTAATAAATTTATAAGCATTTATAGTTAATAAATTATTTAAAACAAGCAAAAAATTATAAAAAAATAAATTATGAAAAAAACAAGACAAGAAACCCTTAAGTCACATACTTACCACCACAATTTTTAGTTACTTGTCAGTAATGTCCGCCAGAAAAATCCTCACATGCTCATAATTTGCTGCAGTATTTAAGCCAAAGGGCAGGAACACCAATCAACATGTTGCCGCATTAAAGTAAGTCAAGCAGCATTTTGTCCATGCAAAATTTAAATATAATTTCTTATAAATTCCAAACTGCCATAAATATATTTATAATACATTACACGAAAAGAACTTTAACAAATTATATATTTTATGTTGAAAAAAAGAGAAAAAAATTACAAGATGATTATGAGTAACTTAAATCAATTGCGGTCACCATTATGGTTTGGCTTGATTATGACAGGCAGATGGAAAAGATGAAAAATGGGACGAAGTCGAATAGAAAAGTATCTCTTTTTATTTGTTTTATAATTATTATTATTATTTTTTCTGTAATAAAGTTTAAAATTTAGTTATTAAAAATTGAAATATGAAGATTTTGCTACTGAATAAGAATCTGTTATCAGTTATTTTCCATCACGTACAGATTTTTTATGGGCATGACTAATATATCTACCTTTATAGTAAAATTCGGGAACGGTTTATTCGGTTCAAATATTATAATTACATTTAATATAATTTTTTGTTTCTTTTAACAGTTTCAGAGTTATTTAGAAATTAGTGCTGAAATATAAATATTTGATGCAAATTTGGAAAACTTTTGTCCCAAAACGTTCTTTAAAAACTGTGCATGATATTTTTAGTATGTCATCACTTAATTGTAAAAAAATCAAGGTTTTCCCCAGCAATTTTATGATAAAAAGCTTTTCGTTTTTAATTCTTACAAAAATCTTTAAGGAGCAAAAATTTTTTTAAATTTTGCATGATATATTTTATTTTTCTGATCCCTAGGAGTCTAAAAAAGTTTACTAGGTTTAAAAATGATATTCCAGTTAAAAATACCCATTTTATTTTAAAAACCTTTTAATCCTTTTTTATGCACAGTGGGAAATTTTGGTATTTTCTTAAGAATGTTTTTAGTGTTGCACAGTGCACAGTAGGACAGAATTGAAATTTTTTGGAAATAAATCTGTCACTTCTGATCGGCTGGATGGATTTTCATGAAATTTGGTATAGGCATAGCAAAGGAGTGTACAATATAAAGTTTGGTACCTATGACATAAAAAATTTTTAATCGCTTGCCAAATTTGTGTTTCTTCTTTGTTTATATACTGTTGTAGGCCTTGATAAGACCTATAAAAGACATGCTTACATGTCCTGTTTATCTCTTATAGTTTTCGCGTTTGAATTTTTAAGCACCATCATTTTGCATGTTGTTGGTCCAGTTTTTTTTTATATATATCCCAGTACTTCCGACCGATTTTATTACTTTTTTTCCTTAACTAGTTAAAGAAAAAAGTTATCTATTGCATAAAAAACTTGAAGTCGATATCTTTAACGAGTCCAAAAATAAACAATTTTGAATTTTAAAATTGCAAAAAAGACGACTTTTTGTGTTTTTTTAGCCGAAAAACTATCTACACTCTTCTTTATCTAAAATAAAATTTTCTTTAGCAATATGTAATAATTTTGCACTTTTCTGAAAGGTAACTTCACAGAGATGACTTTAAGATAAAAAGCAAGCCCAATAACTCAATTGGTCATGATAGACACCTTCCCGAATTCTATCCATTTTATATGAAAGTTTTGATTTTAGACCATATTTTCTCAAATCCCAAAGCACGACAAGCGGAATATATTTTAAGAATCTTCAATAAGTTGTTATAAGTTTTAAATCAAAATCTACGGGACTTCGGAAAAATTTGGGTTCTATAGCCAAAAATGTAAAAAATCCAATTTTTTGGAATTTTCATTAGGTTTTTTGGAAATTCAGGAAAGCCCTACCTCCGATTGAAATTTTGTTAACGCGCTTTTATTTATATTAATAAGGTCCACATTTCTTGCAAATTTCATTAAGATATCTTTATAAACAAATATGTTATTACAATTAAGCAAGTTGTATTTTCTCCAAAAACCCCAAATTGGGCTTATTGTTTGATTTATTTCTAAATAGCGAAAGAAATTTTAAAAATATGTATCCTAAATTAAGCTTATCCTTTAGCATATATAATTTTCGATCCTTTGCAGAAAGATTCAACTCAATATCATGCCTCATTTCAGAAATATGCGCCTTTAAGCTTTTATATTTCCAATTTATATGACTTTATTTTTACAAACTTTCAAGTTTTGCGTGAATAATTACTTAGAAAATTATGAATATTTATGTATGCTTTTAATAATATCTATACACAAAATATTTTTATAAAAATAATTAATAAATATTTTATATTTTTAATAGGGTTGCCACATTTCCCAAATTTAAGTAAATCTTTATCCTTTTCTAAGCATCCATATATTTCTATTAATGAATTTAAAATAACAAACCAAACAAAAAATGTTCATTTTAACTTAATCAATATTATTATTTTTGGTATTTATCATCTTTAATAAATATTCTATTTCTAATACGATTTTTTATTACTTATTTACATTAAATTTATGTACACAATTTTTCTAACATTTTAAACTTACACTACTTATTTCTATAAAATAATCTGTTATACCTGTATACATATCTAAAAGATAATAAAGGTCCTTCAAGTCTTCAGTATTTTGAGTTGATAAAGGCTCATAATAAATCCAACGTATCAAGCAATTGCAATTGCAATTTCTTCTTCTTCTTTCAAATTGGATTGTGATGTTGGAGTAGGCACACTTTCGGCAATCCGTCTAAAACATTTTGGTGATGCAGTTGATAGTATTTCAGCAATATTAATTGTACTCTTAGGTTGCTTCTCCTTTTTTAACATTTCTTTGAATGTATCAGAAACTTCTTCATTCGAAATTATAGAAAGCTTATGGGTCAGTCTTTTCTTCTTAGATCTTGTACTTAAATCATCATATGTCTTACAGGGTGCTCCAGTTGATATTTTGCACGCCGATATTTCTATATCAGTATCCATACAATCGGAATGTTTAACTTTTAATATGTTAGTACTCTGATTTAAGGACTTCATTTTTACGTCATACAACTTTAAAAAGCTCTCTATCTGAGATTTACCAATGGCGTCGACTTTTGCATGATGTGTAGTTTTAATGAATTCCATTATAGCTTCTAAACGATTAAGATCTTTTTTAGATAAACTCCACAGAACACAACACAATTGTTCATGTTTCAATGTAATCACCATGGTAATCAACTTCGTTACCATGTTGATAAGGATTAGCTGCGCATTTATATATCTATTAGATATATCGCACAGGTATATATATTTACATGTATTCTGTGAATTTTCATTAAGTAAAATATCTGAAAGAGTTAATTTGGAAGAGTAACTATACAGAATTCATTGATATTATATGTTGCTGTTAGGTATCACTAGCTCATAAAAATATAGATTTTGAACCATCAGTAATAGATAAGTGCTGCAGTTAGGTATCACCGGAATGGATACCTGTACATTGCCACTAGATCATAAATATATAAATTTTTAACCATCACCAAGAGATAAATACATTTGTTTAATTTAGGTGAACACCATAAATGTAAACTAATAAAATACTTATTGATTAAGTTAAAATAGACATTTTTTGTTTGTTTTGTTATTTTAAATTCATTAATAGAAATATATGAATGCTTAGAAAAGTATAAATATTTATTTAAATTTGGGAAATGTTATGTTATTAAAAATATAAAATATTTACTTTTAGCTATAGAACCCAAATTTTTCCGAAGTCCCGTAGATTTTGATTTAAAACTTATAACAACTTATTGAAGATTCTTAAAATATATTCCGCTTGTCGATTCGTGCTTTGGGATTTGAGAAAATATGGTCTAAAATCAAAACTTTCATATAAAATGGGTCGAATTCGGGAGGGTGTCTATCATGACCAATTGAGTTATTGGGCTTGCTTTTTATCTTAAAATCATCTCTGTGAAGTTACCTTTCAGAAAAGTGCAATTTTCAAATTCAAAATCGTTCATTTTTAGACTCGGTAAAGATAAGGACTTCAATTTTTTTATGCAATAGATAATTTTGTTCTTTAACTAGTTAAGGAAAAAAGTAATAAAATCGGTCGGAAGTACCGCACCAAGAACATTCAAAATTATGGTGCTTAAAAATTCAAACGCGAAAACTATAAGAGATAAATAGGACATATAAGCATGTCTTTTATAGGTCTTACCAGGGTCTACAGCAGTATAAAAACAAAGAAGAAACAAAAATTTGGCAAGTGATTAAAAATTTTTTATGTCATAGGTACCTAACTTTGAGCCCCCTTAACTCCGCAACTGAGGGGTTTGTTATGCCCCCTTTCATACTTAACATTGTACACTCCTCTGCTATGCCTATACTAAATTTCATGAAAATCCAACCAGCCGATCAAAAGTTACAGATTTATTTCCAAAAAATTTCGATTCTGCCCCACTGTGCAACGTTGCATTACACGACAAAACATGTTTAGATAACAATTAGTAGATTCTCTAATTTTTGAGCTTGAAATTTAATCTTTTGACTTTTTTTTTTCTTAACCAAATTTCATCTCATTTTTTAATTCTTTGTTAAGCTTTTTCATTATCGTGATTTTTGTCGGAAGCTACTCAATACATATTTTCTAGTAAGTTCAAAAAAAAATAAATAAAAAAAATTAAATTTTATTTTGTACAATATTTTTTTTTTTTTCTTTGACTGAAATCTGCATGCGAATACATGAACCGATTACAATATATACTGATACTGTGATCAACAAAGATATTTGTAGTTAACGACAGTAAGAGATATTGCGAAAATATTGTGTTGTATTTTATTTGAACGCACATCTTCAAAATATACCATTGGGGTCAAAAATATTTTAATTCTCCCTTACCTCGCAAATGCCGTAACTAACTAATATTATGTTCAAAATATGTACTGCATTCAGAAAATTAAGATGAACCAATGAATATCTTTTTTTAATAATAATATACAAAATCATATAGAATGCTTAACGCTTAAGTATGTAATTTATAGAGACAACACGTTGTTTTTACATTGTTTTATGGTTATTTTATTGGGGACTTCCTCCAACAACAACATCGCCACCAAAAAAAGTTATGTCTACAAAAATGTAATATATATATATATATATATACAAAAAAAAACGACCAGAAGAGAAACATTTTAAGAAACTTTTATGTTGTCCTTAATGTATCGACATGTGTTATAGCTGCCGTTTTTTGTTGCTGTTTTAGTGGATTTCTTTTGCTGGCGAATGATTATGAGTAACCAAGAAACACGGCATAAGGATGTAGTGACTGCTGCCGAAACACTATAATTAATCAATTTTCTGTGTAGCATATTAGTGAAAACTTCAGTGATCTTAACGTGCACCCAGTCGAGGCACCCAGTCACCAGCAAACAAACGGTCCAGTATAGTAAAATGCGTAAAAGGATGAACATACGAGGATTAGACAGTCTCTAAAATATATTATATTTCTTAAGGAAACAATTATTTTTCCTACATTCCTTCCAATTCTATTAAACATCCCTCGTTATATTTGTAAAAATTTGCTTGTATTTTAATGCTGCTGCTGCCTTCATTATTTCTGTAAAAAATACACATAATAAATTATATTCGCGCTGAGTTGAAAACAATATTACCGGTCAACTAAAAATATTGGTTTTTTGTATTTTTCCCCTCTCTGTTTAAGTAAGTCATGCTGTATTGAAAATAAAAAACAAATCTTGTACAGCCTACATTTTTTCCTTGCTGTTTTATGGTTCCATGTTTTTGGCCACATTTTTTAATATATTAAATCTTTTTTTATTTTCTTTGGTTTGATGTTTCGTCTTCTTTTTAAATTTTAATTTATGTAAACACTATGTTGATTATATTTTGAATTATGACCATGTGCAACTTCTTATTTTCATATTATTATGTTTTAAAAATTCCTTCAACTTACTACCAAAAACATCCCAAACCAAGTTTAAAAATACTTACTCGTACCAACTCTGATTTTTTTTTTTTTCAAAATTTTTATTATCATCATCTCAGTGATGATCCACATGATGTCTCTATTATTTTGTTTCTAAAACAAATGATGAAAAAAATCCACACAGGAAAGATACAACAACGTATTCATACGCCACTGATCTTCTGTTATCTTTGTATGTTGTCAGTGTTTTTGTACGTGAATTTTTTTTTTTTTTTTTTCGTCTGATGGTGATGTCGATGTTGCTTATCTTAGTGGTTGTAAATTAAAAAAATTTCGTGCGTATAATTATAAGTTTATAAATGTATTTAAGAAAATTTAATGTTGTAAATAAAATACTTGTACATTTAAAAGAAGTGTTTACTAAAATGTGTCATTAACAAATTAAATCTGATTTATGACAATTTTGAATGTTTTGAAAGGTACTAAAGATGCAAAAAAAACTAAAGTTGGGGCTTTAACAAACACTATTCGTAAGAGATAGTTTTTTAATATATTACGAAAGTGTTATTTACAAATTTTATTTTCATTATTTACTTTAATGAATAACTTAATTATAATTCTCATAAAGTTAGTAAAATAAAGCACTAGCAATAAAGGCCATCAGCTCTAAAATAAAATATTTACAAATATTTTAGAATTTTTGTTCCATATATATAATTTTATGTTACAACATAAAATTATATATATTTTTTAGAAACTTCGTTACTTATCTTTATCTATATTTATGTCTTTAGTTATTTAGTTAAAACTCTGTATAAAATTATTCGGAAGATTTTTAACTTGTTTTTAATGGGTGGGTCAAAATATACAATATTTTCAGTTTTAGTTAATTACACGTATTAAAAATCTATTTTATGAACTTTATATTATAAATTGCTCCAAATTTGCAAGAATACACTCTAGAATTGATATTTAATATTCATATTTTAAATATGTTAAATTTTAAAAATATTAAAAATTCCTTATTTCTAATGGTTACTGAAAATGATATGGTAAGAAGGGTAGCCGGTAGAAGCATTTTAATGAATTTTATTGATGCTTACTGACATTTAGGAGTGCACTACACTATCTAGGCTCAAACTCTGAAACCCATTGGAAAAAATGTATGGTCCATTATATTTTGAATTTAAAATTTTTGTGATGATAAAAGTAACCAACTATATCATCACCAAATATTCCATAAATATTCCGAAAGAATAATTTTATGACCAGTATTTGACGCCAGACGATTGACAATAAACCATAGCTTACTTTGTATATAAGAATTTAAACAGTTTTTTTTTAACAATGATTAGTGAAAGATATTCAAGTTTTCGTCATTATAACTACCAATGTAGATGTCCGAGCCACAAAAAACAAAAAAAAAATACGAATCATGTTCTTTGAAGTGCTACCTTTTAAAAATAATACAAATTTTAACAAAAATCAGGTTTTCATTTTTGGCATTTATGGCCGGAATTTATTGCCGTACAGTGGGGTCATTCGCAAAATAAAGAAGAAATCTATATCTTTTAAACCGCTGAACCGATTTTTATAAAACTATGAAAATCGATAGAAAAAGATATATTGTTGCCTGGAGCATGTAGCTGGAGTGCGGTCAGCACTATAAGGGGCCAAATTTGACCACCTCATATTTTACAAATTGAACCGATTTTAAATATTTTTACATCTACGAATTTTTCTAAACAAGAGAATGAAAAAACATACCTACTACTGTCTTATGGTTTAAAAGGTATTTGCTTCAAAAATTAAATTTTTAATTTTTTTTTTTTTTTTTTTTGCCTTAACTTTTTGCGATTTTGCTTTATAACTTTCAAAATAAAAATTCCAAAATTTCTTAAAAAATATGTTAAAATTCCCTATAATTTTTGGAACTATGTTAAAGAAAAAAATATTTAATTATCTCAAATCAATAACTAGAAAGAATGTTTAAAGTCAAAAATTTTTTCCCAAAAAGCGTCTTTATGTATTTTAATTTTTTTTTTATTTAATATTATTAAAGAAATTCAATATGTTTTTAAAGGATCAGTTTTCTGAAAAAACCATAATTTTAATAAAAAATTTACCTTCAAAAATATATAAGAAAGTTATATATTTTTCTGATCGAATTCAGAAAGCAAAACTTTTGACCTTTTCTTCCAAAAATGATCATTTTCGACCACTGCTGGATGTTGGATAAACGTTCAAGATTTTTAAAATTACACTTACATGCTTTCTTCGTGCCCAGTGTTTTAGTAAATTTCAAAAGAATATTTTTTTATTTTAATTTTTTAAAAAAGTTAAAAAAATTAAATATATGTTTCTGGCCAAAAATTGTAATTTTTGAGATTTGTTTCAAAATTTGTACTTTACATTTTTTTACAGTTACCAAATTAAGATTAGCAAATTTTTAAGCATAAATTAGAAAATTAGAGAATTTCGCTACAAAAAATTAAAAAAAAATAAACTTTTATTTTAAAAGTTATAGGGCAAAATCTAGGCCCAAAGAGAGTTAAATTTTTGTTAAACATATTTAAAAGATAATTTAGTATAGTAAGTAAAAATAATAAAATGGGTTCATATTTGTAAAAGTTATAAACTCTAGTATGTTTTTAACTCTCTCGGTCAGCGTAGGAACGGCTAGTCCGATTTCACTGAACTATCACATAGTGATATAAGAGCTATATATAGAGTTTAAGTTTTGAGTTTTGACCACATAGACCAACCGGTGGCTGGTCCACAAAGTCTTAAATTTGGATATTTTCGTTTGCATATCTTATTTCTTTAGTTTACGAGATATTTAAAGGAAAAAGATTTTAAATTGATTCCTTCTAGAACTAGAGTTTCCCAAACTAGGCAAATTTTTTCCATAAATCAAAAAAAGGTATATTTCTGATAAGATTTAATACGTTTTTGATTTTTTGTAATAGTCATTTTGGGTCCCCGATATCAGTTGGTAAGATAGAGAAAAAAAGTAAAAATCCCATTTTTGAAAATTTTTGAAAGTTTTTTGGAAATTGCGGGATTTATGTTGATAAAAAAGTGAATAATACTTGAAATTAATCATCAAAAATCGGCTCAGTTGTAAATTTCTGTGAAAAATATCCACTAACAAAAATTGTACTACATAATTAAAAATAAATAATATGCAAAAAAACCCAATTTAATCCTCTTCGATATCCTTTTGCACTACATTGTGGCTGTATTCCAACCAACAATATTCCTAGTTTCTTCAAAATCGGTTCAGCGGTTTAAAATATACAGACCTATTACCTTATTATTATTTTGCAATTGGTCTCACTGTGCACTGTCTTAAGGACTGAAATTTATTGCAAAAAGACAAATAAACTTTTTATAAATTTTATATAGATACAGCATCGATGTGTATAGAAAATACGAGAAAAATTAAGCAAGACATCTACAAACAATTACTGAAAAATTTTAAAATCTTTAAAATCTTTCCCTAAATACGAACGAATGTTTCATTAGACTATATGTATTAAAAACAACAAATAAATTTGAAAATTATTTTTTGTTTTCAATACATTTCGTTCGCATTTAGAAAAACTAGCACTTAAATTTTATATTTAAAATTGCAATTTAAAACAGTATTTTGATATGAATAATACCTAAAATTCTTCTCATTTTCTTTTGTATCCTATCTTCTCAGAATGTAATCAAATCTATGTATAACATATCTTATAAAATATGCAATATCAATTTTTAACATTACTTAAGCTATTTAATCACATAAAACCTTCCTTCCTAATTGATTTTTCAGCCACTACCTAAATATAAAAACCATAACATCGAACATAAGAAAAAAAAATCAAATTTCCACAACGGCTGCTAAAAATGCCACCTCATTGATACAAAAGATCTTATCATGATGCAAACACTTGAAAACAAGAGATACAAAGCACTGACAACCATTTAAGACATTTTCACAAAAAAAATCTATTGCCGGATTTCTTCATTTAAAAAAAGTTTGTTTTTTCTTGTATGAATATAAACTTTAATCAAAAAAGAAAAAAAAAAACCCAATAAGAATTACATATAAAAATATATATTTGAAAGTCAAGTTTTATAATTGGTGTAAATTATGTAATTAAAAATAAAAAAATTAAATTATAAACAACAGCTACTAAAACACTTTATTAAAAATATTTCTTTTAGTAATTTTAAAAATCTTTGGTAGTCTAAACAAAACAATACTAAACAATTTTTTATTACAAAATCTATAATATTTAACAGCGTATAAAAATAAAATGAACATTAATAAAGTGCACGTACCAACATTTATAAATAAAATAAAATTTAGAAAAAAATCATACATGAACTAAAAGAAATAAGACAAAAAAAATCAGCAAAATTTAAGGCGTGTTGCCACTTTACCAATTTTTTTTTTATAAATTTATATTTAAAATTTTGTTTTACAGCTTAAATAAAATTTGAAGTAAGGTTATCTAAAATTTATTGGTTAAAAATATTTTGTGATATTGGACGGTTGTAGGATGCTCTATATCATATGTATGATCTTGAAAATGAGAAAACTTTACATGTTTTTTATTTGAAATTGTTGGAAAATTAAGAATAATTTTTTTTGTACCCTTACAACGCAACATGAACCTGGAAATAGTAAGAATCGTTCTCCTTGTCATAAAATAATTCAAATTACATCAAAAGTCAGTACAACAAATCTTAAGGATGTATGAAATCAAAGGACTTTTAAAAGGACTTTAAAAAGTATGTTTGGTTAAAATATAGCGGTAAGGTATAGAATTTCTTTGTGCTTTAATGGTAATATTTTGGCAGTATGTATTATATTATGCAAAAATAGTGTTCAGAAAAAACTGGATTTTTTTTTCTTTTTCTCAAGACAAATATACCTTTAACAATAAAAAAATTAAAAGAGTACGTTTCGATCTACAGAAATTTAAACAAGAAAAAAATATCCTTATCCTTTTTCTGGAAGACTTCAACCCATTGAATACAAAAATAACAAATTTTTTTTTACGTACGTTTTGTTCTGCAAGGCCTCATATATACATAGTCCCTCTAAATCTCTACAAAAAATATGCTCATGTGCGTAGGTATCTCTCTAAGTTTGAGAGATATTTAGTTGGATATGCATTTGCTTCAAATTTTCAGCCTCTTTTTTTAAGTTTGACGGGTTTAACTAAAGTTTTTTTTTTTTTTTTTGATGATCTCACAATTGCCTTTTGAGCTTTTTACAAATAAATTTAAAACAATTTTTCAAAATTGATAAAGTTTTGGGGAAAACCATTGCTTACATTTACGCAATTTTTAAAAATTGTTTTAAATTTTTTTTTTGTAAAATTCTCAAAAGGCAAATATGAGATCACCAAAAAAAGCTTTAGTTATATACTCCCATAAGTTGATTAAATACACAAAAAGTATTTTTTGAGTCGCTCCTTTTGCAACTTCAGGGTGATTTTGGTACAAAATGTGGTTGGTTTTTATTCCCTGCTTTTAGAACAAGTTTGTCTATACTGTACCAAAATTTGATTGGAATAGCTCTATTAGTTTAAATTTTATTTTGGTTGAAATATTAGCATTCACAGTTTCAAAAAGGTTTTCTAACAAACATCACCCTGTCTATATGTAGAGCATTACAATACTCTTGTATAAATATTGTATATTTGGATTTTGTTTTAGCAAACATACATTAACAAAAACAATATCTAGCAAAAACAACAATAAAATGTTTTAGTGAACAAACAATGTATCATGAGCTTTAGTTACGCTTGCATGACCACAACATTTATTACTTGTACTGGCTTCAACAAAAAAAAAAAAAAAAAACAAACTACAAAGAAAAAATTATCCAAAGAAGAAAAAACACTAAATCTATGGTTTTGTGGAAATTTAATATTAAAGAAATAAATTGCAAAAATATTGTTTATAACTATTTCAAATTGACTAATTTAGATATGTACGGAATTGTATGAGCAGATCAGCAACAAACCGAGCTGTGATCAAAACTGTGCACAGTGAAAACTCATTGTAGACAATAGTACAAAATAATTTTAATGTGGAAGATAAAAAATACAAAATAAATAAAACTAATAAATAACTAACTACTTCCTAACTAAAACCACACACGTTTTTCAATATTTTTATTTTTTACCAAAAAAAAAACTAAAAAAGAAACAAACCACCCATATTGTTTTTTTTTTTACTTGCTGTCTATTTGTGATCATTTAAAATAAATCAACTTGCTACATTAAATCTAAACATTTTTACTTAAAAGCATGTAAATAAATATAATAAAATATATTTATGTACTTAAGTATAGGAATATTATTTATCTGTGTCTTACTTATGTTCAACAATATAAAAGTTCTTTTTTGTTTTTTTTTTATGATTTAATATCGCGTTTGAAATATTTCTTTGAATTAATGGTTTAAATGGTTTAAAGTGGAATATACTTGCCACGTATTTATAAGTTATCGGTAAATACCGTGGGCGGTGTGGTAATGAAACATTTATATTTTGCATTTTGTTGTTATTAAGTAATTAAATGCTACTTCCTGTTATCGGAATGTTGTTTTAATTAAATCAAAATGTCATCGAACTTGTAGATAGACTTGGAAATTTAGGTAAAAAAGTGTTTTATTAATAAATAACAATAAAAATTAAACTTAATCAATGATAGCTTTTGGACAGATTGAAATATGTGTAAACACCAAAGATATTAGAGAATAATGAATTTAATTCACTTTATAATTGTAAAGTATATGACAACTTCTTTTTCTTCATAAAAAGTTTACTTCAGCAGTAATTTATCCGACCCTTAATCTAATTTTCCCACTCGTTTTCCAAATAACCGGTCAATTTTTTTTTCTAAATTATAAATCTCTTTTACTCTCTTTCAAAGTTAAAAGAAGACAGAAGACACAAAAATTGAGAAGAAAATTCAACAGAAGATGCTGAAATTGCTAGTGGAACTTACCGCTCAAATTAAGAGCACTTAACGATATAATAGAATTGATTGATAGCCAAATACATTCATTATACAATTAATTGCATATCAAAACTTTTAAAATAAGGGAAATCTGTAGCTTCTGCAGAAAATTTAACAGAATTTGTAGATAAAAATAAAATTATCGAAACTTTTATATAAATAAAAACTATCATTAAGTAAAAAAATTATCAAAATTTTTCAATTAATAGAAAATTATAATATTTAAATTTTGTTTATATTTTATTTTATAGTGACAGTTTTCTGCTAATAGAAAAATGTCATTAAATAAATAGTAAATTTATTCAAAATATTCTGTAAATTAATGTGTAATTCCATACGAAAACGGACATAGTAGAACATTCTCTATTGGAAGTATTTATTAAGTCATACTATTAGATACAGAACTCTTTTCTGTCCAAAAATATGACGTTTAAAAAATGAAAAAAGCTAAAAAATTCACAAAGTTGTAGCAGATTCTATATTACGGTATCCTTTTTTAAGCAGAATGCATTTGGAAGTTTGACTCGTTACATTAATTCATGTCTGAGATATGAATCCAAGGAAATGAGATTACAATATTTACAGAAGGGATGAAAAACTGTTATCAATTTTGAGATCCCAATTTACTTGCAGGTTTGCTTATCTCTCTGTACACAGTGGGACCAAGCGCAAATTTTTGGTAATAAATCTGTATCTCCTAAATTACTGGTCGAATCGAAATCGAATATATGGAAGAGTTGTAGAGGAGGACCCAAGCCCTCAGAAAAATCATCCTGTAGTCACCCTATGATAACACGAGAACTACAGGGTGTCAAAATTGACTATCAAGAAAAATGAAAAAATTTCAAAAAATCTTAACTTCTACAAATCAAGTATTATCTCGTTACACAAATAACACGCGCCAGTACAATTGTATGTTACGGAATGAAAGATTAATATCTAAGTATTATATGCTGTTTTGTGCAGTTTAAAAAAAGTCGTTTAAAAAATTGACTTTTTCATAAAATCCGCATTCGTTTTTGGACGGGCGGGAAGCAGTTTATTGTTAAATGGATCTCAATCTTTTTCACGATTAAATATCGTCAATAAATTAAAAAAATTCGCGTAGCATGTTTTTTATTTATTTTTTATTAATCGATAAAAATAAAACTTTTTGTGTGCAAACCCAAATCATTTTAAAATTTCTTCATTAACCATTTATGAAGCCTTGTCTTTTGAAATATGTAAAGCAAATGATTTTTTTATTGCAAAACCTTTAAGAAAAAAGTGAAAGAATAGTACTGTATTTTTGCAAAAAAAGCAATTTTCCACTAATTTTAGAGTGCTGACTTTGGACATTTTTACGGCTAGACATATTGAGATAATTAAGCATTTTTTCAGCAAATTATTTCAGAATATTTAAAAAAAATATCATTCATATACCTCAAGACTTATTTCCGAAAAAACGAAATAAAGTCGAGGAAAAAATCAAAAATTCAAAGTTCAAGCGTAAATATATTTTTAACTGTAAGAAATATCTTATTCACTTAAGTTATCTCTTACAGTTCTTTATATTACAGAAATATAAAAATCTTTAACAGCGGACTTGATTTGTAGAAGTTTAGATTTTTTAAAATTTTTACATACTCGAGGTAGTAAACTTTGACGCCCTGTAGCTTATCTCGTGTTTTGAAAACTTAATTCTTCCTATACAACTCTTCTACACATTTCAGTTCGATGCAGCCAGTAGTTTTGGAGATACAGATTTATTACCAACAAATTTTAATAGTTTCTAGAGGAACAGCGATAAATACCATAGCTAGTACTGACTAATGACGCTTAAAAGAAAATAATCCTTGAAAGGTAGAGGTTTGTTTTCGAATTATAAGTACCAATCTGAAAACTTAATGTTGCAGATAGTCCTTTATATGCAAAATTATATTGCATCAATCGCGCGGTCCTCTAGTGGCACTATAAAAACCTTATAATTAACTTTTATACCCTACACCATATACATGTAAATTCGTCATTTTTACAATTTTCATATTCTGGATCCTCATAGGTAGGAAATTCGGAATAACGTTGTCTGTCTGCCCATTCGTCCTTCTGTCTATATGTCGCTTGATATGGTCACCAAAAGATCATGTGTTTTTAAGCTGTTTAAGCCCCTACATAAGCCATTGTTCTTTCATAGTGAGATATACTAGAAACTTGCTTACTATAAATATCTTCTCATTATTATCTCTTATAGCTTGTTTTCTACATGTTTTTTGTTATTGTTTATAACTATGATTTTTTATTATCAGATGATAAAACAAAACGACAAATTTATACGTTTTATACTTAACACTGATGAAGAATATATGAATTCAGTATAACCGAATATAGGACACTAATTTGTTTTATTTATTATTGTACATATTGGGGGTTTATATTCAGAAGGTGCTATCTGTGAAACCCCAATTATTCAATAGAGCATAAAAACTGTTTCATACGCTAATTTTTCAATATTTGCAATCCGGTCTTCTACGATTTATTAATAATACGTCTACTATATCTCACACATACAAATAAATATTTTAAAACCATTATTGGCGAAGCTATGGTAGGTAGCCCTTTTTATCTTAATATTTTATCAATTAATAATATGAAATATTCAGATGACCCTTTTAGTTTGTCGAATATTAAAATTTATGGTAAATTTAGACAATATATTAAATTTATAACATCTTAAAAATCAAGAGATAAAAAAGTGAAGTTTAGTGGTTAGCTGGATTATCTTAAATATTACTCCAGTAAAATAACAAATGAGGGTACTAAAAAAACGGAAATGTGTTCATAATTCAATATTTACAATATATTGAAAAAAAATTTACGTGCGAAAAAAAAATTGCAAACAAAAATTAAATTAATTGAAACTGTACCAAATTACTTATCAACAACTCAATTGGGACTAAAGCATTCAAAAAAGCTGTTTATAGAGTTTCAACATTACAATCCTTTGAAAATCAAATAAAAACACACAAGTAACCCATTTGCTATTGACAAAAATTATATGTATGACTTTTCGATAGCCCAAAAAAAAACTAATAATGTATTAAAATTAATTTTCCTCTTCAAAATTTAAAGCACTGGTAAAGAAACAAAAACAAAGTGCTTGACGTCAAAAATATATATATATATATTTTTTGAAGAATCACAAATTTTGATTCCTTCTAAGCATCAAGAAATTGTTTGTATGTCACCATTTAAATAAATAACAACTATATAAAGTTATGCCCGCAAATAACATCAATACTATGGATTAATCTCATATGTTCCTCATTATGGATTTTATTAGATTTTTTGGTGTAAACTTGATTTTTTTTCAAATTTGATTAATTTTGATTATTTTTAGTGGTGAAATTCTCATGACTTCATTCCAATTTAATATTGTATAACACATGCCTTTTAATTATTCGAGATCTTCTGAAGAATTTTTGTGCAGTAGTATAGCTGCATTTAAATCCACACAATTAACCCTTTTGTTCGCAATTTTTTATTTTTGAATAAAAAAAATGCAAAATTTATGTGGGATTTAGCAAATAATAACTTTATTTTCCATAATTTTTAATAGAGGTTTCTTAAAGAATTATTGCTAAAATATAAAAACAGACCAATATTTTTAATATTTTTTTGATTATAGTATTTTTAATAATATTATAACTATTCACACTAATCCAACATAGCTTTATGTTAAAAATATCTGCAAAAGATGATATAATGTTTGGAAATCTTAAGTAATTTTTGCTTTACTGTTGATAAACTGAATCGAGGAGATACATTAGCCATTTTATACCATTTCTTTTATATGTTTGTACCAAATATTCGCATGGAGTCATTTGCTGAGTTAAGTTTAAAACCTTCTCTGTAAATAAATGTAACTTGAAACAAAGGACTAATTTTCACTAATTAAATACATAAGCGTCACATAATAAAATTAATATTTTAAATTTGCCATGATCAATTGTACGCATATTTCTTTATTTATTAATTTTATTGAATTCGATACAACAAAAAAGAATGTGCAAATCGAAAAAACTAAAAAGTTAAAGTAATAACTATGCAAATTGGAATAAGTTCAAACTAAATTTTAATTAATATAAGCAATTTCTATTCTGAAAATTTAGATCAATCATGCCTTAAGTATTTATTATGTTGCAAACTATCACCACTTCTGGTGTTATTTATTCTGTTATTTGAATTCATACCAGTATACTACAGGTATTTTATTTAATTTTCTTCAACTAAATTCTAAAACCACTCACGTCATCACTCTAAAAACTTCCAAAAATTTATGAAATTCACTTTTGTTCAGAAGTTGTATGAAAACGTATTACATGATAATATTTTAATTTCAAGTAATATATTTGGAAAAGCTAGATACTACATAGTTCCAACAAAACATACATAATCACCATATGTCATGTGCTGCTGCAGCAACAGCAATAGTCTATGGTTAAGTAGTTGAGCATTTTTTTAATAGGTTTTTAAATTATTACAAAACGTGCTGTTACAAATCTAAATCATGAATTGAAAATATATTTTAAAATTTTTGGTTTAATGTACTCCTAAAGGTTTAGTATATTGATTTTAAAGGATACCCTGTAATAATTTGAAAAATGGTCAATATATGACTTATGAATGTATTAACCAAATCCAGAGTCATATGTTATGGACCGATTAAGTTCTTTTATCGTACTTTCAATATTTTTTCACAAACGAAACCACTTACTAAAAGTTTTATTTTTACTGATTGGAATAAGTATATACTTGATATGAAATATTATATTTTATTGCAATTGCTTTTAGCTTTTTTTCAGTAGAATGTTTGTTATGCTACAATAATAGAATATATGTTACATTATTATTTGTTTTCAACTAAAATATCAAATAAGTCGTAGTCGCTTTAACTTACTAACAAATTAACCATATTAAATAACAAAATTATGTGTGGAATAAAAATGGAAAATAAGTAATATCTTTAAAGTAACAATAAAAATTAGAATAATAAGAAAAACAGATCAAGGACGCAAAGATCAAATTAAAAATTATAAAATAAATTCTTTTAAAAATTAAAAGCTAATTTTAATAAGTTATTTTTTTAATTTTCTTTTTTTACATTTAATTTGAAGCCATAAATATTCCAAAATTATTGTATTGATTTTGAAAAAAATCACCACCAATTGATATATTTATTAACAAAATAAACACATAAAATATCGGTTCGTTTCTTAAGTCTTTTGTTTATTTCAACGCTTTTTATTTAATAGCCAGTCAAGTCTATACGAGGTGCTTTTGTTGTATGAGTGTGTTAAGTGGTTATTCTAATAACATTTATGATCCATTAGCATGATTTTACAAAATAAGTACCGTAAATTTTCAACACACCTTTTAAATTTCAGATTTATGAATTTTCTTAACACTAAAAGACTGTTTAATAACCAAAAATCCCACCAAAAATGTACTTTATTAATTGCTTTTCAAAAACAATCATTATAAATAATATTTTGTAAAAAATTTAAGCTATCAAATAATACTATAACTAAACATGAAAATCAACATAAATACTAGTATTCAATACAACTCAAATGGTGAAAAACAGCCCACTATTTAGTTAAAAAATATAAAAAACACTTTTATTTTTTTAAACATATTTATGATTTAACAAAACTAATATTTTAGTTATGGTGGGTGTTAACATATGAATACTATTTTTCTCCTACAATTTACAGTATAGCAGGTTTTAGAAGAAACAAATTTTTAAATGAATTTAATTGGTCTAAATTGAACTTAATGTTAAAAAATCAAATGAAAAAATGAAATTGTTTTAAATATTTTAAAGAGTTTGTGTTTTTAAATTTAATAATTATGATCTTAAACAGTTGACTTTTCTACTATATAATTTTTGTCTATTATCGCAGTAAGTAGATTTTTTATATTTTTAATCATTATCTTATGCAGGAGCTTTTAAAAATACTTTTATAAGATAATTAACAAGGCAAAACTAATTACATACTTTATTTGACCCTACTACACCATTATCGAAATCTTTTTCTCAAAGTTAAATCCCATATTGTACCATTTTATCTTAATCACACTGTCTCCAAGCGGCTTAAATTAAAATGAAAATTTTTTCTGTTCAAGCACTTATAACTGATAATTTTATTTGTCTTAAATAATTTTTATTACTTATGTTTTTATCCCCTTGCTGCTATATATTTACCACAAATTCAGTTCATATTTTTTCGTACACTAAAACTGCAATATTTCTATACATATTTTTTCCTTTTTTCCAATTTGTTATTTTATTTGCTCAAATTAATGTCCTTAACCTACATAATATATGGTTTCACTTATCAGTATCAATGGAATACTTACTGTCTGTCAGCCCCGCTAAGTGCCCGTAATATGATATTCATAAATGCAGCATAAAAACAAAAGTTAAGATTTCTGCTTAAAAAGAAAAATGTCTCATATTTTTTACACTCTTATATATTATTTTCACCATTAATATTGCATGAGTTTTAACTTTACGTTATTAATATTGTCATATTAATTATGACAGAATGCAGCAGAAAAAAACTGGTAATTAACTGATAATGAAACCACGAAATACAATTCACAGCTGGATTTATATATTTTTTTTTTTTATTTTCTTAAAACATGTAATGGAAATTTAAATTATAAATATTTGTATTTTAAAAATATAAATTAAAGATAACTTATATTAAGATTCTGCAGAAAATTGCCATGTATATATGACACGATTTTTTCTTGTTGAATATGTTGGACTGAGCGAAGATGATGAACGCAAGGCATTGGAATTTTCTTTACCATTAGGAAATTCTTTACAAATATCTGTAATGAAAATAGAAATTAAAATAAAACTTAAATAGGAAAGAGAAAATTCAATAAAATCATAATTAATTTTAATTTTTTCTACCTTAAATGATATTCCATCTACTTAAAATCTTGCTCTAACATTCATATTTGGTAATTGCTGCATCTTCGCTATACAAATAGACATATTATAAAGGTAAATTAAATCTAAAGGCTGTTACATATTTTGGTTTATAATTTTCTATTTTACGGACTGGATTTCATAATTTTTTAATAACAGCTAGCTTAAGACAAAGATAAACATTCTCCTAAAAGTAACATTACTAAAAGTATTTTAGTAATGAGAATGTTTCATACAAACAAATTACCTTAACCGAATATCCTAGGAACCAAATATTTATCATTTGTTTGCTGAGAAAAAAATCCAGCGTAGTGAAAGCCAAAATTATTTATTTTATTTTTAAGTCAGAAAGAAATCATGCCAATTTTTTATATAATGTTCTGAAATGAAGCGTATTCCAATTACTCAGTTGGAAATTTCCTTACAATGTCATAAATTAGTCATTTATGATCCCTGTTTTCATATAATTAAACCTTATGAAGAATTCTTACATTTGGATTCTTTAAGAAAATATCAGCTGGTCGTCATTAGTACTCAAAAATTGTGAACAGGAACTAAACGATCTCCACTGACTTTGTGATGTATTTTACTTAGTGACGGTAACACTTTTTTACTTTTTAGTCATTGATATATTTCAAAAATTCTTTAAAAAATGTTTGACAAAAACTTTATGATCCTGATGACTTTTTCATTGTCTACTCCGCTTTTATTCTACAGCACTATCAAAGTCAATAAGACATCTTATGATTTTTGCTAAAATATTACTAGTTTTAGTCAATTGTAGGAAATTTGTGAAATATCAGTAAGATATTCGTCGTTATTTGTCATGTAATAACTTGTACTTAGGGTGATCGACTCGGTTTTTTAAAACATTAATTTTTCGAATGTGGAATAAACCGGGTTATTACCATAATAAACCGGTTTCAAAGATAACATTTTATTTTGAAAAACACATATACTAAATACCAATATTTGAATGGAAATTTAGGAAAAATTTAATAACTAATTAAAGTTAAGTTATTTTTATGTTTTATAATTAAAGTTTAATATTACGAGATTAAAATCAATATTGAAGTAATAATTATTTTTACTGAAACACGCTTATCAATGTAATTAGGTTTTACTCTTGTAGCACCGGTAACATCCTTACAAACAATTTAAATAGGGTTTTTTCACTATTTGAAAAAATAGTTTACTTAATTTCTTAAAGGAGTAGTATTTGAAAGAGGTCTATGTGCAAAATCGGTTTAAAAAAAATGAGAGAATCTTTTTCCATATTAAGACATACTTTTTGTATATACACTGCCTGCCACTTGAATAAGGAATCACATTTTTTTAACTTTAATTAAGTATATCTCCTAAACTAAAGTTCAGAAAAAAATAATTTTTTGCACAACCAAATTTCAAAGTGGTGGCTTTAGTTTCCTGAAGACATAAAAAATATACATATTTTTTATACTAAAATTATGCATTTATTTAAAGACATGTATTTCTGTGGTACTTTTTCGTATGTCACTTGAATAAGTAATATTTTAAAACTAAGCAAACTGTAATTTATTTTTAAAGTAATTATCTTCTAGCATTCAATTAGTAATGAGTACTGCCAACATTTTTAGAAATAACCTCAAAAATGCAATTTGGCATCGACTTGTATAATGAATCTAAGTAATTTAGCGAAATTGAAATCCATGCTTCCATTATTGATTAATCCATTGTTTTACTGCTCTGGTGGTATGAATCGAAGCGTTGTCGTGTTGGTACGTCCAAGGTATGAGTCCAAAGAAATCATTAAATTTTGGAAATGCTTTCTCCAGAATGTTTTTGTAAGTGGTTGTAGTCATTTTGTTGAATACAAAAACCAATTCTATGGTACCATAATGACACCCCATATCATTATTCCGCCCTGTCGGCTGTGTCTGCGTCTCAAAAATAATTCCTCCTTATTTAGGTCATGGAAGTAATAGTTATACCCGTCGGGACCATCAATATTAAACTTTTTTTCATCGGAAAATACAACTTTAAACCATTTGTCGGACCATGTCACTGTATTTTTGGCAAACTGTAGACGTTGTCATTTGAGTTTTTCATTAAGTGGAGGTTTTGTTTTGCAGTTTTCGTCGGACTATGGGCACGACTTTAAAATACGGTGCACTGTTCTTAGACTGGCACTGACTCTACTTTTTTCACGTATTTTTGATACCGACATGGCAGAATTTGATGTAATTCTAAGAATTTTTCGTCTTTCTTTTGGAGTTATTGCCATTTTCTTCCGCCCTTTCATGTATTTTCCATATCTTTTCACGTTATTTAAATAATTGTACACAACTATCTTTCCTCCATTAATGTTTTGCCTATTTGGACCGGATTTTGACCCTGAGGTTTCAGAATCAGAATTTTTTCTTTTTCAGTGTTATTAAGAGCCTTACCACGTCCCATTTTAATTAAAATTTATTTCTTAAAATAATTACATTTAATAAATTCTAACTTAAATATTATAAGAGTTTTTTTTAGAGAAATATAGTCTTTTGAAGGAAATATTTACTTCTGCAAAAAAAAAACTGGTTAACCGGGATTTTTTAATAATTTAGATAAACTTATCCTAAAGACAGGGAATTTAAAAAATTTCCACTTATTTACCTAAATACCCAAAATCTCAATCCGCGAAAAACTTATTTTAAAAATTGACTTTTTTCATTGAAATCGTCACTGTATCGTTACAAAAGCCGTCCGTCAGAAGATATTTTTTATGTGTTTAACCAATATAAAAGGGTACACAACTAATAAATTTTTTTGATGATTTCAACTTTGCGTTTTGAGAATTTCGTAAATAAATTTAAAAAATGTTAAAATTTACAAATTTTGAATAGGGCTTGGGAGGGAAACTGTGTGGGCAACAGATTCCAGTTTTAATTTACACGCATTTAAGTTAAGATTTCTTTTGAAAACATAGCAAAATTAATTAATTCTATTGTCAAGAACAAAATAAATATTTTAGTGAAATAATGTTACCAACTTTTTGGAAAAAAATTCCAGAAATGTGAACTTCTTTCAAAATTTCAAATTCAGATTAATATAATTTTTTATCTAATCTATATATTTATATGATTTTTACAGCAATATTATTTAGAATTTGATAACAAATCTAGTGGATATATTCGAAACAATTTTGAGACCCAAATTTGTTTTGATTTAAATATCTCTTGAAAGACATAACGTACACATGTAACTATATTTGTAGAGATTTATAAGGACTATCTATGTTTAAAATCTTTTTGCAATCAAATTATAAATGAACTTTTGGCGATTTTTTAAAAAAAAGTAGATATCCGAGGTAACCAATTTTGGAGGTCCACCAACTACCCGATGGGAAACTATGTTCCTCCAAATCAACTCGAAAGCACCTCAGTTCTAGCCGTGCCACAATTTATTAAGATATTTTTAAGGTATTACAAGTTATAGAATTGTTTCCAGAAAACGCGTTTTGGAACCACTTAACGGTGGTAAATTCTGGCCGAAAATGAGAATCTGATTTTTGATTACATTTGAAAGCCAACACTTCAGATAATATGATTCATAACTTTTTTCGTGGTAGGCATCTAATTGAATATTTTTCATTTATCATTGTTTTAAAAACTACTGTTTAAATTCGTACATACATAGTATGCTATGCATTTCTGCCACCTATGTGATTTTAAAAATTTGCAACATTTTTTGAGAATATTGGTTTAGTGTCAATCTTCTGGTGTAAAATCCTGATCATAGAACTATGTTTTTGGTACATTTATGAACTTTAGTATATAGTTGGTAACTTTTATCATCCCAAACATTTTAAACCCAAAATTTAATAGACCAGACATGTTTTTCAATAGGTTTCAAAAGTTGAATCTAAACAGGATATAACCTAGCTGCTACTACCTGCTACCCTTCTTACTACAGCATTTCTAGTAACAACTAAAAATGGGTATTTTTTCATATTTTTAAAGTTAAACATTTTAAAAAGTTAATTACATAATATTGGTATAGAATATATTTTAAGTATTTTAGCACATGGAATATTAATTCTAGAGTTGATTCGTCGAAATTTTTTAATATAAAATTTATAAAATAAAGTTTTATTTATCAATTTCACGTAATTTTTGAAGAAAAATTGTATAATTTATTAATTTATCTCAATAATTTTAAGTAAAAACATATATGCATATAACTTATCTAATAATAGTGTGGAATAAACAACTATACACGAGTGGACCGCATTAGAAAGGATAACAGAGGGCAACACAAAACTGAAAATTTGCCACGAAATTAACAATATCCTTAAATTTTTAGGATTTATTTTGATAAGTGTTTTAAAGATTATTATATTTTCGAAAGTTTGTCAACAATAACAATTATTTCGATTGGATGCGTCATATGTAAGGGAAATCGCTTATATATCTGAACTGAACCGATTTTTACGAAGCATATATCGTTGGAAAGGTTATATAGCTTACCTTACACTTAAACTAGTTAAATTATTTTGATATTTATCAAGTATGAATTTGTCATAAATCTTCTTTGACCTCATTTATCTGGCAGCCCCCTTTTGGTTTTTTAATAAACTATTTTTGTGGCGAATTCAAAATCAACTGGCATCACCTTATTAGATACGCTCTGGTTTATGACATTACTTACCATATATATAAAATTACTTTTTCTCACAACCAATATTTAAATAAAGTATGTTTTTTTAATTGATATTTATGAATAAAAAAATCAAAAAAAAAAAAACACCACAAATACTTTTGTTTATGTTTACAAATACATAATTTTTTTCTCAACTTTAAACATAACAATTTTTATTATTATTTTTTATTTATTAATAAAACACATACAAATACAATACAAACGAATGTCTACTAAATACTTAATACAAATATACAACGAACGAATAAAAATAAAATAAAACATGATCATAAATATACAGTTTTTTCTCTTGACTAAATTAAAATTATTATGATATTTTTTTGTTCATAACATGATTTCATTTTATTTATTTAGTTTTCTGTTTTATTTGTAAATTAAATTTAGTTTAACCAATTTGGATATTGTTTGTTATTTAAATGGATTTTGAATTAGTTTGCAAAAGGTTTCGTTGATATAAAGTGTCTTTTGTTTGGATTTATTTATTAATTTTTTTTTTTTTTTTTTTTTTTTTTTTTTTTTATTTGGTTTTAGTTTCATTTTTACGATGCCTGTTCAGATGGAGGGACGAGGGACATTTGACGCATGGTAAATGTGGTTTCTGTTAAAAATAAACATAAAAAATCATATAAAAAAATAATGTTAAACAAAAATACACACCAAATATTTATTTACATACAAGTTAACATAAAAAATTATACAAAAAAACATATGCATGTATATAACAAAGAAACCATATTAATATGAATTATTACTAAGTCTACATTTTGTGTGAATGTAAAATAAACAAACAAAAGAACGAGATAAAATAATATTAATAATAATAAAAACACTTGTTAAAAATTAAGTTGTTAAATTTTATTACGATTTTTTTTTCACAGAAAAAAATTTTTAACTATTGGGTGGTATAGAGAAGTGAAAATATATTTGGTTTTCAATGAATGAATAAATTAATGAATGAATTGATGATTTATTAGTTTATTTTTTATAATATTAGAATTGTGTGGAATTTAAAATCAAATTAGCTTTAAATGTGTTAATGACTCCTCTAGGCTATTATTCTATTGTTAAGGAAGATATTAAAACCATTTTCAGGTATGTTAATCAAATTTGTGAACAACCACGAGTCAAACCTTAACAATTGAGTGTGATCATTTAACATTTCTAAAAATATTTTATTGAATTAAAAACAAAATCATAAATCGGACAATGGTATTTAATAATTTCCATTAACTATAAAAAAAAATCAAAACTTTTATTAAGCGAAATTTAAAAACTTTTTAGATTTGTTATTAGATCCGTAATCAGTTGAAATATAGTAATAAAATCTATTATTAGGAGAAAGGTCTGAGAATAAGTGGCATGGTCAATTCAAAACCGTTTAATGTGAGATTGTATAATTGTTATTAATAATATGACATTATATATAAATTATATTTATAATATATCATTTTACTTAGTTTTCGAAATATTTATATCTTTATTTCGTGTAACAATTGCTTCTCCAAATTGCGAAAAATCTTAAGGATTTTTCCTCACTTTTTTGATTTTTATCAGGCTTAAATGTTGTTTGAAAGGTCAATAGGGTACGAAACTATATAATTATACAAACCAGAGAATTTTCACATAAAAACCTGAAAAATTGTCAAAGTATACAATTGTCTTGAAAAATAATGTTAATATTTGCACTCAAATAAAATTTAAAGGAATTGAAATATTTTATTGAAATTTTGGTATATTTTAGAAAAAATTGTTGTTAAATAATGAATTATAGCTCTGTTTTTTTTTTTAATTTATTATAGATTTAAATTATATAAATTTAGGACCATTCATATGCAAATTTTTTTTAGCAATCAAATCATAAATAAATTTTTACCGATGTTTTAAAAACTTGTTATATTCAAGGTTATAAACTTTGGAAGGCCAGCCATTAATCCCATTAGTTCGAAAAAATAAGGATTTTTTTAATTTTTTTTTACACTTCGACATTTCAAATGATACAGTCAACAATCACCGAAAATTTCGTTAGTATTACTAAGTAACAAAGATTTTACTACAGATACAATATTTATTATTTCTCAAAAAGCCAAATTTTTACAAAATTTTAGTTTTATTTCAAAAATTATATATGGACTAATCTAGCTGATGTATTTCTTAATTATACGGAGAAATATTGAAGTCAATATCTTTTATAGAGTTTAATATTTCACGACGAATTGCGTATTTTTTTACGTATTTAGTACAAACACACTTCAAACATTGGCTACGGGAACAAATAATTTATTTAGTTATGACATTTTAACATCCACAATAGTACAATATTTTTGTAAATATTCATAACTTATTGAACTGTGAAATAGCGTAGTTTTGATCCTATAAAATATATTTACTTCAATATTTGTATATATAATTGAAAATTACGTCACCAAGATAAGTGAATTTATTTGAAAAAATAAATGGAATCCACAATTTTTTCTAGTTTTTTGAAATAAAGTAAAATTTTTTTTAAATTTTTATTTTTGTAGAAATAATAAATATTGTATCTGTACTAAAATCTTTGTAAGTTAAGATATCCTAACGAAAATTTCTGCGATTGTTGATTTTATCATTCGAAATGATGAAGTGTACAAAAATTTAGGATTTTGGTAAAAAAAATACGCAATTCCCAAAAACTCGGCAAAAATCTCAAAAAATTTAAACCGCATTAAGTTGTAGATCCATGCTTTGGAATTTTAGAACACATAGCTAAAATCAAAATTTCGATGCAAAATATATCAAATTCGGAAGGATCTGTACTTAGCCCTGTTGGGTAATTGGGCGCATTTTTAATTATAAAATCATCTCCGTGAAGATATCTTTCAGAAAAGTGTAAAACCGTTAGACGTTCTTGAGGAAAATATTATTTAGAGAAAAGAGAGTGTAGATACTTTTTCGCCCAGAAACTAATTTTTGCAATTTCCAAATTAAAATTAAAACTTAAAATTTTCTTTAATCGATAGATAACATTATTGTTTAACAAATTTCGCATTATATATTGAAAAAAATGAGCTAAGATACTGTAAAATAAAATATGTCTTTGAAATCGGATAAGAAATAGAAATTTGGCTAGTGGTTAAAATTTTTCTGTGTCAGAGGTATCCTACTTTGAGCCCCCTTAGCTCCGCTGCTGAACGGTCTGTTGAGCCCCTTCCAAACTTGAAATTACACAATCCTCTTAACATTTTAAATTGCATATATTAAAACCATATTGGAAAAAGCTAAAAAGTTTATGATTCTGTAAAGCCAACGAAATATCTTAAAACTTATAAAGCATCACAAAAACAAGAAAGAATGTTATATTTGGCTTGGCGGAATAAAACATTTTTTTAATTTTACCTGATATAAGATGTGGTCAGTAAAGTGTCCGGACCACGAAAATTTTCGGTTTCCGAGTTTACATTGGTCGGTGAACTATTTGTGCAAAATTTCGTTAAGGTACATGATTTGTTGTAAAAGATATCAGCCTAAAAGTGTAAACTAGAATTACGACAGATATTCTGTTTTCTTTTAGTATTTGGTCTATCACTTTTTTGTTTATGAACCGATGTTGCTCATTTTCAATAACAAACAAACTTTATACAAGGCAATATTTTAGCTAAATTTCGTCCCCCTAGGATGCCCCCCCCCCCCCCTCCGAGCTCTATCCTACATTCAACATAAAGACTGACGGATACCTTTGGATCGTCTTAGATTTTCACGAGGTCACAGAATTTATATACATTATGCGGTCCTAGATGATTATTTTTACTTGTTTCATACTTTTTCATTTTGTGATGGTGGGTATAAAAATTTTGGAGAAAATTCTTTTAAAAATGTGTTAATAATTTTTTTTTTTTACATTTTAAAACTTAAGTATTTCTGAGAAGATTATAAACATATTATATCTTCTTATTAAATCCAAACCGCTTATTCATAAGCTTGAAAATTGGAATATAACACAAAATTAATTTTTGGGCGATTTTTTCTTTTTTTTTTTTGAACACTTTCGAAACTTCAATTCGAAAAAAAACTTAGTTTAGCAATGATAAATCAAAGAAAAGACAATGTCAAAATTTATTAATAAAAATACTAAATAATTTAATACATTTGGAAATGAAATGTGAATCGCTAAAATGTTTCAGATTAAATTAATTGAGTATGTGTCATAAAAATTAATGCGGATTGAACCAAGTTAAAAAATTTGACATCTATTGTCAGATACTATGTCGACAAGAAGAGAAGTAAACTGTAAGAAAACTGTAAATATTTACAAAACTTCTTAAAAAATAGTGTGAAAATGTGTTCAAAATATTTTTCTGAATTTTTACAATTTCCATATTCTTTTCGTGACTGATAACATTTATTTACATTTGAAATATCAACAATTTTTCATTTACATGTTTTAGAAAAGCCTAGTATCCGCCGTGACTCCAATTCATACTTTTCCACCGATATCTCTTAAACAAAAGTTTGTATGACAACGAAATTTTGTACCAATAGTTCGAGGGTCGATGTAAACTCGAAAACCAAAAATTGGAATGATACGCCTACTTACCGCCCACCTCTCATATATAAGGTAAAATTTTAAATTAAACAAATAGTTTCAGATGGTGGGCAAAGCCGAATATAATATTCTAACTTGTTTTAACTGACTCTGGTCCTCGTGATATGTACGATTTGATTAAGTCGCAAATAAAAATTTCCTTCGTTATTTTTTAATCCGCTCAACAGTTTTGAAAATATTTATAACATTATGTCGAAAAAACTAAATTTCATATAAAATTAAAAATTTTTTGTTGTTCAAAACATCAAAAACTCCAAAAATGCTACATACTTCTATTCATTCGTAAAGATTGATATGTTATAGTTGAAATGAGCCACATTTCACAAAAATCGATTCATTAGTTTTGGATTAAGGCGATTCTGAAAAATCACCCAAAATACGAATTTTTAAAATTTTCCCATAAAGTCCATATAGATTATAGATTCTATAGCTTCGCTTCTGAGAGTTCTGTGGAATCCGCCTTCAAAAGTTAAATTAAAGCGATCCTTTCTTAGTCGTGTGTGAGCTTTTATGTAAATCAAGCTCTCTGATTAGAAATTACGGATTTATTCCATTATATTTTAATTATGCCACAATGTGCACAGTAGTAGCCCTAATTTTGAGCATAGTCTGCAGTGTTGCCATTTTAGCCTTTTTAATTCTATATTTACCCTTTTTATTTTGCTTTTAGCCTCGAAATTTTCATTTTAGCTTTTAGCTTTTTTTTCTTACATCTTTTTTTTGGTTTTAAAAATTGCCTTAAATAGGCTAAAATTTTGTTTTTATTTTAACAACAAAGAAAAGTTTATTTTTTGCTATTACTAATTTTATTTTTACTGAATCAAACGAAAATTTTTCCTTACGGCTCTTCATTCTATAAATATAACATGACAAAACTAATTTTATGGACATATTAAATTAATTATAATTATTTTTAATATACGTCACTAACCACAAAAAAATATTTATAAATATATTTTTAAAAAATTATTTACGTAAAAATTAAAGAATATTAAAGCGAAAAACACGCAAAAAATTGGAAAAGTTTAATAAAAAACGAATTGCAACCTAAAAATTATGAAGAATCATTTTAAAACATTGGGTATTTTTTGGTCGATTTTTTATATTTTATTTATAAATTTACTACAATACATTTAAAAGATATCAACATCTAATGGGAACGAGAAAAAAATAAGTTTTTTTCTTAATTTTCCTTTAGGGCCAAATTGGCTAAATTGAACATTAAAATAAGGCTAAATATTTTAATGTTCAATTTAGCCTTTTTTTGTGTGACTCCCCTGGCAACACTGACAGCCTGATTAAAAATCTTCTTTTTGTATAAATGGTGGTTGACATTTTAAAAATGCAATAACTCAGAAACTAATAAATATATTTTCATAATTCGTTCATAACCTAACTGATATAAATCCAAACAATATATGTGTCGAAGTCGTATTTACTAAGTTGTTACAAAAATAGGAAGAGCCAATTGTAATTCTTACGTGTACATTTGGGAAAAAGATTTATATATTTTAAATTGGCAATAAATTTGATTATTATATGAAAATAAGTAGTTAGTAGTTGATTATACAATTTTATAGAATTTATATAGAATTTCTGATATTTTTTCTCTGATATTGTTAGGAAATTAAGAGTTGCGAAATATTTTTCCCAAAATTGAACTAAAATGTAATCACGAAATCACTTCAATACAAATAAAAATCTTAAAAACTGTATACACTTGTATTGTAATAAATGATCATCTAAATATTGAACATAATCTATAAATTATAAATTATAAATTATAAAGTATTGCGAAACCTGGTGCACAGATATTACTCTGAGCATGATAGACCATGATAGATATAGCCAGAACTAACTAAAATTGTTGAATGGTATAGATTGTCAAGTACTTAATTTATGTGACTATTTCTGGTGATCAGGATGTAGTTTTATACTAAAGATGTTGAGATATATTTTTAGCTAAACCATTTTAAAGACATTTTATGCTCCAAAGCACAGGTTTAGTAGAACTGCCATATTTAAAAATATTGTACAAATATTTTGAACCTAACTAAAAACCTCTGTGGTTAGTATGTGTCCAAATTAAAAAGTAAGGTTATGAGACAAAATAGAAAATTATTCCAATCCCCTTTAATTGGGTATGATTAGCTTTTTCATAGTACAAAAACTAGTCATTTTATAGCGTTTCATTTTAGTGCTGAATAAAATATTTTTAAATTAATTAAAATCAATTTAGATTGTGTGGTTTATATGTATATTTCATAATTTACTACATACAAATTCAAAATAACCCAGGAAAAATGTATTAGTTCTAAAAATAGGTCCAGAACGCATGAAATTAACCTATACTCGTTCTACATTGGCGTTACGACCAATGTTTTTTGTTTAAAATTGTCACCTCCATAACTAGTTCTGACAAAAATGTTACCTTGCTAGTACCCATTCTATGGAACGGCTCTAGAACTAGTTGTTTAATCAATGATTTTTGTTCGAAATTGTCACATTCAGAACTGGTTCTACAGAAGCATTAGAGGATAGTTTCAGAAACTTTTTTATTTTTTATCTAATGAGCCATTTCCTAACGGTCACTTTTATTTTTTTGATTTTTGGAATTTTTGGAAAAATTCCAAAAAATGTTTAAACAGTTCTATGAAATCACTACAAAACCAGTAATTTGTTCAGAAAAGTGATTTAGAAGTCATACAGAATTAGTTCTTAAGCACTAGTTCACAAAAAGAGTAACCAAGCCAGTACCCGTTCTAAGGAACAGTTCTACAACAAGTTCTTTAGTCAATGATTTTGATTTGAAATTGTCATATTCAGAACTGGTTCTGTAGAAGTATTAGGGAATGTTTTAAGAACCAGTTTACCTCATTTTTAAATAATTTTTTTCTTGGAAGTTATTTGGGGACCAGTAACTTGTTCAGAGAAGTGATGTAGAAGTAATACAGAATTAGTTCTTAAGCACTAGTTCTCCAAAACATTTCTTAAAACCAATGTAGATTCACAGCAAAATTCTACTCCATGAGAGCCTGAATTGTTTGCGACATCACTAATTTTAAGGATGTTATTAAAGAATCTTTACAAAATTGTTGAACAAAAAACAAAAACTGTCTTACCTATAAATTTCTAGATTCTGTTATAACCCCCGCAACTAGCACTTAAGCTGAATGAAGATGAATATGACAAATTTATAAAATCCAATAATTTTAGAACATGATCCACTAAAAATAATGTTAATGAATGTTGTCAACCATGAAAATAACAACAGAATCGTACAATATATACGAAAAAAACAGAACATAAGCCTTCGTCTGAAGCAAAAACTTACCAGGTGTTGTGAAACCCTCCTGTATCTTATAGATTTCATTTAAATCCCGAGCACTACACAGAGGCGTATCAACTTGAGTTGTTTCATTGAAACGAGCATAATCAATCTCATAAGCCTGGCGATCTTTGTTATAAACAACAACAGGATCGAAACGATGACCCCATAAGATCTCAGTGTTAATATAACTGGAACGTGCCTGAGTAGATTGGCCCGTTGATTCTACCGTGCCCTCAAGTATGACAACAATTTCAAATTTATCCTGCAGCAGATCAGTGGCTGATATATTGTAGAGTGGAGAATTTTCATCGATTTTATGTTCAATAATCATGGGCCAAATAAAGAAGATATCAGAACCACATTCATCTGCACCAATTTCCAAGTCTGTGAAATGCTGAGTCATAACTTCACCCTCTTTGGTAGTGCGAGTGCGTATCAATTGAGCTCTGACACTAGCACCAATGATGTGTGATTTGCGCATATCACCCACACGGAACATAAGACTAAAAGTACCATCACGCTGACAGATAACAGCATTTTTCGAGAACAATAAAGTCTGGGCACGTTGTTTGGCACGTGTCATTTTGGCAAAAACAATACCGGCCATAAAAGCAGACGACATGACACCATAGATAGATTGGAAACACATCATGAAAATGGCTTCTGGACATTCTTCTGAAGTAGTACGTACACCATAACCAATTGTATGCTGAGTTTCAATGGAAAACAGGAAACAGGAAGTAAAACCATTGATGGCAGAAACACAAGGTTGCCAGCCACTTTCCTCTGAAATAAAATAAAAAGGATTAATAAGCCGATTTTATCATTCAACAATAGCACTTACCCTGATTATGTGGCAAATGTAACTCTTCCAAGTCACCATGTGTATACATGATTAGCCACCATAAGACAGCAAATAACAGCCAAGACAATATAAATGACAAAGCGAATGCCAATAGAGTCCAACGCCATTGCGAGTCTACTAGAGTAGTGTACATATCTTGTAAAAAACGTAAACGTCTTTTGGTCAGGTTTTTCTGTAGCACATTGCAGTCGCCATTCTTAAATACAGCTCGTCGTCGTACTTTGCGCATACTACCTGGTCGGTAGTTGCGTGATCTGTAAAAGAAAATTTTTTAAGTTTAAAAATTCAGCCAAAAGGTATGCACCATTTCTTATAGCAAATGTTTAATGCTATGGAATCTAATTTAAGAGGGTGATTCAGGTAAAAAAATATTTAAAGATAATACGTTATAGTTAAGATTTAGTAAAATATATATCAGTGGTTTCCAAATGGGAGTCTGCGATCCACAAGGGGTCCGTGAAAAAATTTTAGGTGGTCACAAAGGCCATTTACTTAAACACAAAAAATGCTTTAAATTTTGAATTAAGAGCCAATATACAAACTTTCTGAATAAAGTTTCTTGATATTTAGTAAAGATTTCATCGAATTCATATAGGGGTAGAAAGTATAATTATATACATGTGAGTGATTACATCAATTATGTCCTATTAAATCAATTTATTCTTAGTTCCAAATGAAAAATCTAGAATACTGTAATTATATATATATATATATATATATATATATATATATATATATATATTAACATGAAATTATCTTCTTAAATTGATACTAATACTAATTTAAACATCTTCTCACATAATAAGTTCCTCAACAAAGAGGAATTCACAAATCGGTAATTGTATTAGATTTATAAAACTGATTCAAATTTAACTTTTAAATATAATTCAAATGCGGCTGTAAAAGTAAGAAAAAAATAATTTATATTTCTATTCCAGAACTAGTCAGTTTTACAGGTTTTAGTCAGAATTAATCAAAAATTTTCAGAAACACAAAGAGGTTTATACATTTATATTATGTGTAATGTCAATAACAAAATTTTCCTTTTATTTTAAAAATTACAGCGAATCTTTACATTTTTAAAATTATTTATTAGTAAGGCTTCAATAAAACTTAATATTTTCCTAAATTTGGAAATTCTGTCTTAAGTTTATGAATAATTTAAAAATAATAATATGAGAATCAAGTAAAAAAATTTATTTTTAGGTTTAAGAATGACTTAAAAATTTTTTATATCAAATTGAGAAAACACTATTTTTTCACGCTTGCATAAAAATGTATGGTCGGAATAATTTCAATCTCAATTAAAAATCAAACTTAAAATTTAAACCTTGTTTGTCTATGTTTGAACAAATTTTTTTTTTTTTGATATCAAACATTAAAATCACTTATTATACAAAAATTTTGGTGGATCGGTCTCGAGTTTTAATGTAATGTAAAGCTCTTGCTTGTGAGAACTCCTGATATATAAGTGCAGAGATTTGTATGAAGACAAAAAGTAGCAAACGTACCCCTTAAAATTAAAGATTGATATATTTTGAAATAATCTCAAAAAATATTTTGGTTTAATTATTTTGTTCACGTGAGTTGAACTATTTTTAAAATACTTTTAACTGTTTGTCGAAGAATTACAACATATGATAGACAAATGACGTTTAACACATAATGAGTAAAAAAAGTTTTAAAATTAGTTTTCATTCTTACAAAATTAAAATTTTAGTAAAATTTTCTGATTTTATTTTAAACACTATTTTATTAAAGTTTGAATACTTTGGACATTTTCCATCATAATTTATATTTTAAGACATCATTGGAAAGATCTCATTCAATACTATTGATATATGTATACACTTAATCCTTTAGTTGCACAAGTAATATTTTGGAATTTCCGGTTCATAATTGGTTAAGTTAATTTTTATGCCAAATAAATGGTTAATTAAGAAAATAAATATCACCAAAAGCATATATTTATCATAACTATAAATTCGTGTAAAAATAGTGATTAAATTTCTAAAATCTCTTTTTTCTAATTTGATTATTATCACGGTTTTAAAGGAACTTATTATATTTTTCATAAATTCATCTATACTTAAGTATAGAAAATAGAAAAATACTTCCATGTGACTAATTTGCAAAAATTGCTAATTTAACCTCTTGGCAACAAAATGTATAAAATTGACTCTCTGTTAAAGGTTTAGTTACGTGTAATCTTCAATAGTATAAGGAGAGATCATTCAAATGGTACATTAAAATCCAATTTATTGTATTTTTGAATTTTAATTATCTAAGAAAGTTCTGCTTACTATAATGATAAAGAAAGCTATATTCTTTGAAGAAAGCTTTATGTTAATTTGTTTATGGATTAGTGAGAAACTTGTATTATAAGCTGTTATGAATGATTGTTTATGTGTCTTGTATTACGAAAGCTTTTATAATGATTGTTTATGTATTAGTGCAGGGGTTCCCACTAGATCGAGCAACCCATTACAACCTTGTCTAGTTTAAAAGTCAGATAAAATGTTATGTAAAGGTATAATAATTAAAAAATAATATTAGCAACATCGTTTTTTCTTCATGAGATCTTTAATATGAAGATACTTTTTCAGATAATGCATATCTAATGTAATTCTTTGCGACCACAAGAGATCGATTCTTCATTTTGATGGACAAATGAGTGAAAGACATAAAAATGTTCATTATTATTATTATAATTATTATTATTATTATAATTATTATTATTATTATAATTATTATTATTATTATTATTATTATTATTATTATTATTATTATTATTATTGTTATTATTATTATTCTACTTTTTTCTATTTCTTACAGTTTTTAGTATTTAATATAATCATTTTGGTAAGAGGTGTAAATATAAAATCTTTTTAAATCTTTTTGAAATAAATCTGGTATATCATCGACATTCATATTGAAAGGATTTTTCCGTCTTTAAATTATAAAGTCGTTTAAGCAAATTTTATTTTTATAGCCCGCAAACGTCTATATGAATTAAAAGTTTTGAGAAGCGTTACCATTGAGAATTTTTAAAAAGTGTCCAAAAAAGGGGTTTTTAAAAAAGTCCAAAAAAATCGGGATTTTTTTAAGCAGCAGTTGACTCCAACTGCTTCAATACTTGAAAAACTTCTTAACATTTGTTTATTTGATAACAAAAAATATCGCATTTTAAGAAAAACTACTAAATTCAATTTTATAAGTTACAAAATAATAGTTAACATAAAATACTATTTTTATTAACTAAATTTCTATACTTTTGTACGAGGTCTTCACTTGAATCCCTGTCTTCCAAATCCCCGTCTAACAAATTTAGGACTAAAAGCATGGATTCGCCACTGTTGACCTGAAGTCTTTTGGACAATTTATTTTTCATTATAATTTATTATATATAATTCAGAAAAATTAAGTTCCGCCGAAGCACTGCTATGAAGCAAAGTAAAAATATAAGTTAAGCATTCACTGAATGTCTTTTTTAATTTTCCCAACCGATCCAAAGAGATTCCGCATTTTATGTTATAATTAGTTGTTCATAAAATGTATTATTAGCTTCAGTTTCTAAGAGTTTCGGTTCTCAAAACCATTAATTTCTGCATTGGAATTAATTTATAATATATCGATATATATATTTTAAACAACATAGTTTTCCTTCATTTAGCTCATAACCTTAAAAAGTCGCATTTGGTTTCATTTTAAAAAGTGGCCAGGTGGCTAAAAAGAACAATTGGAAACTAAACTTCGAGCAAATTTTAACAATTTTATTCTACAGGATGTTATTCTATTGTTAAAATTCTAAAAAGTTCTGGGCATATATTTACAAAAAATAAGAAAAATCGATCATTTTGCATCCAAATTTTATTAAATATAGTAAATATAAAAAAAAAATAAAATTTAAGTAAAATTTTATTTCTCACTTAAATTTATAATTCATTCAATCTATGTGATTGATTTGATAAATTTTTAATTGGAAAAATTTTTCTGCTTTTCACTTTTTTGTGTGTTTTAACGCATGACATAAAGGGCTGTATTTGAATATTAAAAGCATATTAAACTGACTTCTTATTATTACAATAACAGACTCCACATACGTATATTTAATGGAAAAGTTTTTTAACAGCAAAAACGTAACAATATCATTTACAATATTTATTGTAATTAACTTTACACCACTTTTAAATCAATAAAATCTGACCTATAGTTAAAGAGTTATGAGTACTTATAATTACATATTACTGAATGAAAACAAAAAAAAATATATAAAACAAAAATATTATGAAATATTATGAAAAAACTAAAATTTTTTATAAAAAACTGTGGGTGTTTTTTTTTTTTTTTAAATAAAAATAGAAGAAAATTACCTTTTCCCAGAACAATTATTATTGTATTTTGTAGTAAAACTGTTTGTAAAACTGCAATTGCATTACGAGTGAATAAATTTTTGAAATTGGTAAAAATAATAATGAGAAAGACTAATTGGTTCCATAGGTTATACGCGCACCAAATATAAACAAAATCTCACGATCCTCCGTCAAAAAATTCTATTTTTTATAAATATCTCTCGGAATGAACGATTTTAAAAGTATTTTTTTAACTTTAAAACGCAAAAAATTAAAATAATTTTGGATTTCATAATTATACTTATTCTTCTTAAAATTAGAAACTTTAATGATTTAAATTTCAGTTTATTTCTACAATAATAATAATAATAAACAATTAATATTAACTAATAATTTACTACTACCTACTTAAAACCTCCTACAAACGTCAATGTCTGTTTGTAAATTAAAACAGAGCTTGTTTATAAATTAAAAATGTTCTTTCTTTTTTCACAACAACAATCAACACTAATTAACATTGTACTAAATTTATGAATGTCATTCTCTTTGCAAATTTATCACTTTTATACTTTTTTTACGGTTTTCATCAGACTAATGTCAGTCAAGTCAAGTACAAGATGCAGTATCATTCATATGTGGCAAATACAGTAAGTGTGATAATTACGACCACGAATTAAATATTTTTGCAAATGTAAAATAACTACTTCCAAAATAAAAGCTTAATTGTACTTATGAAGTGATAAAAATCTTTTTCATGAATTTCATTTTATTCCTTGCTTTTTAATTAGACAGCTTTATAACTCGTTCTTTAAAATCCCTAGATCAACCCCACTCCCACAAGGGGTTCGTAAAAATATTGTACGGGGGTCGTGAAGAAGATTTAATTAAAGACACAATTTAAAGATTTATTTATATTTAAAAATCAGTAATGCAAATTAGCATCTTTTTATGTTCTTATAAAATATCTTGACATTTAAATGGATCGAACTTTATAACATTTTGAACCAAATAGAAAAGAGGGTATGTATGAAAGATTAACTCAATTAGCGATCTTAACTCTTTGATGGAAGCATTCTATTTTAAAAATAGTTTCAATTGCAAAACAGGACAGCCAGACCAACAGAATTTTATATCTTAATTTGTGTATTTTGTAATTTTTAATACGTAAACTAAATTTCAAATTGAAATATAATATACGATGTATTTAACGTTTTTTTTTTTTTTGTAAAATGAACGACAATATAAACTTAAACTTTGGTCTACATTTGAGCATTGTTTGAAGAACGTATTGGATATCAACAACCCAGCAAGTGCTTCCAAAAAAGACCATTTTCACCACTTGAAAAGTAGAACTAAGTGAATACTTTGCACTTTTTTAAAATTATTAATAATTACTTCAAAAAAATGAAAATAAATGTATTTTAGCAGGAAAAAGGATAATAATTTGTAAGATAATTACAATCTCACAAATTTGAAAGTATTTTTATTATTTTTTAACAAAACTAAAGCAATATTTTTATTAAAAAAGTATATTATACCAATGACAACCATAGATTAAAAGAAGTACTTCGCAGCTCTTTTTCAGTACTAAACACTTACTTTCAATGACCAAACAATATTAAAATCATTACCTTTTCAGTTTGTGTTTTTCTGTGCGTTTTTCAAACTTTGACTTTACTTTTATTTATTTATTTATTACACAAAAATTTTAGTCGATCATTCTTGAATTATAATGCCTTAAGGGGGTCGTGTAGCTGTTGCTTGTGAGAACCCCTGTCCTATAATTTTTTTCCTTATTCTACATATTAAGATGTTTTGTATTCGTGCTGAACCAGTACAATTTACTGCCATTAAAATACAGACACATACCTTACGACTATGCTTCAATAGATTAATAAATCAGTATCTGCGTAAGCTCAAAAAACTCTGCAATAGAATTACAAGCTCCGACTTAAGCATGAGAATAGTATTTAATTTTCGATCGGATATATAAATAAAGTAAATAAAGTACTGGCTGCAGTTTAAAAAACTGAAACACTTTAAAGCTTCTTTTCACACTTGTAAAATGTATTTATTGCAACGAACTTCGGACTAGACTCTCAGCCTAGAACAGCTTGATCCGTAAAAATATTTATACAATACCCTTCACTTTATTTTTATCAAAATCAGGAATCAAACTTTTCGTCTCTAAAAAAGAAGGCAAGTAGGTTTTACATATAGAGTCCTCTACTAAAACCACCATTACCGTTTGGTGACTTTAGTCGACAATTGCCCCTTTTTCAACCATCTGGTCATTTTTTTGTCACCTTTTTTAAAATGGAACTAAGTGGTGACTTTTTAAGACTATGTGCTAAATGGCGAGAAACTAAGTTGTTTGAAGTATCTCGACTAATTACATGCTAATTCCAACGAATAAATTAATTATTTTGATATCGCTTCACAATATAGTGATGAAGACCCCAAACACTTTATAAATGAACTGAAACAGTTAAAAACTAACGCTAATATAAAGTTTATGATCAATTACTTAAAACATCTAATGTCGAATCTTTTTGGACCGGATTGGGAAAATTAAAAAGTAGATTTGATGATTACTTTGACAGATCTTAATATCCAGTATCATTTTAAATTCCCATGTAAACGGTATAGGGCTCAAAACTCAAGATCTTTCAACATCTTTTAAAAGATGTTCCTATCTCATTTTGTTCCACCTAACATTTTTCGATTATTTTAGTATCATCACTAGTAAAATTACATGAAATTTAAAAAATCAAGATAAAAATTAAAAAAAAAAAAATCATAGGATCACAACAACAATATCTGTACTGAAACTTTTCAAAAAATACAAATATTAAAAAAATTCATGTAAATTGTAGTATTAATATTGTTTAATTGCAATATTTAATAAAATGGTTGATTATTTTTAATGATTTGTTAAAATTTCTCTTTTTTCGTAAAGCATTTTCTTTTGACCATGTGACATTTTTATTGATGAATTATGATAGATATTAGATGTTGCAAACAAATTTTCAGCATCTTCCATATATTCCCCTAAGGTGTACGCAAGTGTGAAAACGGCATAAGGCAAAAATTCAAAAATTTCACAGAAGAATTTTATAAAAGTAATGATTGGGTTTGATAGAGGATTTGTCACAGATTAAGCATCTAAAAAAATTTAGAATCGGTTTAATATTGTAGCCGTTACAGCCGTTCAAAGCTGGAATATTTTTAATCTGCGAAAAAAGGTTAAAATCTTGAGAAAATTATAATTTTTGGATACGAATTGTATCCATATGATTCAATCAGTCATAATTTTTTTTTTTTGGTATCATTTAAACATCAGGTTCATTTTAAATAAACTAAAATGCAAAAAATTTAAGTTTGGTGTTTCTTTTTTTAAGGGTTCGAAGATTTTAAAAGGCGGTATATTTAGGTAATTTTTCCAAATTCAATGGAACAAAACTAAAAGCTACACTTTATAAGGGAAATATTACCAGTTACTAGATAATACTTTAATTCAATATAAATACTCTAATTCAATATAAAAATTACCCTAGCTGCCATTTTAAATGAAAAACCAAAAAACCTCGCAATAAAAATTTGGATACTTATTTAAAAAGTACTTAATGACATTTTTCGTTAAAAATATTAACATTTAACTTAATAAAGGAATTTCCAAAATTTATATAGGGGATATTAGGGTTAAGTGGAGCATACTTTAATCTAACTTCAAGAAAATGCCAACCAATAATCTTTTAAATCATTACCATGGTTCTGTTATATAGAATATTTTATGTCTAATATTTTGCATAAAACTAGTAAGATAAGTTTGTATTTTGGTACTGTTTTTTGGCGTTTTTTCAAATCAATTATTTTTGTGTAAAATAGGATGTAAAATAGGCGCTTTATTCTCTAAATCAAAAAGACCTAATTTTATGGACTTATTAAATCGATTATTATAATTATTTTTTAATGCACTTCATTAAACATACAAACTATTTATGAAAATTAAAAAAAAAGGAAACCAAAATCTAATGAGAACTAGAAAACACAAAATTAACTTTTCTCTGACCTTGTTTTTGGAGAATTTAGCTTTTTTTGACCTTTGAGTTTATTTCCAATTTTCATGTAATCTATTTACTAAGCCATCACACTGATCTGATCTGTTTTATTAGATTTTCATATATATGCTCAAATCATTGGATTAAAAACAATTATAAATTCAATTATTTATTATATTTTCAGGAAACTTTGTAAAATTTGTAAAATTATACATCCCACTTTACCCCAATATATTTTTACCACATTTGCCCAATTCTAATTTTATGTTAACTAGAGATTTGAGAAATCTCTAGTTAAATAAGTTAAAAATGCGATTGATTTGGATATCCTCGTCAGAAACATCAGCACTTAAATAACTTGTTTAATATATTTTATTTTAATGGATGAAATATAATTTAGAAATTTGGTGCAATTATGGCGAACATATACCAGTAGACTTTTTTGCAAAAAAAAATTAAAAATACGCGAAAAAAGTAAAATTTTCTCCATTACCACATGTGCCATAACATCCAATTTCCCCTAGTATTTTTCTTCATGCTAATATGGGATTAATTATGAATTCGGTATCTTGCTTTCTATTCATAGAAAACTTATTTGTGTAAAATAATATTATGAAAATGTATGATGTTTACCCACGTATGAGTGATTTTCGGAAGTGGATCTATGATCAATAATGGACCAATGTTCACAAAACTGTTTCAATACCTAAAAAACTCCCCAAAATGTGTTTATTTGATAAAAATAAAAAACAAAATATTGTACTTCAAGAATAACAACTAAATGTTATAAACAACTATTTTTATAAATAAATTAAATTTTATTAATAAAAAAATAATTTATTTATAATAATTTTTATTATTGCAAAAATAAGGTTTTATTCATAAAAATTATAATTTTATTAATTAAACAGTCTTACTAACCCGTTTCTAATAAATTTATGACTGAAAGCATAGATTCACAAGTGTTGACCTTAAGTCTGTTGAACAATTTATTTTTCATTAGTGATAGCTTAGAAAAAAACGTTCGACCGAGGCACTGATATGTGCCGAAGTAAATATATAAATTATGATATAAGTATTAATCAACTCTACTTTTTAATTTTCTCAATTCGGTGCAAAAAGTTTCGGCATTTGATGTTTTAAACAGTTTAATTTTTATCAGCTTCAGTTCATTTATAGATTTTTTGGGGTCTTTTTATACCCCACACCACTATAGGTGGTTGGGGTATTATGCATTTGTGCTGATGCATTTATGCTGATGTTTGTAACGCATAGAAAAAGCTATCCAACACACACCTTAAAGTATACCAATCGACTCAGAATCACTTTTTGAGACGATCTAACGATGTCCGTCCGTCCGTCCGTGTGACTGGCTGGCTGTCCATGTAAACCTTTTGCAAAAAGTACAGGCCGCGATTTTGAAGATAATTCAATGAAATTTTTCGCGTAGGACTATCATGACATAAGGACGATTGGTGATGATCGGTCCATTATTTAACCTAGCCCCCATACAAATGTCCTCCCGGAATAGGGGTTTAATGATTATAAATGCCTTAAATATAGCAATATTTTAATGAAATTCGGTGTGAGGAAGTTTTGTATAATTATCAATCTTTGTGCCAAATTTCATGAAGATCGGTTCATAATTGACCATAGCTGCATATATAAAACATATGTTAGTATCAGGTTTATATTCGACACAAATAAGTTTTATATATGTAAGTAGAAATAGTAGTGACAAATTTTATGAGGATCGCTCCATAATTTACCATAATTTACCATAATGTAATATTCTATATTCGTATATTTTATTTTACACTTAGTAAAAGTATCGGTCCACAATTGTCTACATGTGTAATTTAAGACCCCTCCACGAATTTTGATGGACATTCACAATGGTGCATGTCTTTCTTACTTGTTTTATAATATTATATTGTGAAATAATCTCAAACTAATTATTTTTTTCGTTGGAATTAATATGTAATGGGTCGAGATATTTCAAATAACTTAGTTTATCGTCATTTAGCACATAGTCTTAAAAAGTCGTCATTTAGTTCCATTTTAAAAAAGAGGCCAAAAAGGAAGCCAGTGTTTGAAAAAAGGGGAATTAGTGACTATGGTCACCAAACGGTAACGCTGAATGGGAACTATAGTCAATCGTGAAATTTGGTAGGCATGTTTACGCTTATATAAAATTTATATGTGCAAATATTATTATAATTGGTTCATATTTAAGATATTTATTAGCTTAGAACCCTATTTCGGGAGGAGATTTGTATGCAGCCTAGGTGAAATAATGAATCGATCATATCAAATTTCAACAGCATTCATACTTATGCCAAAATAATTAGTGGTGCCAAATTTCATTAAATTATCTTCAAAATAAAGTACAGTTTATACTTTATTTTACACGGACCAGACTGCCCTATAAAATTACTTAATAAAGTAAAAATAATTATTATATTCCTTTGCATTTAAATGTTAGCAAAAAAGGCATTTCGGAAATGTGTACTTGATATACAAATATACAATCTAATGTAAATAAAACTTATAAAATTTATGCTCAAAAAAATATTGAACTTTGGCATAAAAGTTTAGAGCCGCATGTGGGTCTAGAATCAGATACTTATTGTAAGTCCTAAAGTGTCTTCTTCAAAATGCTTTCTAAATTTTAAAAATATCTGCATTGGTTCAAAAGTTATGATTTTTGCATCGAAAAAAGTCAAAATGAGACATATTGCAACGTTAAAAAATAACTCTGACAGGCAAATATATGTTTTTAGTAAAGTTTGCTACTTACTTTATATATTTATTTATTTTAGTTAAAAAACAATGTAATCAATATATTTTGAGTTACAAATTTACAAAAAAAAAAAAAAATATGACTTTTAATGTTTGACGTATTTGTTTTTTATCCAAAAACTTTCTCTTTTAGATAAAAATATTTTTATATCAGATGTAAAGGGTATTGGTTTGTCATTTTGTTTGTAATTTCTACAATATTTGCTTGGAAATACATAAAGTATATATCAATATAGGTAAGAGAGTCAAAATAATCTTGTCCATCTGCCTGTTTCTTAACAGATCGGAAAAAAAACTTGTTTACTGTAAACTGCTACTTTATTATGTAAGTTTAAGCAAATCTTGAATGAAGTACTCTTATTAATGAAATTAGTTTTTTCTCTTATAACACCTGTACCATTTTTCCAAACAATTTAAATATTTTAAGTTTTTTTAATTCAATATTTGAAATAATAACTTTATTTTTTAAAGGAGTTGTATTTGAAAGAGGTCTACCTGCAAAATCTATTTCAAAAGGATTCAGACACGCTTTTTCCAAATTAAACCATATTTAGCATCTGTTTATATCAGGGGTTCTCACAAGCAGCAGCTCCACGACCTCCTTGAGGCATTTCAACTCGAGAACGACCCACCAAAATTTTTTTCTAATAAGTGAACACCACATCAAAGGTTTGCAAAATATATAAATAAAATGTCTGGTACCTAACAGGTCTTGTTCCAACATAGACCAAAGGCTAAACCCTAGTATTCTAATCACTTGGCTAATTAGTTGAAATAATAAACTAAATATCTGTACCTTAAATCCTCCAAAAATTTTACACTATTTATATTTTTAATCTAAAAATTGCTTTCATACATTTTTCATCCGACCATTAGAGGGTTAAATTTTAAGTTTTATTTCTAATTGAGATTAATAACATTCCTTCCATACGTTTTTATGCAAGGGTAAATATTTAAAAACATAGCGTTTTTAATTTGAAATAAAATATTTTCAAATCATTCTAAACCCAAAGATAAATAAATTTTAAAGACCAAATATTTAGTACATGAATCTCTTATTATTCTTAAACTTAAGTCTAAATTTTCAAATTTAGGAAATATTTAATTTATTAGGTTTAAAATTTGTTGAGGCCTTTTTAATAAATAATTTTAAAAATGTAAGAGATTCGGTGTAACTTTTAAAATAAAAGGACGAATTTGATATTGACATTACACATAAAAAATATATATTTTTCATTTTTCTCACAATTTTTTACTAATTCTGACTAAAATCTGTAAATCTAACTAGTTCTAGGATAAAATATAAATAATCCTTTTACTTTTACAGCCGCATTTATATTATATTTAAGAATTAAGTTTGAATCAGGTTGATAACTAACACGATAAACAATTTGTTGATATAATTGGACATAATTAATTTAATTAATTTCATGTACTTTCGACCTCTATATGACTTGATCAATTCGATAAAGTCTTTACAAAATTTCAAGAAATTTTTAAAGTAGAATTTGAATTGTTAGACCTTGAAAAAAATGCTTTAAATTTTGTGTTTAAGTCAATTGTTTTTGCGACCCCGCTAAAATTTTTGTCGCGGACCCCAATTCGAGAACCGTTGGTTTATACAGTGTACAACTTAGTCTCATTTTTGATTGTTATTTTCTTTCCTTAATTAATAGTTGTTTCCAAAGTAATTAAATATAATTAATAAATTAATTAATAAATTTTAACTTGAAAATTATAAGATTTATTGAACTTTTTTTTAAGAAATATACTATTTTGATAGAAATATTAACTTTTGCAAAGAATAACCGTTAACCGGTTTTTTTAGAATTTCAAAAAACGTAACCGGTTTTTAAAATACCAAATGTTCGAACTATTTGATAACCGATTTCTCCAAAAATTCGAATAATCGATTACCCTACTCAAGACGATAAAAAAAATACGGCAAACATAATTCATTTAATCGCAACTTTTTAGTTTTAACTAGAAAATAAATAAAGTCTCACAAAAAGGCGGCGTTTTGTATATGTAAACACATTTTAAATGGGTAAAGACATTAATGGAATTAATTTTAAATTAATTAATACAATTTGCCATTAAAGTTCAAGAAATGTCATTAAAAAGTACGACAACGAAACGGCACACTAAACAAAACATGCATGTATGAAAGAATATATAAAATATTCAATTACACTTGAGTCTAAATAAACGGATAAATTTGTAAGAGTGGTATATATTTTTCTAAATCCACATACTCTCATTATTTTATATATTAATTCAATAATGGGAATTTAAAAATACATTTATACTTGTTTATACTTCTGAAGTAATTGCCTGCTTAATGTAGGATTTCTAAATTAAACAATTATCTGTCGTGCGAGGGTTGTGTGAATCGTGAATAATTCTAACTAATGAAATAACCCAGCACAAAACAATAACCTAAACATGTACCAAATAGAATGGGATGGAATAGCTAATTTCAATATATGTACATAAATATGTTCGTTTGAATATCTAACAACCTAACTGACTAAGTGACTGCCTGCATTACAATATCAATTAATTAGGAAATTATCATAAAGAAAAAAAAACACTTCTAAATACTCATACATGCCTTAATGTTTGTGCAAATAACGTGTCTATTTTAATTACTATTTAGGGTGCCATTTACAAACACCAATTGACAAGTGTTAAATGCACTTAATTTGGTCTTAGAGATTTGCGATTCATTTTATTAGATAAACTAATAGTAATGTAGTGTTGCATTTGAAATTCATTTAATAAAATTTAAATTGCATTTTAAATAATCTACAAACATCTGTAGGGAATTTATCGTGTACATTTTTAGTTTTATTTCTTTTAACTTGTTAAGTGTATTAAGTTAACCACATCAGACACTAAGTGATATTTAACGTAGGCGTTTTGTAACAAGTAATAAAGGGGTTCAGTAACTGCTTGTATACAATATGAGGAATGTTCACAGAAAAAAGTCAACGATCACCAAAATAATTCTTTCAATTAAAAATTTTTTAAATTTGCACCTCTCACCAAAATGGTTATATTAATTACTAATAAGTGTAAAAAATGAAAAACATAATTTTTTTCCAATTAAAAAATTCGTTAAATCAATCAACAACTGTGTTAGTTGAAAAATATAAGGTAATGATTATTGATGTGTATAGCAGAACTGCTTGGGCTGAGTTGTGTTTTAAAAGTTTTCCCTGAATCGTGTAATGACGAGAATATCCCTAAGAAAAAAATTAACATAACCAGTATTTAGACATAAAAAATCCTTTATAAGACTATCTAAATAATATAAAGCATAAATTTTAAATAAGAAACTAGTTCTAAATGCAAACAAGCTCACAATTCTCTAACTACTTATAGTGTTAATCACAAATGATTTTCAAATAATAAAAACAATATAATCTAAGCTCATATATAATTATAATAATAACACAATTGTGGTTACAAATGTAATCAATCCATCTTTAATTGTATAATTTTACTTATCACTTTAATTTATTTTTTTATTTTTATTTTATTTTTTTATTTAAGGAGAGAAAAAACAGCCTCATTAAGTTCAAGTTGAATGTCGTTTTAATTTAAACAAATTATAATATTCATACCATATTATGTGCATACTCTAGCTGATACATTTTTTTTTTTTTGCAAATTTTATTTAAAATTACTTGGTCATATTATTCCATTACTTTTGATTTTTATTAAATTGAAAAACATTGTCTTTATTTGTTTGTAAGTGATAATGAGGAAATATTTTATGCAAAATATATTGCATAATTTGCAATAAGATATTATTTTAACAGAAAATGGCTACTGGTATGCTAAAATGAAAGAGAGAAACTTAACGATGATAATTCCTCAAAAAGAAAGAAAAAAAAAACAAATAGTTTTATTTAGTAACTAGCATTTAACCCGCTACTGCCAGACTGTACTGCCAAAGTGAAAAAAACCGAAAAATTAAACCACAGCCCCTAACCCTCATGATAACTGTTACAGTATTGGTGCTTTCAGAAATTAAGAAGATACATCTCAATCATGCCTCCTAATGATTCTAATTTCGTGATTACAGGTTAATACTTTAAAAAGGAATAATCAAAGCCTGGAATATCGTACCACTTTTTTGTATTGAAAATAAAATTATTTAACATTTGTTCTTATATTTCGCAGCCTAGAAGATATAAAAATCTTCAAGATTCCTTCAAGATTCCAAATTTATAACAAATTTTTGGGGAAGATTGAACCATATATCTTTCCATATTTCTAGGTTAATTATTACAAAAATTAAAAAAGTACCTTTAGAAGAACGAAATAGTACCACAAAATTCTCACTTGTGGATTCTCATACATATTGAACCACTTACTTTATAGTTATGTTTCTAGGTTAATTATTATAAAAAATTCAAAAAGTACCATTAGAAGAAGGAAATAGTGCCACAAAAAATCTCATTTTGTGGATTATAACATATTTAGAACCACGCATATTTAATTTCACGTTTTTAGATGATTCATTACAAAAAATTCAAAAAATACTAGTTGGAGCACAAAAGTACCACAAAAACCGCTTTTGTGGATTCTCATTCACTTTGGACTCACTTTGCATATTGTATATGTTATGTGGTATTATTTTCAGAATTCTAATATAAATCAAAAGCAAAGAGATATTAATCGAAGTAAAGAATTTTATTCGAAAGTGCATTTCGCAACAAGAATCTCTTTATAGGTAGTTATTATTACTTTTCGAAATAAAATCGCGGTTAAATCAAAAACAATTTCTATTCTCCCTTTAACAGAAAATGTTAGAGATATAAGTATATATGGAGTTTATATATATATATATATATATATATATATATATATATATATATATATATATATATTATTTTCTGGACCCTTGTAGGAAATGCTGTCGATAGGACGAAGTCCGTCCGTTTGTCGCTTGAAATGACGTTTATGAAGCCCACCAATAACTGTCATATATATATATATATATATATATATATATATATATATATATATATATATATATATATATATATATATATACGATATATATATGATATATATATATATATATATATATATATATATACGATATAAGATATATATATATATATATATATATACGATCCTCCTTTCGACAAGATCGGTTCACAAATGTCGGGGATATGTCAAAAAACGGTTTTTTAAATCGATTTTTTTTTATTTTTATAAAATTTCGGCTTTTCGAATTAACCATATAGGTCCATAAACAATTGAGTCATAGGCAAAAATTTCAAAGAAAATTATTAAAAATATACACAAACATTATATATTTTAAGCATTGCAATGACTTTTAGTGTTGTTGTTTCTTGCATAAGCAAGCTGTAGCAGTTGATTGTATACAGCGTTCCGTTACGATTGTATACAGCGTTCCGTTACGAATTTTTAGAAAGCGTCTAAAAAAGGATATTTGAAAAAAGTGGCCAAAAAAGGGGTATTTTTTTGAAAAAAATGGGCCAACTGCTTCAATACCTAAAAAAATTCTTAAAATTAGTTTATTCGATAAATACAAAAACAAAAAATATTGTATTTTAAGAAAAACTACTAAATTCAATTTTATTAATAACAAAATAATTTATTTATAATAACTTTTGTTATTACAAAAATAAAGATTTACTCATAAAAATAGCTAACATAAAATTCTCTTTTTATTAATTACATTTCAGTATGTCAGCGATGTCTTTACTGAGACTCCAGTTTTACAAATTTAAGACTGAAAGCATGAATTCGTAAGTATTTACCTTAAGTCTGTTAGACAATTTATTTAGCATTACCGATAATTCAGAAAAAAAGTTCCGCTAAGAGCCAAAGTAAAAATATAAATTAGGATATAAGTATTTATCAAACTTATTCTCTAATTTTCTCAATCCGGTTCAAAAACACTCGGCATGTTACTCGTATATTTTAAATAGTTGTTCGTAAACTTTATTATTAGCTGTAGTTTTTAACAGTTTAAGTTCATTTATAAATTCTTCGGGGTCTTTTGTTATATCAGTATATTGTGAAATTATCTCAAGATAATTAATTTCTTCCATTTTAAAAAGGTGCCAAGAAAGCGGTCACGTGAATGAAAAAGGGAGAAAACGGTAATGCTTATTGTATATATATACACACAATAAATTTTTTATGTATGCTTGGACGTTTTTTAGTTAGATATAGAAGCATTGCAATGACTCAGTTTTTACATACAAACAAATGTTTAGTAGTCATTTTTTGTATAAGCAAGCAGTGGTTGTCATTTGTATATACACACAAACATTTATATGAAGCATTTCAATGACTATTATTATTGTTGTTTTTGTATATGCAGTCAGTTTGTATATATTACGGTTTTTAATTTCCCGCCATTTATCAACTCCCAGGAATCGGGATTTTATTTAAAGCATTCCCGGGAATTTCCGGGTATTCGGGAAAAATACAATATTATTTAAACTAAACAAAAAAGCTGTATTTTACATATAATTTGCATATAAATATATTATTCTACTTTAAAATAAAAATATATATTTGAAGATGACTTTTTTAATATAATTATATAAATTACAATATGTATTCAAAATAGTCTTTAATAAATTATTCTGTTTTGTAACAAATAAAATATACATTTATACAAACAAATTTTAAATTTGAAATATATTTTAGAGACAAAATTTTTATGAAAATTTTGTTTTAAAACGTGTTTTAAATTTAAAAGTTCTTTGTGAATTCGGGTGTTAATATTTTCAAAATGCTTATTTGGAAATTCATTATTATATTAACAAATATATTCATACCTATTAAAAAAAAATAAAAATAAAAATATTTTATTATTTAAGTATTTGGTTATTCACCATCGGCAATAAAAACTTAAAGAAAGAATCTCGGATATCGTTTATCACAGCCACAGAACATTTTTTAAGAAACCATAAATAAGCACGTCTTCGAGAATATTTTTTTTTTATCTAACTTGGACCTAGATCGATTTCTCCAAAACATAAAAATAAAAATTTTTTTAGTCTTAAATATAGAAAATTAATGTGTACAAACTGTTGAGAGTTAAAGGTCAAAATAAAAAATCTTAGAAAACTGTGACACGCATTCATCTAACAATGGCGTGATTTTCTAAGCTGTGTGCTAATAGCAGTAGTTTTAGACATTTCAGTATTTCTTAGTTCGGAAATTATTTTTTCCGTTATTTTAATAAACTCTTTATAGTTAATTGCATCGAACTTGCACCGAGCTCGAGCAATGTAATCATCTAACCGTATATTTGTTTGATTATGGCCAATCAACGTTTTTTATAGAATTTTTAATTTTTCAAAATGGTAAAAATGCACAGTTTTGATAATTTTCAATTCCCGGGATTCCCAACAAAAGATCCCGGGAATTGGCAAGTGAAAAATTGGCGAAATTCCCGGGAAATTCGTCTCGGAAATTTTGGGGATAAAATCCCTAGTATATAGATACATACAAAAATTTATACATATACATATATATGCTTATTAGTTGTTGTTCTTTTTTTTAAAAAAAAAGTATGTTAATCATCAATCCTCAATGTTTTTTATTGCATGTACCTGTAATGCAACAACAAAACAATGATAGAATATGAAATTAACATGAGCATGTACGCCACTATGAAAACATTGAAATTTGAGCAGAAAACTTTAACATGATGTTTTAAAATTATCTCATTTGAAACCGCGAGTAAAAAAACTGTATACTTTCTCTGTTCTTTATACCATCTAAAGTATTACCAAAACAATAATTAAATAGGGCTCATTTTCTGAAAGCTGGTTCATCGAAAAATATGTAATAAAAATATTAATGTCGTGCAATATTTTTATGACAAGTGTTGTGAGATTTGATCAACTTTTGACATTAATTCAACAGCACATATAAAATCCTCTGTTAAAACTTTTTTGAAAAACACAAATGACTTAATGTTGTTAGCACAATGATTTTATATAAGCTGTCCCCTGAGTGCTGGTTCATCAAAAAAATATATGATAGAAAATATTAATGTTGTTGTTGTGAGATTGATTAAACCTTTTTTCAGTGGGGGTCTTATGTAGGACTTTGAACCTATTGTGGGCTATGGAGTTACGGCCCAATCCTTATAAAATTTGCACTTTGATTTCTCGTTTATGTCAAATATAATCTTAATACTAATAACATGGGATTTATGCACGCTAAAATTATTTTCGGAAGAGGGGTTCATATGAGAGCTGTGGTTGATTATGGACCAATTTTCATCAAAAAATTCATCAAAATATTCTTACTTTCATCAATAGTTATTACTTTTTCATTTGGATTGAAATAAAAAAAATCTTATGTGATTTTTATTACAAAAATTGAAAATTATTTTCAACTTTTTCCATCCGATGAAGAAAATTCTAAACAGCAACAATTTCATTGAATAAAAAAATATTTAAAATGTATTTACACAATACACACGCATACATACAAAATTTAAATAAATAAAATAAAAGAAAATATGTTTTGAAAGAAAAACAAAAGTATGAATTAGAAACAATCATTTGAAATTTTTTTCATGCTGATATTTTAAAAGATATTTATTATTATTTTTTCATCATGATGGATACATTTATACTGGAAAATAAAAATCCCTCACACATTTTTTTGGACAAATGAAAAAATATTTTAACAGTAAAGATTGAAAAATAAAATTAAAAAGTTTTCGCGTGCTTGGTATTAATTTATTGCTCCCATATTTGGGGGATTATAACAATCTTAGAACTGAAATTTATACTCACAGAGCTATTGAAATCATTTTCTGAATGCGTTAATACAAATAACAACATTGTTTGAGCTACTATAAATGGTGCAATAATCAGTCCATTAATACACCTAACCTGTCTTTAAATTTGGAATTTTTAGAAGATTCTTTAAATTTTTTAAATATTATATATTATTTTTAATTGTAAATAAAAAATATAATTTTCTTTCTTCCTTTCATAAGTACTTTTGTCTTTCAAAAAAAAAAAAAAAATAATAATAATAATAATAATTGCTGCAAAAAAAATTCTGTAACTTGATTGTTAAACAAATGGAAAATGAAAAATGTTAATGAAATAATATAAATAAAATTTCATAAATATATATAAAATTATGTACATTGGGATTGTAACTTTTCGTAATTTGTTCAAATATGCAAAATACTATTGTAAGGTCTTGTAGAGCATGGAAAGGTGTAGAGAAATATGATATTAATTTTTCATGATCGTTAAAAAAGTTCGTGCACCAATCGCGATGAAAATTTTGTTAATATACTCGTATTATTGTTTTAGTATAAAATCATTTTACACTTTTTAGTGTCTTTTTGATGTTAATATAAAAATTATAAACAAAATAATAAGTTAATTTCTTAATTGTTATTAATTGAAATTTTTCTTGAATTTTTCAATTTCATGACATATTATTTTACAAATTATATCATTTTCTACTAATTTGACACCAAATGTGTGTTTTTAATTTGTTTTAAATCAGATTTTTATATTTTATTTGACAACCTATAAGTCCTAAGTAATTTTCTTCGAAACACTGAAAACATAATTTTTCTTATATAAAATTTCTTATTTAACGATTTTTTTTTTTTTTAATAATTTAGTAACACATTATGCAATTTTTGTGTTTTACATATTTTTCTTAATTTCACTTTTTTCATATTTTTCTAAAATCTCTCAATTTTCATTTATACTTATTACGTTCATAAAAAGTTATATAACACAAACCCACCCTTTAACCAACGAGTTGCTGGAACCTTTTAAAGCCTCATAATATACTCCGCCACCTTGTGAATTTGTTGTAGAAATTCCACGCATATATTGACGTTTCATATTATTTGTCAGAAAATTCTGATCATCCTTAGTTTCATAATTATCCTCATCTGCTTCACGCAGTACCTGAACATCCGTTAAAGGTTTGTGCATATTGTCCGAGCTATTGGATTGTGAGTCCAATAGATAACGTGTTATAATAAAGAAAAACGCTAAATAACCGATTAAAATTAAATTAAAAATTTTTTTGAATTTTAATCCTCTTCTATCAAGAAAAAAGGATTTTTATTTTTATCCTAAAAATTTACGCGTTTACGGGCGGAGTCATTGAGTAATCCGTAAAGAGTTGTTGGCCGTAAGTAAGCGAGTGGTGAACTAAATTTTTAATGGAAAAATTAAAATCTATTTTGGATATAATTTGCTATTTAGGATATTTATTTAAATTATTATGAATGATTAGTATTTAAAACATTAAAGCTTTGCATATATTGCTAATTTTAATATTTTACTTTTATTAATTCATTTTTATAGTTTATTTTTCAATATGGCTGGATTATTTAATCAAGTTTAAAGCTTTTTTTCTTTTTATTGTTATTTTCTCATTTTATTTTTATAATTTTACTTAAAGTTGTTTGCATTTTTAATTATGTTTGAAATGTGAAAAAGTTATCTGAACAAATGTAAAAATATTTACATTTCCACTGCCATTAATAACAATTTCACACTTCATTTAATTGAAATGCGAATTGAAATGAGAAAAAAAAATTGGAAAAAATATTTTAATGATTAGGGGGCGGATTTTAATGCAAATGCATGTTTTTTCTAAAGCTTTTAAAAACTATCTTATGTAGTTATCTATCCGAATCAGACATTTTACTAAAAAATTACATCGATTTGCTAGTGAATACTTTTCATTTTTGTATATTTTTCTTAATAACACGTATTAAATTGAATTTTTTTCAATTCTTTCACTTTTTTAAACTTTTTTGTTTAAATTTTATTTTGGTATTCTTCAGTTTGAGATAAAACGCGCATAATAGGTGTTCTAGCGATTTTTAAACATAAACTCGCAAACAAATTATTTCAACTTGGACTTATGTGAAGCTGACATTATGGGCTGACATTCCTTTAAAAAAAGTTTCTAATCCAATTTTATTGAATTTCTTAAAGACGTACACAAATGAAACCATTGTATTTGAATAATTTTTTGGTCGAAAAACTGTAATAATTTTTTGGAAAACTGTGCGATATTCAAGTTGAAAAAATAAAATCGTTTTAAAAAAACAAATTTGTGTGGATAAGTATGAATGAAACAGACATTATTGGCCGATATATTGTAAATGTAATTGTTGAAGTTTTGGATCATAACGTTGAGTAGAGAAAACGAAAGTTTTTGATTAATAATGTACAACTTCAAAGTGTAAATCACGAAACAATTGACCGTACGTTCTATGAGTAAAAAATCAAATTATATTTATCGGATGTGGTTCCATATGTGATAAAATCGGCAAAAGCCATTATGATTTCTTATCCAAAAATTTTGCTTAGACCACGCATTACACCGTGTAGCAAAGAAGGTGCGTAATAACTTTAATTACATTTATTCATTGCTTTCATATTAAAAACAGATATATTTTAAAGCACCTACCTGCGTTGTAAAATTAAAGGAAAATTATACCAATCTCCCACATCCTCCTCAACCAGTTATTACGAGATGGACATAACAACCAGTTATTACAAGATGGATGATAACGACTCTAAAGCTCTAAGAAAATTAAACTTGTATTAACATCAAGAAATATTAAAACTTATTTGCTTGTTCCAATTAAGGATTTTTTTCTGAAACTAATACTAAATTAGAAGGTTTCGATTCACTAAGAACTCAAATCAGTTCAAATGATAGTAATATTGAGATAATCGAACCTGCAGAAGAACCTGCTGCAAAAAATAAAACTAAATTTGCAAGCTGTTATTAAAAAATAAAGAAATTTGAGAAAATTCAAAAAAAATCAAACTCAATTATTCTACGCTCAGATGATGTATCGTGTTTAGAAGAGTATTCTTCTTCTGAACTACAATTATTCAAATACGCTCCTATCACATCTATTGACGTAGAAAGATCATTTTCTATATATATAATTTTTTTAGTAAAAAATATGTTTTTTTATATAAATAAAAATATAACTTTAAATAAAATTTGATCTGAAAGAGTATACATTTAAAAAAGTACAAAGAATAATCACTGATTTTCTTTTATTATATATTTTATATATTTGAATTTGTATATTTTGGAATTTTTAAGTGCATTTTCTCAGCGCATATATTCAAAAAATAAATGCATGAAAATCCGCCCCCTAATAATGATAATGCTGGTAGAGATACTTACGACGATGATGCTGACGATCACGTGAAATTGTAAAACAATTGTATTTTCAATTCGATGATTTTAAGGAAATGAGAAGTTTCTTTGTTTTTATATTGAAGAAATATAAAAATTTTAAATTTGGTGAAAAATTGAGATGGTCACTTTGAAAGTGATGTTTGCTTAAAGAAACTATATGAATTTTATGAAAATCTTCTTAATTTTGCATTAATTGCAAACTAATATATACATAAGTAGCTATAAACAAATCAGTAAGTACTTTAGTTTATTGAAGGATAAAAGGTTTTTTTGAGCAGGGTTTATATAAGAACTTTAAGCAATTTTTTCTTACCTACAGCTTTGTTGTCTTGTAAATGGTTTTCCATTTTGTGTGGTTAAACCATAAAAGGTATTTGGACGATTTGGTATTATGGTAATAGGATATGACTGTGGATTCAGTATAACACTATCCAAAGAGTCTGGTTCAGGTTCCACAGTTATTTGCCTTTGTAGTTTCTTACAATCCCCCAATGGATCAGCTGATGTTTTCTCCAATACTGGTGAAGATTTATTATCACTTTCTGTAGAGGGTGTGTTAAAATAATTCAATTTTAATCTTGAAATCATTTTAATTGTTATTTAGCTTCGTTTTGGCAATATAAATTTATAAAACAAATCTGTAAAAAAAAAAGAAAATAAACAAAACAAAATTGAAAATTTATTAACCATTATTTAACACTCGTGTTATTATTATATTAATTTGTTAACTATTTTCATTTAAAATTGTGTTTATCATTTTTTTCTTAATCATTTTTATATTAAAATAATATTTACTAAAGTTGAAAAGAAAAAAATGATTTAAAGTATTTTAGTAACTTAAATAAAATTCATGAGCTATTTCTAAGTATCTTTTAATAATAAAACGTATAAAGTTGAGATAAGAAACTATAAAATAATAAAAAAAATATTACATAGTTCCTGTTACTAAATTTGTTTTAAAATAATATAAATAACCACAAAAGTCTATAACCTACATTCAATTGTTATATACTGTCAATGCAAATATTTAATATTTTTTACTTTTATACAGCAACAAAAAATTATAAATAAATTACATCACGTACAAGTTTTAAATAAATAATTAAAAAAACTTATATGTAAATTAGTTTTTATTGATTTATTTGTAAACTGCTGTAAAACAAATAAAATATTGCAAATTGTATAAAACTTTTTTTATAATTTTTATATTAAATATTCTAATCTAGGAAAAGTGAGAAAACATAAAAAAAGTTTAACTTGGGTAATGCTTGGAGAAGTCGTAGCCCCATACAAAATTAATATTGATGAACTATTACAGCGAATGTATTATGATTTTATGAGACTAATATCCTTATCAATATTAACAATTTAGTTGAAAATAGCGGGTAGGAATAGTAAATTTTAATTAAGGCAAATCTATTGAACTATAATTAACAATTAAAATAAGTTAATAGGTCTTAGGGGAGTTACAATCCCCATTTAATGCCAAACGTATATTTTATTAAAAAACTATTGGAGACGCATAAGTGGGTGAAGCAATTTTCTTTATATAATGTAATTCTGCTACAGCATTTTTCGATCGAAGCAATGGGAGTGGTAGTCCCCATAGTAATTGTAAAAAAAATTTTAAAAGATTATATGTATATTGTAGGTGATGTAAATGGTAAATTTTTTAATTATGTTTTTTTAACCATAACTATTATTATTATTATTATTATTATTATTATTATTATTATTTATTATTATTATTATTATTATTATTATCCTCCTTTTTCTTTAAACAGAAAAGAAAATTTGATTTGAAAATCTATTTCTTGGTGTAAATTTATGTTTTTAATGTGAACTAATCAGTTTGTGTTCGAAATAACCCAGCAAAAGCTTTGCATTCCTGATAAGCTAGCAGGTATAATTGGAAACAAAAATAAACTACTCGTCCACAAGTTCAAGTTCATGTAGTTATTTTTAGACTCTAGGGCGCTCAAAAATATGTACCTAAACGAAAATAAAAATAAAATAAAAACAAAGAATTTTTGCCGTCAATGAGATTTAAAACTTGGACACAAATTAACCATTCGTTTTTAATTACTAACGTCTTACTCAATACACCATCTTCCACTTCATTTTCTAAGTGACAAACACATTTTTAGTATAAAATATCTTTTTAGACATTTTGTAAAAAAAACTAACTGCATCAGAATTGGGTTGAACCAACGTCTATTATACTATAGAATACTTACTTATATAATGCAGAGTAGGCAGATAATAATGACGCCTCATTACCTAGAAACAATGGCAAGTAGTTGCCATTACCGAGAACCAAAAAGTTTTTGCTGGGAAAGAGCAGTGTTTACAAAATTTGTGAAAAAAGAGTCTAAATTGGACTTTAAAAAAGTACAGAAATTTATGAATAAAATATAGAAAAATGAAAAATTTGTCATACAAATTTGGGTTATATTTCATATGAAAAATGATCAAATGTTTTAAGCTGATTTTTTTTCATTTTTGAATCATAATTCCTTTCTAATTAATCATTTCCAAAAAATTTTCGTTTTTATATGAATTCTTTTAATTATAAATCTTTAAATTATATTAAGTATTTATAACGTTTCTATGGTTAATGAAATTTACTAAAAAATAATTATAATAATTGATTAAGTAAGTCCTTAAAATTAGTTAAGTTATATTTGTCAAATATAAATAATATCGATTGTAAATGCGAAAATGCTTAAATGGATGATTCTGTAAAAATGTAATTAGTAAAAACAAATAAGAAATAATTTTTTTTTGTTGAGATATTAAAATGGTTGCCTTTTTATGGTAAGAAAAATGCTAGAAAAATGTTAGAAATGCTTTCAGGCTAAAAGCAAAACAAAAAGGCTAGATTTAGACTTAAAAAGGCTAAACAAGCAACATTGGTAAAAAGTTACAGCCGTATTCAAAAGAACATAATACAGCTTTACTAACTATTGCTAAGCAAAATTAGTTAAAGTTGTATTTAAAGACGTTGATTCGCTTAATGTACCTTTAGTAAATCATCGTTAACTTTACATATTTATACCTCACACCACCATAGGTGGTTGGGGTATTATGCGTTTTGTTTCGATCTAACGATGTCCGTCCGTCCGTCTGGCTGGACGACTGGCTGGCTGTCCATATAAACCTTGTGCACAAAGTACAGGTCGCAATTTTGAAGATAAATCAATGAAATTTGGCACATAGGACTTTGATGGCACAAGGACGAAGCTTATTGAAACTGGTTATGATCGGTCCATTATTTCACCTAGCCCCCACACAAATTTCCTCCCGGAATAGGGGATTAACGATCATAAATGCCTTAAATAAAGCAATATTTTAATGAAATTCAGTGCAAGGAAGTTCTGTACAAGTTTCAATCTTTTTCTGCAAATTTCATGAAGATCGGTCCATAATTGACCATAGCTCAAATATAAAACCCCCTTACGAAAATCACTAACATGCATAAATCACATACACATGTTAGTATCAAGTTTACATTCGACGCAAATAAGTTTTATATAAGTAGAAATCACAGTGACAAATTTCATGAGAATTACTCCATTTATTTTACCATAGCTCCCATATAAGCCCACTTTCGGGAGTCACCCTAAAGTGCATAAATGCACATAAATGTTAGTATTTACGCAATATTCTGTATTTGTATATTTTATTTTACACTTATTAAAAGTATCGGTCCACAGTTGTCCACATGTCTAATATAAGACCCCTCCACGATTTTTGATGGACATGCAAAATGGTGTGGGGTATCATATGGTCGGCTTTGACCGACTATATCTTTCTTACTTGTTTAAAGTAGGTTTAAGATTATTTCCGTTACACACATATAGCAAGAATTTATTTTTGTATTCATACGTAAATTTTTGACAAAAAAGTTTGTAATTTCCGGATGTTAAGATTCGTTCCGAAATTAAAATATGTTCAATTTAAACTATTTTGTAATGAAATCATAAACATAAACGGGTAAAAGTCTATTTTGGGTGCTTTTGTTCGCCACAATCACATATGACCGACCGTTTCGTTGTTTCCTGTTTCCACTTAGATTTCTTAGATTAAGGTGCCATTAATCCAATGTACAAACCACAGGTTAAAAATTACGCATTTAATTAATAAAATAGTTAAATTTTAACAAAATTTCTACAAAAAATGATATAAACAAATCCAAATATAAAATAGTGATGTTGATTTTATCACAAAATTTTCGTTATATTAAATAAAAGTATGTAATTTATACATAATTATATTTACATAAGCTAAGTAATGATTTTTTCCAAAATAAAAAAACCTATTTATCATAAAAAACATACTAGAACATCAAAAATAATAATGGAATAAAACAGCGAATAATTTATTCTAAGTATTCACAACACTGACAATATAAATGAGAGAGAAACTGAGAAGGGTTGCCTACATAAACAAAGAGTTAATGTATTACCTTAATAAAGACTTTAAGGGCTAAATTGTTTACTAGCTAGTTTGTGTTTTAAATATAAATTAACTTTTTTTTTTTTTTAATTCGGCTGTTAGTATTTGAAAGGTATATAAAAATAAAAATCTGTATCTTGTCTAGGGCCTTGGTCGGCATTTATAGCTCTTATTCTATATTTTCAAATAAACAGCAAAACACGTCAGCAAAGAGAGTAAATAAATCAAAATAAACAAACAAATCTCAAGGCAAAAAGCGTAAAAACATCACTTTTTGTTTGAATTATTGTTTTTAATGTGGTCTATTGATTTTACATATTTTTTTAAATTTTGTGATAATTGAAAGATATTTTCTGTCAGAGAGTGTCAAATTCGCTCTCTGAGAGAATTATCTCACATTGTAGATTTAAACATTAGTATTATAAGAAGTATTATGAGACTGATGTGATGATATTTCTCAACACAACTATTGTATAAGATGAACTGTCAAAAAAATACACATATACGAAACAATGCTTTTTGTAAAATTGTTTTCTTTCAATGATTTTTTTATATATTAACAAACATTTTTATAAAAATTTTACTAAAAAATTGCGAATGTAGTCCATATTTAAGATTTAAAATAATATAAATAAAATGGATATTTTCTTTTGCCGACGTTATCTCACATATTATATAAGAGTTAATCTCAGTTGTTGACCTGGGGTATAGCGGTACCTTTCTTATGATTACACTAGAACAAAAAATCTGTAATCAATTTTATAATTGGTTAGTATTTATAGAAAGAATTTTTAGATATACATATTTAAGATTTTCGGTGAAATTTATAATTTTTGGTGAAATTTTCGGTTAAATTTTCGATTTTTATTGATATTTCCGATTTTTATGTGAAATTTTAGATTTTTAGTGAAATATCAGTGGAGCCGATAGCAAAAATGTGGGTAATAAATTTGTATCTCCTAAATTAGCCTGATCCTGTCGAATTGAAATGTATAGGAGAGTTGTAGAAGAGGACCAAAACTTTTAGAAACAATTATCTTTTAGTCACCTTGTAATAATTATAGATAATAATAATAATAAATGTAGAGTTGCGAAAGAAACGTGGCCTACCTACAACGAAAAACGCTCAATGCAACTCATTGGCTACAAACGCAAAGACATCTCGAGACTAATAGCATTATTTACAGGACGATCGGAAAACATACTGGACGATCGGAAAACATGCAAGCAGACTTGGTCTCCCTTACAATGAATAATGTCGCAGTTGTGGCAATCGCGGGAAGGAGGAGACAGTATTTCATTTTCTATGTGAATGCCCAGCCTTGAACGCAAGCAGACATAAATTTCTGGGAGGGTACCAATTAGACAACCTCTGTGAGATATCTGACACTAGACTCAGTGACATCATTAAATATCTCAATGCTACAGGCTGGATCTAATTAATTTATGTTCTCATTGTTCTTCCCTACACTTCTATCTCATTACAGACTCAATACAACTCATTCACCTGGCGAGTAGTGTGGTTCCATCAAAACGGATTCTAACGAGTCTAATTTATTGCCCGTAAGGTTACGGGCTACCACGTAAACCAACCAACTAATAATAATAATAATAATAATAATAACAATAATAATAATAATAATAATAATAATAATAATAACTTTTTCTTTGAATGCACATGGTTCGTATTTTATTTAAATTTTATTATCACAGGTACAATAGTGCTCCAAAGAAAAAAAAAATTGGTATGCTACCTATTGGAAAAATATTCTAAAAAATATTAAAAGTTGTTTTCATTTTCTTACCAGCTATTAAAAAGCAGAAGACTTGTACATTTAGCAAACATTTTTCACATTTTCTTTTCAATATTGGTTTCAAAAATTTTTAATTTTGAGTTTGTAACGAAAAGTATTACGAATTTCTATCCTCTAGGGAGCTTTTGTATAAATCATAAGCAAATATTTATTGTAAAAAATTTCATACTTTATTTTATAAATAAAATGTAAAATAGTTTTACAGAAATCAAAATTTTAAAATTATTTTCTTCATAACATCTTCTAATTAAGAATTTTTTGAGGCATAATTCGATATAAATCTCGGAAATCTTCTTTGGCCAAAATGTGATTTTCAACAGCTACTAGGGAACTGAAGATTAATTGTCGTCTGAGAGGTTTTTCTATATCATTTACCAAAAAAAGCTGTTTCTCAGGACACTCTAAGGTGTATTCTTTCGGATGAATTTTGATACGCTCTAGATGCCAGCAACACAAATTTTTCACAATAAAAATTTTAATATATCCCATTTTATAGGATAATATGCATAAAAGAACGATTTTCAATGCAATGTTTATTTCCTTGCCGACTACAGACAAATTCGATGTTTTTATAAAACATTGTTAATTAGGCAAATTTAGCAATACATTTTTAGCAAAACTCTCGGCAAATCTGAAACAACATCTTTAATAAGGTGGAAAATATAATTTGTCATTCAAAATCTATATTCACATTCGTAAGTAGGCGACTTTAAAGTAAAAAAAAGGTTGTACTGCCGACTATGGGTACACTTACCCTTTTACATTTTTTTTTTTTTTTTTTTTGTGAATAGAACACAAAAGAATGCAAAGGGCAAAACAAAGGCTACATATTAGCCAGAAAAGAAAATTTTTTAGAAAACTTTTTTAACAAAAAAAATTGTTTGCATTGAACCAATTTAAAAATTATGGATCGAGGTTCATAATAATAAAAACTACATAAGCTGTATTTAAAACTTTGAGATATAGATACATCCCATGGGAAAAATTGATGTTCACATTTTTATTTTATTTCAAAAGAAATTTTATTTTAGCCCTTTTTTGCTCTTTTCCTCAAAACTTGTAATGATTGTACTATAAAAGGGTTTTTTTTTTAATTTAGCCCTTTTTAGCACTTTTTTCAAATATTTCGCAAGAGTTGTCAGTTCAATTTTTTTATTTTCTATTTCAATATTTAAATTTTAGCTTTCCAAGAATTTTCCAGAATAGAAATTTAAAAAAATCTAAAAGGCAAATTCTGGGGCTAAAGAGCTAATTAAAAAGATAAAGCGTTTCGCTACCGGGATGCGATAAGTATTATTTACTTCATATGTGGAATCTCAACCTATCCGCCCTAATCCTCAGCCTTTTAAGACTTTCACTGTAATACTCCTTATGTATATGAAAATTAATATTTGCTTTGTATCAGGCCTATTTCCCCCTCTGAACCTATCCATCATATTTTCATTTCTTCCATGAAATATTATAAAAAAGTGGTTTTCAACAAGATTGGAGTCTCTCACTATAATAGTTCCTTAAATACGCCATAACGAATATTTACAATTATGGGGGCTAACACTCACCCTGTTCCGATAAAAAAATTAAATCTCATATTTGAATTTAGGAACACGCATGATGAGGCTGTGAAAACTTTAAGCAAATCGGTTCAAGAAGTAAAATGTGGCCGTGGCACTCGATCTAGATCCAACACAGCCTATAACATTTTCCAATACAAGAACTATCTGTGTGACAAATTGTATGTAAATAACTTCATTAATAACGTGCAAAATTGAAAAAAAACTGTTTTTTTAAAGAAGTCGTAAATGTGGGCTTGACATGCAATCGAGATCTAGCATTACCTATAACTATCTCCGACACAGGTACTATCTATATATCAAATTTCGTTCAAATCGGTTTAGCCGTTTAGACGTGATTGATACACAAACAAACTTACACCCCACTTTTATAATATATATATGTATAAGTATTAGCCGCGATTTCGCTTGTAATTTTTTAAATATTAAAATTATAAAAAGTCTTTTTACAATTTTATTGTGTAATATATGTATTAAAAAAAAAACTTACATTAATTTATTAATATTAATAAGGCACGTAATCACATAGTATACATAAATATATATTTAACGCTTTGAATATTAGCACCTTTTTCTAAATATTAACACTTCTTTTATTAAAAGCGTCAAACACATTGAAAACACATGTTAACACTTTTGAAAACTATAAACTTTAAATTAATACAAATGCAAAATAAATATTTTCAAAAAACATTTTTAAAACGAGTACTATATACATATGTAAGTGGCAGGATTTACTTTACAAAATTGAAAAATCTTTTCAAACAATTGAATATTTTTTAAATATTATTTCAAATATTTCCTTTGTTTTTTAATGCATGTTAAACGTTTGACGCGTATTTAAAACTAAAACCACCATTGACAAGATCACTTTTATTACACTCACTATTTCCAGTTGTTCTTATGTGTTTGTATGGATGCGAATAAATTGTATGTCATGAGTTCGTCTGTCTGTCATTCTGGCTATTTATATTCTGTACTCACTCGTAGTAAGAATTCAGTTTGGATCATATGTACGTTTGAATGATACAACAAATATGAATGAAGTATTTGTGGGATTTAACTACGAATGCAAACGCCATCACAAAAACAACAATGACAACGAGAGAAATAAGACTCAATAATAAATAATCAACACATGCAAAAGCGACAACGCACTGTGGGGTCAATCGCAAAAATTTTGGTAATAAATCTGTATCTCCCAAACTACTAGTCGGATCGAATTGAAATGTATGGGAAAATTGTATAGGAGAAACTAAGCTTTCGGAAAAATTATCCTGTGGTCACCCTGTAATAATATAAGAAAGCTACAGGGTATGAAAGTTGACCACCTCGAGTATGTAAAAGTTTCAAAAAATAAATTAATAAAAAAGTAATTTCTACAAATCAATCCCGATTTCAAGGATTTTTATATTTCTGTAAAGTTCCTGGCTAGACAAAAAAAATTGAAAGATATTTTCGGTTGAATTTTGAATTTTTGATTTTTTGCTTCGACCTTTTTTCGTTCTTCGGGAATAAGTCCTTAGGTATATGAGAGAAAAGCTTTTTAAAAACATTCTATAATTTCTAATACATTCCGAAGTAATGTGCTAAAAAAATATTTTGATTATCTCAATTCATCTATCAGTGAAATATGTTCAAAGTCTGCGCTCTGAAATTAGTATAAAATGACTAGTTTTTACAAGAATATAATAAAATTATTCTACTTTGTTCCCAAAGTTTGGTTAACAAAATAATTTTCTATTTACATACTTTAAAAGACTAGGCTTCACGAATGGCTAATAAAGAAACCTTGAATTGATTTAGATTTGCACCCTACATCCAGCATTGGTCGAAATTGTAAATTTTAGACAAATTTTCATATTTATCGAAAATGTAATGCGAGGTATTTTATTGACTGATATTTTAAATTAAAAAACTATATTTAGATCGGAATGCAGATTTTATAAAAAAAAGTCAACTTTTCAAAAAAACTTTTTCTTAATTGCACAAAAAACATATTAGTATTATATTTTTACCCTTTTTTTTCTTTTGTATTGTATTCCTCCAAAAATCGTTCAAATAGCTTCTACAACCAATTTTTGGCAATTCTTTAAAACAATAGAAAGATTTTAAATTGATTCATTTATGAAGCGTTGCCTTTTTAAACATATCGTCGGTACGCTGACGAAAAGTCCTATGTGCACCCATCTTGCAGACAACTTTCTTAAACCCAGCTGATCATTTAAAATCGAAACCACACTGCCATATGAAATGCCTACGGCATCAACAATCTCACGCACTTTTCCTCGTCGGTCGGCCAACACCACATCGTTGATTTTTTTGACATTTTCGGGTGTACTGAACTCAATTGGCCGTCCAGAACGTTCAGCGTCGTTTGTACTTGTACGACCACAACGAAAGTCAGTAAACCTGTTTTTTTCCATTGAAATCGATGGTGCAGAGTCCCCACAGTATTTATCGAGCTTTTCCTTGTTTTGATTGACGGATTTTTTTTTTCGCAAAAAATAATATTCAATGAACACTCGAAAATCACTTTTTTCCATTTTTAGACAAATACACGAGGTTGTATGTTTTGCTGTTAAACGCAAAGTAAATGACCACACTTGCTCAAAATTTGACAGAAGTCTATTAACAGGTGGTACTTGATGGGAATAGTGTTGCATTTCATATAACTACGAGGGAAGTTCGAAAAGTCAGAGAAATATTGATCCGCCCTCGTATTGTGGGTTTGTGGAATTATTCACAAAATTAAATAAAACACGTCCGACTCAAATAATTTCAAAAATCAACAAAAATGTTTATTAAAAAATCAAAATGTTCATTAAAAAACCATTTAAAATTAAAATCAAAAGTTGCTATATAAATTTTATAAATTTCACCCCTTTCTACTTTAATGAGATTTAAATGATATCATTTTGGGTGAAATTTATTCTTTTAAATTAATTGTCATTTCGCTGATTTCATTATCTATGAATGCGGGTTTAAGATGATCAATTGAAACATTTTCGGTCTATAATCCTATTTGAAGTTTAAAAAACTTATCGTTTTTCTACAGTACTTTATCCGGATATATTTTGGACATAAAGGTTTAGCAGTGTATAATTTTTTCCATAGATGTGAAGTATTTGTTTTGAATTGAATGGTTACTTGTTGGTACTGGTTTTAGATTTTCGAAGTATTTTCAAAGATTTGTTAATATTTCTGAAGGAAGTGCACTGCAGTCGATATTGTTTTGAAAAAATCTCCAGGCAGACGTAAGACTTCCCCATAAACTAATTGTGCAGAAGGTGCTTTAATATCTTCTTTATAGGCTGTTCGTAAGCTTAGTAGAACCATAGGTAAAGTTTTTGTCCACTGTAAATTTTCATTACAAATAATAGCGGTTTTTAGAGAACGATGAAGTCGTTCAATAATTCCATTTGATTGTGGATGAAATGATGCGGATTGTTGGTATTTTAACAAGGTTTGCAAAAACTTTTGAGGTGAACTGTCTACCTCTGTCTGTCTGAATTTTATGAGGACAACCAAATCTACTCACCCAACCGGCAATAAAATTTCTACAAACTTCTTCCGATGTAATTCCTTTTAAAGGGATTACTTCCATCCATCGGGTAAATCGATCTTTGATAGTTAACATACATATATTGAAATCCTTCAGAGGATGGCAGTGGTCCCACAATATCCATATGGATTGTTGCAAAAAGTTGAGTTTCTTGAGGAAAAATATCAAATTTTGATTTTGTGTTGCGATTTACTTTTGCTGCTTGACTAATTTTACATGTTTTTACCCATTTGTTGCAATCCTTATTTATAGATGGCCATACAAATCTTTGAATAAGTAAACGTCTTGTTTAGCGTATTTCAGGATAAGAAGTCCATGTATATTGTTAAATATATATTTTCGTAATTCGAGAGTAATAAATACATGTTCTGTTGATACATCGCAAAAGAGTTTTATATTTGAATTTGGAACCTGATGAAGTCCTCATACTTAATGCAAAAAATTTCTTCTATACGAGACATAGCATCTGCTACACTATTGAAATTACCAGATATAAAATCTAAGAGTCGATGCTGTCTTGGTGATGCTTTTTTCGGATTTTGACTGAATGCAAATACCCATGGCTTATGGTCAGTTTAGAGAACGAATTGCCGACCTTCTAGTATATGACGAAAATGTTTTATAGATTTATAAGCTGTTCATAAGTACTATATTTGGTTTCAGTTTTTGAAAGCTTTTTAGAAAAGAATGCTAATGGTTTCCAATCACCATTATTGAATTGTTCAATTGCTGCGCCAATTACAAATTCAGATGCATCGACTATCAACCTTTGTTTTTGAAGGCTTTAAACTAGCAGAAGTAATATTAAAACCAAGGAAATATATTTCTTTTACACCAAATGTACATTTACCAGAGTTTATTAGGATATCATACTCCGGAGTCTTTTGAAAAGAATTTTTAGATGTTTTTTGTGTTCCTCTTCATTCTTTGAGGCTATCAACACATTGTCGATATAAACGAAAACAAATTCTAAACTCCTACAGACTTCGTCCATATACTTTTGAAATGTTTGGGCTGCATTTTTAAGAGCAAATGGCATTTTGAGGAACTTAAAGAGTTCAAAAGGTGTGATTAGTGCAGTTTTATGAGCTTCTGCGGGATTTACACTAATTTGATGGTAAACACGTACCAAGTTTAGAAAATACTTCGCAGTCTTTTAAGTTGTAAGAAAAATCAGTAATAAATAGAATGGAGTACTTATCAGGAACAGTAATTTTGTTGAGATAACGATAGTCTCCACATGGACGCCAATCTCCATTGGACTTTGGTACCATGTGAAGAGGATTAGCCCATTCACTTTTAGATGGTTGAATAATACATTGGACAATAGTCAAACGTTTTTGGTCAAGTCTACGAGCTTTTGCTATGACATTTCTTCCATTGGTTTCAAAAAAGTGAAATGCTTTGGTTTTCTTATTACACTTTAGAAATGAGTTAATACTAACAACCTCTTGACATTCTTGTAGGGTCGCCAAAGATTAGCTCCGAAGTTATCGAAATAATTCACATGTAATTTTGTATGAATTTCATCTAAAAAAATAAATAGTTTTTTCGATCTTCTGAAAAGTTATTCAAAAACACATAGGATTTTTCGTCAACGCACCAATGATATAAAGAAAAAATTATGTTATTAACAAAACTTTAATAAAAAAGTGAAGGAATTGTACTATATTTTTGTAAAAAATAGCCATTTTTCAAATCATTTTTCCTCTTTTACAACTCTCCGCTACATTTCATTTCGATCCGACCAGTAGTTTAGGAGATACATATTTATTATCAAAATTTTTGCGATTGACTCCACTGTGCAACGATTCAAAAAAAAATAATATAAAAACTTAAAAAGAGAAATAAAGATCAACATTAACAAAACCAATAGCAGCAGCAACGCAGACCACTAAAAGTTTCAGCACCCGATAAAAAAGCAACAATAAAAACTTAATGCAAGTAATGAATTATTCTATCTCCTCTACACGTACAATTGACTTACAGTTACAAAAAGTACATTTTACGGATATTATTATATTTATATTTGACACACAGGCATGAGTATTAATAGGAACAGACAACAATAAAATTAATTTAGGTGTAATTTTTACGAAAATTTCTACAAACACACTTAGTTACAAATATTAAAAGATTCAAAATTACACAATAGAGATTAAAAAAATAGAAGAATTTATAAGATATTTGAAACTTCTGTTACACCATGATACTTTATGATATCAATCTCTTAATCTTTAGCTCGAAATAAAGAATAAATTCAATCAATATTATGTACAGCTGTATTTTTCTTTAATTTAAAAAAAAATAATAATAAATAGGATCAATTTTAAATTTTATTTATTTCCTTTTTGTACGATTTCTCTTCCGTTCCACAGTTCCTGCAGTAAATGATTAAGCACACGACATTATCTGAATGTGGTGCAAAGTGCTGTACAAGTACGATCATCACAAATATTGGTGACATTTTTCACACACTTAATATGAAATGTTTGTTTGATTATTTATTTAGTAATAATAATATTTTATTTAGTAACATTTCTCAAAAGATAAAGTGATAGTAAAATTAAACTATATTTATAAAAAAATAAATAAATAAAAAGGTTTTTTATAAACAAGTTTTTCAAGTAATGAACTTGAAATGTGAAATTATTACAGATAAATGAAATAAGGAAATATAAAATATTTTACTTAATATTTCAGTTTTATTTATTTTCACATAAATTATGCTCAATATTGATTTGATAAATAAATCATATGCACCGAAAACTATGAACTATTGGGAAAACCCTAAGTTGAAATTAAATTTAATTTTTTTAACCCTACGGTACATATCCAAAAAAAAATTATGTTTAGTCAATACCCGGGATACCACGGTAGCCTAGTAGGTTTTTCGTTGATTTTATACAATAAATTATAATTTTATATTAATTATTTTAATTTTTTTTTTAATGAATGAAATTTGACTTACACGTTGCAGCTACCAACTCTGTTTAAATTAGTTGACAATATTTGCTTATTATAATATATGACCTACAGAAATTCTCCCGTAGAATAGGATTTAAACGCTCATAAATTTTTCAAATATTACATAATTCAGTACATATAAAAGTTTTATATACGTTAAAAATTCCATTTCATTCTATAAAATAATTTTTATAAACGTAAGAAGCACAGTAGCAAATTTTTATGAAATTCACTTCTCAAAAATCCATAGCACTCCTTTAAGGCCCACTTCCGAAAATCATTATAAAGTACATAAATTAGTATTGGTAGACACTATGTTTTTTTGTACATGTAAGATTCTATAAAATATAAATTGTAATTCTAAACTTTACAACAAGATTTGATCCACAATAAAACAAACACAGGTTTCATATAGAAAACTTTCCAAAAATCAAGCCGGACTATAACACATTTACAATTCTAAAGAATGTAGTCAGTGATGACAATGACCTGATCTACAATTGAGTACAGGTTCCTCTACGAAACTACGTTCAAGTCCCACTATAACTATCTTACAATCCAAAATAATGTTGTCAGTGATGGCACAGCGTGCTGTCAAGTTTGGAGCTACAATAAACGAAAGTTTATGTGACCTGGCACAAATAGCGGAAATAATATCAACATCTTCAGCATTAGCATGATATTTTAGATTAAAAATATTGAAAATTTTTCATGACATAAAAAAAAACTAAAAAGAATTCATAAAAACCGTAGACAATATTAAGGCATGTAAAAATTGCTTGAATGATGAAAAAATAATTATGAAGATTGTCGCAAAATTGTGATAGTGAGAAACATTTGAATATTTATATATATTAATTAATTTCTTTTATTCATCTTTCTGAAGTTCCTAAATAACCTAAAAAGTTTAAAATTAGATGGTTTATGAAACTAATTTTCCCTTAAATTCTAACGGCCCCAGATTTTATACAATGACACTTTTGCTTGAAATGGACAGGCTTATTCACTACTTTAAACAAAAAAAATTTTTAATTTTAACTTTCAATGAAGCAAAAGGCAATTAAAAATAACAATTACTGCAAAGAAAAATTAATTGTAGTTCAAACCACATAAAAATTATATGGTTGTACTCGGGTACCCTGGGTATTGACTCTTGTAGGTGTCAACTTTAAGGCCATTTTATACATAGACCAAGTTAACAAAATTGAGGTTTCTTTAGTTTATAAACTTTCAAAACACCTTAATCGCAACGATCTGAAGATTCGTGACTATATCTTGATTTTTAAAGAAATGCGAGCATTATAAAATAAAGTATGTACCGTAAGGTTAATATTCTGCAATAATTAAAATTCGAATATTTTATTCCATTTCTTATGATGTATTAATTAATTTCTAAAATTGGGACGTTTGAGTATCCGTTGAGAAAAAAATATGCACCATGCACTTTTTGTTTTTGTATTTTTATATACCAAATTGCAGTTTGTACAAATCTTAGATATATAGATATAAGAATGGCGATAAATACAATAGGAAGACTTGATGAGTACAATACAGGAAAAATATTAAGATTGATCTTCAGTTCCCTACCAGCACACATTGGGATGAAAGGGGTCGACAATGGTGAATAATTCAGGGAAATGGGATATCAATATTTTAATATTTATGTTTGCTTTTGTATTGATAAAGAAGTAAAAAATGCACTTTTGGAATTTTAAGCTTTTTTTTAAAGAATTGTGTTGTCCGTCCTTACGTCCGACTGTCACTTAATTTTTGGAAATTTTCGAACTCAAAACCATTTATTTTTAGAATCCCTTATTAGATAGACAATCTTGTTTTTTAACCAATTACAAAAAAAATATAGTAAAATTGGTCGAAAATGTTAGGCTATATATTGAAAAACTTAACCAAGATCTTGTAAAATAATTCAAATTTCAAATGCATATTATTTTAAAAATATATGAGATAAATAGTATAAGCAAGAATATTTTTCAAAGGTCTTATTAAGAGCCTTAAGATGATATAAATATCTTTAAAATCGGGTAAGGAACACAAATTTAGCTAGTGGTTACAAATTTTTGTTTGTAGGGTTCTCCTTCCAATCTTAAAATTTCACTCTCTAGTCAGCCGATTAGAAGTTACAGATTTATTTCCAAAAATGTTATATTCTGCTATACTGTCTAATGTTTAATAATACAATAAAGAAAAGTCTAAATTTAAAGTGTCTTTTACATGAGAGCAGCTGGATTTCTTTCATAAAAATTTTCGCATCTCAAATCGGGCTATATATGCGCATGATTTTTTTCAAAATACTAAGAAAGAAAATATTTACTATTTTTTCAGAAAAATTTGAGAACAAACATCTTGCAACATTTTAAGTTCCATTCCATCAGAATTAGGAAAATTTTTTAAGACAATATTCAAAAAAATAATACAAATATTTCTAAAAAACAAAATTTTTAAATACTTATAGAAAGATATCTAAAATACCTGAATTTGAAGCTTTCACTTTAAAATTTAGCTTTAAGGAACTTTTTACTTAAAAAAGATGCACTTAAAATTTATAAAATTTGATCTTTTTTCCAGTATCTAAAAAAATTGCTAAATTTGACAGCTCAGTACAAAAAGTTATACAATCTAGACCAATGATATTTATTGCTGTTAATACGTAATTTTGTCTATTTTTATTTGGTATCCAATTTCATTATGAATAGTTAATTTTTTAAAATTCAAACAATCGCCTCTTTTGATACATTTTATCTCAACGTACAGCGATTGAAAATCACGACCGTAGTGCATTGACAAGTTTTGTCTCGAAACATGTATCAAAAAAAATCATATTTATTCCGGCAAAATAGCTCAAACTCAGATTTTGGTAAGCGAATTTTCATTTTGGTATTTTATACATGATGTTAAAAGTCACCAATAATCTCGTGTAGGCTTTGCGAGTTATTCACGGTTAAAGGCTGCAGAAAGCAAGAGAAATTCCTATTCCTATTCTATCCCCTCTATCACATTCCGGGGTCAAACTTTTATTTGAATTTTTAGCTTGCTTAAGTGATATTAAATCTTTTTTTACAAAAATTTCGGACCATATGCGTTTATACTAGTACATCACAAAAAAAGTTCGATATGTTTTTCTCAGAATGGATAAGATTTGAATACACTTTTTCCTTTTACAAGCAAAATAAAAAATCTATTTTGTAGTAATTACGCTTAAAGATGAATAATTGGACTGTATGGATTTTAATGTACTAAACACAAAACTGCTTTCAGTTTTTTCTATCGGGTCTGTATTTTTATGGCCATGTCTAATATTTCGCCCATATAAGTTCATTACGCAAGTATTTTTCACTATAACAAAAAATACCTTCAAACCACCCCAATGTCATTTTTATATGCTTAATATTTTCAGAGTTATTAAGAAATTAGTGTCCGAAAAAAACTTTCTTTCAAAATTGAAAATTTGTTTATAAATTCTTTTAAAAAGTGAAGACGTTAAAACTGTGTCTGTTTCTTTAGTATATGAAAATGCCCATAAAAAATCAATACGTGATAGAAAAAAGTGAGTGCAGATTCATGTTTAGTACGTCAAAATCCATGTAGTCCACCTATTTTTGATTAAAAAAGAAAAATATTTATTTTTTTGTCCACCAGTGTATCGAAACTTAGTTTTCTGGTGAAGCAATTAAAAACAAGAAAGAATGTTATATTTGACCGAATCTATATATCCACCATCTGCAAATTTTTGTGCCACCCTAATTTTAAATATCACCTTAGTTAGGAGGTGGGCGGATTTCTTCCATTTTTGGTTTTAGAGTTCTTATCTTTTTAAACATTTCTTATTTTTTTAAACATTTTTTGTGTAATTTGTAAATGATATATTTTCACTAAATTGTGAACAAAATCAAAATTTATTCATTGATTTTAATGAAATATGTCTTGCTTTATTTGAAGAAAAATACCTTCATGATCAATGAATAAAAATTTGAATTTTTGCAATTTTCGAACTTTTATGATTTTTGGAAAAAAAAAATTTTGAAATTTTGTTCAAAACTTAATTTTTTTCACAAATAAGACTTAATACCTTCATAAATGTTGAGCGTATTAAGAATAATGTGATTACAACTTAAAGGCAATTTTCGAGATATATAGTTCAACCTCGTCAATTTTACAAATTGCGATTTATTGTAAAAAGCAGAGTCAGTTCAAAAAAGTGATTTATAGGCTTAGTGCTTCATAGTAACATGCATCCAAAATGACTGAGGTATCATGTGCTCGATATATTCAAAAAAGCACCATCCTTACAAAAATATAAAATTTGTTTTAAAAATTTAGACAAAAAAATCCCAAAAAGTACCAATTCAGTTAAAAAGTTGAAATTAAAAAAAATATTTTCATTAATTTATTTTATTTTATTCTATTTACTTTTGAATAATCTAAAGTATAATGCTAATTAATTACTCACGATCTATTGTCAAAAACGTGCAAAAAATACTTAAAACTTGTTTTGGTCATTATAAAAAATAATTTGTTAATTTTTATTGAAATAGCGAAAACTAAATTTTTAAGTTAATTACGTCAAGTCGTTAATATGTAACTTTCAAAGCATTCAAGAGTTTTCTCCTATGACATAAGAAGTTTTTCGATTATACCACAATATTATGTGGTTGAAAAGCTACTTGAAAAATTTTAAAGAAGTATTTTTTCTCCTTTTGTGATAATAAAGTATTTTTTTCTTTTGTGAAAAGAAAAAGCAAATACTTGAAAATATTACAAATTCTTATGAAAGTCATTCATATATTTCAAAAAAAAGAGATTTTCTTTGAAGCAGAAATGACCAGTTCACATAAATATCTTCTGTCACATGGTTGATAAAACAATGTCATAATTTAAATAAATATTTATTGCCGAGTATTCAACAAACACAGACAGTTGAAAATTAATACGACAAAAAAAAGTAAAACAATAATAAAACATCTAAACAATGAATAAAAATATAAAATATAAATGTCAACAACATGATCACGTAATTAATGATATTTTCTCTTTTTAGTTACACTACTATTAAATCTGCTAAAACTAATACTAACAGCAACAAACCACACATCAGCTACAAACGCCCTTCTCCCCATAATCACACACAAAAAAAAATAAAAAAAATCAACAAAAAAAAGTGTCACATATCACACACTTTGTTGGTTTTCTAACAAAAGAGCTGTGATAATTGAATAACAACTATGATAAAACAACAGAAACTAATGCTCATTCATTTTGAATAGTAGTAATTTTGAAAACAAAGAACTCAAAAATTGTTATTTGCAGGGTTTGAAAAATTCCAACTGCTACTAAGTTTTTTGGATTGGTTAAAACTAAACTTACTGAAAATTTTCAATAGTGGTAGCAAAAGTATTTATTATATTTTGTAGCTAACACTTTTTATAACTACTCATACTCGCAAAAAAAAATAAATAAAACTTGAAATGGAGCAGAAGCTATAAAACATGTGGTTCAAATGTAGCAGTAGTTTTAAAAATAAAATATTTATAGTTTAATTTTTATGACTATTTCCCTTAAAATATTTATATATATATATATATATATATATATATATATATACCAGAAGAGTTAGTAATAAACTAGCAGAGGAGGTAGCTAATAAGTAGCAGAAAGAGTAATTTTTGAAGCAGCAGTAAACATAGAATAACGAGAAAACATACATAAACAAAAAGTTATCACAATACGTTGTTGTTATAATAAGACTTTAAACCATTCACTTTACTTGTATTATATTTTTATATAGTTACCATTTTAATAAAATGTGTTGAATAATGCCATATTATTTCATTATGTTACATATTAATTGAACTTTGGAATATTTTATACTTTCCTTTAAATTATGAACGACTAATCTTTTAGTTTGCATTGCATTTAAATACGTTATATTAAATTCTTTACTAATCATATATTAATAAAATTTGTGTTTTAAATTAAGAAACAAATCTTTTGACTGATTTGTTATATAAAGATAATTAGCATTACTATATAAACTTGTATGTATTTTAGTATTTATTATTATTTTTCACTTCATATATTTAAATATTTTATAAAACAGACAAAAAAAATTTATAAACTAAAAAATAAAAACGTCATTTGTTTGATTTTCTTTTATGTTTTATTTTGTTTATGAAAATAATACATCAAAAAACAACCAAGTTCTTCTTAAAAGTGGGAATTTTCATCGCTTCGAAAGTAGAATTAAATGTATATTTCACTCTTTTTTTTTTTTTGGAAATTATTAATAATTAATTCTAAAAAACCAATACGTTAAAAAAATTACAATTCGAATAATTTTAATGTTTCTTTTTTTTACTTTTTCCAAAACAAGAATAATAAATTTATAAAGAAATTAAATAAACATCACTTTTCACTATCATGTAGAAGCGTGTAAAAAATCTAACATATTTAATAACCATAAAAAACTCTTTATAAATAATGAGATATATATATATATAAAGCACAAAAATAAAAAAGGCGAAGAATACTTCTTTAATTTTAAGGTATATTTCAAAATTAATTTCACGGAATTAAAAATTTTAAATTTATATCCTATTGATAAATATTAATTAAATTTAAAATAACAGATATTCATCATTACTTAGAGTTTTACTCTTTGCATTAATATTTTTAAACTACTTAGATTTTTTTTTAACTGCTACCTCTACTGCTATCTCTGTTGCTTCATCTGTTTTTCTATTGCTACTCTATTTACTACCTTTACAATTAAGCAAGGAAAATAGCAATTTTCTTTTATGAATATAGGTGAAAATATTTTTACTTAAATGTGAAGGTAGTAGCAGTAACAAAGTTATAAAAAAAACACTACTTCCAAATTGTATTTTTTGACTACAACTAAAAAAAGTAAAGGTAGCAAAATTTTAAGCAAATGAACGACTAAAAGTTTCAAACATTTTTTTAACTATAATTTTATTAGTTATTTCTTGCTGCTACAACTACTTGCAGTCTAGTTTTTCAAACGCTGGTTATTTGTAGACAGAAGCACAGTAACGCATGTCACCACGGTATAATAGAATTCTTCTTTTATTATATTTATTGTTACATTTGAGAGATTTTTTCAATGTTTTATATAAAATTATTTCTTATAAATCATTAAGCATAAGTTTCAATTAATATTTAAGAAGTGTGGACTGGCTTCATTCTAAGTGATTTTAAATTAACAACACGGTATGAAACAAAAAAGTGTGTGCCTAAAAGATTTTTATGTCGGAAAACTCTTAATCGAAACCTCTTTAAAAAATGTTTTTGAAAAATAAATACAAATCAATTAAAAAATTAGCTATACAATAAAGGTTGTGCGGAAACCGAAAACTTTTTACCGATTTAATTTAAATTCTATATTATACCTTTTTGTCTCCTTCTACATTATACCTCAGAAATCTTTTTAAACTATATATTTTCAATCAGCCATAGATGAATTTTTAAAGAAAATAATTGTGGTTACATGCTGCTATATTTATCTAAAGACCACTATCGACTACATTATTTATATTTAAATTTAACTTGTTTTATTTAATAAAAAATACACATAATAAGTAGTTTTATTTATTTTTAATTTGTCACTTTTCGTTAATTATTGTGCCAGAAAAAACTGTAAATAAACAAAACGTGTATTTGTTTTACTATTTTTAATTGATTGTATTACTAAATTAAATACACTAAAACCGAATATGTGATTTTAAACAATATTTATTCAAAAATAATATTTACGTTAAATAAATAAATGAAAAACATAATAATGAAAAACAATCCAATTCTTTCGAAATAAATAATTGAATACAGTGGTCCCAAAACTTTTTTTTTTTTTTTTTGAAAATAATTCTATAACTTGGAAACCGTTGGTATATCTAAATAATATTTCACATTGTCAGAGGTGTGGTGTTTTCAAGTTTATTTAGGGAAGCACAGGTAGTCTTTATAAGTAATGCTTATATATGTAGGTTATCTTTTTTAGTTTAAGAGATATTTAGGTTGAACGAAATTTTACCCTCCTTTTTGGCCTAGTTGTTTAATTTTTTTTTATTTTTTTTTTTATTTTAATTTTTTTTTTTATTTCTCTTATGCCACAACAACAAGTTACCTAACTTCTGGTTAATATTAAACTAAAAGTTAATTTTTTATTAACAGTATTGAAAAGTTAGTATTATTGTGTCAGTATCAGTTAGTATTATTGTGAATTTGTTTTGTCAACTATTTAAAATAATTTTATTTGTGTTTTGAAATAAAAAAAAAAAACACTCATGTATATCTTTATAAGAAATGTTTACATAAATTTATTATATTCAGAAGGATTTTCGGACCTTATGTGAGAACTATGGTCAATTATAAATCAGTTAATTTTAACAAAAAAAAAAGTTTACACGAACAGACATTCAGTTGGCAGACATCCTTAAATTCCACATATATATGTATGTACATACGTAAATATAGACATTTTGAATCTAATAATTTATTGTGGAGGTCTTAAAAAAGTTTATATGTATTCACAGACCCCTTTAAATGTTTTAATGTACCGCCATTAGGGAACTGCAGCAACTTTATTACAAACAATCAATTAAATCAATTTCATTTTGATATGTCCACTCGTTAGGAATAAGAGTGATGTTCAGGAATCTGGGTATAATTGAGTTCAAGACCGGCCAGTCCGAAATTATTTGTGCCAAATTTAATCACTAGGTATTAAATTTATTAAAGATATATGAACATTACTTTTGGGAATGGAACAAGTATAGGAAATATGATCAAATGTTGATCACTCTTAGCGATATAAATTGCTGTGATGAATTTTATATAAATGGGGCATGGATAAAATATTTAAAGACTGCACACATATATTTATTTTATTTTTTATTTATTATTTTTTTATAAACTAAAAGTTAAAAAATAACTGGAAGATGTTTTTTTTTCGATTAAATTTAACATAAAGTTAGTGCTAACTTAGACTTTGTACTAATGAATTTATTTTGTTTAAACTGAAAATTAGTATTTAACTTCCAGTTATTGTTTTACTGTTAACGGACCTTCAAGAGAGCATGTTTTTTGAAGGGATTTATAAGGACTGCTTATATGCAAATTTTTTTAAATTCAAGTCATAGATAAATCTTTGGTGAATTTTAAAAATTAATTACCAAATTTAGGTTCTTATCCTATACCTCCGTGACCCGCTAAGGACTTTTTTCCTCCAAATGAACTTAAAAACACCTCAGCTCTGACCGTTTGAAATTTCGTTTAGATATCTCTAACGGTTCACAAGTTACATAATTATTTTCAAAGAATAAAAAAACATGTTTTGTGACCACTATGCAGAAGTATTTAAAATATATACTTACAGACAGTCATATGTATATCAAATGAGTTGGCAACAAAGTGTTAAATATAAATACAGTAACTTCTCAATGGGTTTCTTTTTATTTTAAGAAATTCAATTAAGATGATGTTAAAAATTTTTCGCTGCTCTTGACAAATTGTCATCGGGAACTATAACAGGAAACATGAAAAATAATTGCCTCAACTGATGCAAGAAACATAGATAACATAGAAACATAGAAACATAGGAATTTTATCATCACTAGAAATATATAAATGAATAAAAAAAAAATAATATGCGAAAAATCTCTAACTTTCAAGGAACCAAGACCAATGCACAGTTGGATATGATTTTTTTAATTTTCTGATCGTAAATCTGTAAATGTTTTTAACAGCGTGTGACAATCATTTTCACATATAAAAAATCGATATATTCACAAAACTAGAGACAATACGTATAAAAACTATATACTCAGTTTTTCTCCAGGAAGTCAAATTTGCTCTTAAAAAGACTTTAAAGTTTTGAAGGATACACAATTTAAAAAAAAAATTATAAAATATTTACGAATAACATATAAACCTAATTTGAGTGTTTAATGAATGCTAAGAATCCCTGCAAGAAAATATCGTTTTTTAAATGTTACCTTTTACTATTTATTTTGAAATATATATCAGCCTGAAACAATCACTCTCATACGTGAACAAATCGTTATATGGCTACAACTAGAAACCTTCCATGGTAAAAGTGTACCCAATTTTTCTACAGAATGTAAAATTTCCTCTCAAAAAAACTTCAAAGTAATTTTTAAGAATCTTATAACATATTTAAGAAGATTATATCGACTCAATATGGAAATGAATGCTACGAATCCCTGCAATATAATAAAATTTTCCATTTATATGTTGCCGTACAAAAAGTTAAGCAAATATCTTTTTGAAAAATTAACTCTTTAATATCATATTTATTATTTAATTATACACTTTATATAAAAGATTATTTTTTTGCATTTTGTGCTGCAGCAAGAAATATAAAAGCATTTATTATATTGCAGGGATTCTTTTCATTTGACATCCATATTGGTTTGATATAATTCTGGTAAATTTTTATATATTTTTTTAAGTTGTGTATTTTTCGTAATTTTTGAAGTCTTTTTGAGAGAAAATTTGATGTCCTCTAGTTTGATGCATATATCGATTTTTTCATGTATGAAAATTTTTTTGGGAAATTGTTACAGGGTGTAATAAATAATCGTAATTTTAACAATATTTCTTTTATAAAAGTGTTCAAAATAAGCTTAATCCATTTGCAGATTATTCGAAAATCTTTCACTAAAATTGATGTTTAATGTCTATTATACTACAAAGATAAAATTACTTTAATAATTTATGAAATTTAGAGGATTGCGCGAAGGGAAATTGAAGCTTTAGACTTAAAATATATCTACTGAAAAGTTAATTTAAATACATATAATGTAACAGAAAAACTTTTGGACGGACGTATCGTTCCATAATGACGTAAAATAAATGATGTTTGGCGTTCTATCTTCTAGTCTCCCACAAATGATAACTTAATTTGTTTGCGCGATATTAGAAAACCGTTCTGATAAGTAATAAATTTGATGTTTCGATTTTATAAAATGAAACAGAAATAGAATGAATTTTCATTTCGTTTTATAAAAAGTAACCTAAATTTAAATAAAATATCCCTAGAAAAATATATTAGCTCTACAACTAGTTCGAGAACGCATGAAAATATTCTGTTCTCGTTCTACTTTGGCGTTATGACCAATAATTTTTCTTTGAAATATTTACATCCAGAACTAGTTCTGTAGAAGTGTTACCTACCATTCTATGAAGCGTTTGTAGAACTAATACTTTAATCAATGATTTTCGTTTGAAATTATCACATTCAGAACTAGTTTTATAGAAGCATGTTTAAAATACAATTATTTTAAACAAATTATTATTTTCCTTGAAACATTTATATTTGATGAATTCAAATTTTAACAGTTTGTGTAAACTCCAAAAGTATTAGAGTTCCAAAAGTATTAGAGTTCAATTTTATTCAAGCGTTAAGAAACGGTTTCAAAACCTGTTTTATTTTATATTTTATTCTAATGAGCCATTTCCTAAAGGCCACTATTTAAAACAATTCAAAATTAGTTCTGAAGCACTATTTTTCAAAATCATTATTTAAAACCAATTTAGAATCATAATAATGTTCTACTTCATCAGAGCCGGAATAGATACTAACTCAACTAATAAAGATTTTATTAGAGATAAAATATTTATAGTTTCTCCAAAACCAATTTTTTACAAACATTTTCTTCAGATAAACTCTTTTGTTATTTTATTTTTTAAATTAATTAAAATGATACATTTTACGATCGAAGTTAAAATATAATCCACTACTGCCGCCTTAATATATGCTATACTTAAAAATATGTCAAAGATTGTAAATATAGTTTGAAATTATCCACGACTGTACTCCACAATTAAACAAAACAATTTTCATGGCATTTAGTAAATGATGAATAATGGATTTTTTCTTGGAAATGATTTTTATCAAAGACCTTCAAATTTTGGATTTTTTTTGTTTTTGTGACTTATAGCCGGATTTTAACCGCCTTTGAAAGGAAGCACCTCAACTGATCAGACACTAAGCAAAATGGGCAACTCTAAGTCTACGGCAAGGAATTTCTCATTCAATTTAATATCACGTGATTTTGAAGTTCTATAAAGTTTTTCTGAATTGAATCTGGTTCTCGAAATAAATCGTTATATTTTTAGAAAATTAATTAAGTTGCAGCACATATTGCAATATATCTCTGGAATGAATTGTCTGATTTATTATAAAATAACATAAACTCTTTACTCGAAGTTATAACACCATACAGCAGTATTTTTCACACATGAACGAAACCATACACACATGAAATAGAGGCATTTTATGATAGGACTGCGTACTCAGTTGTTCATTTCGTATTAAAAAATTATTTTAAAAGAACTTTTAAATTTTAAAAATATTAATTTTTTACAAATTATTTTAAAATCTATCACTTAACAACATAGGCATCAAGTGATAGAATAGGATTTAGAAATTCCAGTAAAATTATTTGTTTTAACTTTTCAGGATCTTATAATGTCAAAAATCCTTTAGATTTTCTAATAAATAATTCTAAAGTTATACAACATCACAATATGTTCCTTTTTTGTCCTTGAACAGTACAAATTTTATATAATTTTAAAAAATTCTCGTCAGTGTTTATGTAAATTTTGTTTTCGTTATATATATTGCAATTTTAAATATTATTAATAATAATTGTCACAGCCATTTTTTAGACCTAAGGACGAAGCTTATAGAAAATGTTTCAAATCGGTCCATCATTTCCCTTCGGAAAACTAATGTTTTCTTTCATCATTACTTGTACATTAAAAATTTAAGCGGTTGGCTGCATAATTGAACATAGTTTCCATATGAAATTCCCTCCCCCAGAGAAATACTTTAACGTGTATGAATACTATAAAATGTTCAGTATCGAAATAAAATTTGTCACGATTGTTTTGTATTTAAATAAAAATCATGCTATTGAATTTCGCAAAAATCGGTCGCTAATTGACAATATCTCTCATACACCCTGTTAATTACGTATATAATGATATTAAGGGTTAAACGTAGCTTAAGCAATTGATGATGTTTTTCAATAATAAATTATCTTGTATATAATCTAAGTTTGACTCTTTTTAAATCATTGCCATAAATTTAACAAAAAATTGCTTCGTTTTTAAAAACACAGTATGGCAATGCTCGAGAATTTCACAGTTTAAATTTCTTAAAAACAAATCAAACCAAAGGTAAAAACTGACTCTAAATATAATATAAAAATCATAGCAAATAATGTTGTCATACTACAAATAAGATAAGAATTACTTAAATTTTAAATAATCTGGCTTCAAAATTGGCTATATTGGTTTTGCATGTTCGATGTCTCATTAAACTGAATTTTAAATTTGTACATTTTTTTAGGATTTTCAAATTGCACTATGGATTAAAGTATTAAGGTTAAAACCATACAATTTTGGTATTTGAAACTGGATATTGGCATCTTTGACATATATTATTTTGAAAATTATTTATTGGAGACTTTTAAAGATATTAAAGGATGAAATATTTGAAGGGCTTTTTTTACAAATTATGTTTGGATTATTTTAATTTAAAGTTATAAGTTATAAGTCCAAATTCTCCTCTTTCATTGATATCCATATCACTATTTAATATAATTAATATTATAATTAATAAAGTAGTAAAATTAACAATTTACCTCGTGCATCCTTCAAAATTTTAAAGTCCTTTAAAAACGAAAAACGAACACGAAATGAAAAATTTAAAACGTAGTTATAGTATATTTATTTATTATGTGTGAAACAAAATTTTTGATTTTTGTTGTACAGTATAATCATATATTTTTTTATCTGCTCAATAATTTCGAAGATTTGTTTATATTAATGTCAACTTTAATTCAGTAAAATAAAAAACGTTATTTCAACAAGAAATTCATAACAAATAATATTATAGAACGCCCCTTCGAATCAGACAATTTAAAGCGCATCACAAGTGACCCTTTAAACAATATAAATCTAATGGATCATATTTCCTCATACAAATTTGTTGCTTAAGTCTCTTGTATTAACATTCTACTCCATTTACTACCCCAACCCTAATTCTTAATTAAAACACGATATATTTTCGTATAATTTACGTCTTTTCTATAATTGATTTGTGTGTTTCACTTTTTTTATTTAAAATATATTTCTTTAAAAATAGTTGGTTTTCTTTTTCTCATATATATCATTTTTTTTTACTTAAATTTAAAACAATATGTTTTTTTTTTTTTTTTCTTATAAATTTCAACTTTACATTTTTACAATTTATTTTCATTATCTATTAGGTTTTTCAATCACATTTTATTGTCCATTTAGAAAAATATGTAGTAGTATAAATATAATTTAATAATTTACTATTCCTAAAAAATATATAGCACACACATTTTTTGTTCAATATAATTTACAATTATTATTACAAAAGATATTTTTTTTATTACAAATAAGTTTTTCAATGGACAATAATTTTTTTAAAAAATTAGGCAAGATTTTTAAAATATTTTTACAATAAACAAAAGTAAGATTTCTTATAAATTCGTTTCCTTTTAATATTTAAATTTAGCGCCTTTTTTGAAAATATATTTCAAGACTAAATGAACGAAGACAGTTTTACAGAATTCTTATAGTATTTATAATAATATTTGATCAAAATTGTTTTTGAAAAAAATTTTTTATTTTAAATGGGTTTTTTAGTTTAAAATATTTATTATTATTATTATTTTTTTTTTTTTTTTGAAATTTTTTATTGAAATGGAGGGCAATTTGTGAATTTCCTTTAAAATTTTAGTTTTTTATTTTCTGTAAAGTAGCTAAATATTTTAAAATTTCTTTATATAAAATTTTTTAATTTTTTCTTTATTTTCTATAAAATTTTTTTACTTGTGGGAAAATATTTAAAAAATTCTGTAAAATGTGTAAAAAAAATTATTTTATTTCATAAGCATTTTGATTAGTTTTCTATGGTTTATTTAAAAAATTGCTATTTCAAGTTGTGTATTATTATATTTTAAATTTTTATTTTTTATTATTTTTTTTTTTTTCATAAAATTTTTATAAAAATAGCTTTTTTGAGTAGTTTTTCAATTGTCTATTTCGTTCTTAGTTATGTGTTTCAAAAAAATCATTTATTTTATTTAAGCGCTATTGTGCAATTTATTTTTTTCTTCTTTTTCCAAATGTTTTCTAAATTTGTATATGTAGACAATCACAATTTTTGACGTTACTTATAATAATTTGAAAAGAAAATTATATGTTGTAATCATTAAATATAATTAAAAACCCTTTAAAAAATATGTTTTAAATATTTAAATTTGTGGCTTAATATCAAACATAAATTCTTTTCTCTTTTTTTTTTTCAATTAGACTTAAATTTATAAATTAAAAATATGGCATTTAATCTTTAAAAGTAATAATATTTGAAGACCTTAAGGATAATAGTTTAGAACAAAAATATTAGCATGTTGAAGAGAGAAAGAAGCGTTTAAAACAAGATAAGGATAATTAGGGATTTTGAAATAGTTCATTTCTGAAAGATTTGTAAAGTCTCCAGATAAGCACCCTTTTACATAAATTTTTTACGTAAAAAATTAAATACACATTCGTAAATTTTTTATTTAATATTAATTAAATCGATTAATATACGGCGGAGATATAAATGAGCCGATAAATATAGAAATTAATTTCTGGTGTTTTCTCAATAATTAATGAACTAATGAAGCATAAATATATCTGTCATATTTTAAATTATTTTTGAAAATGGGATAATTCTTTCATAAATTTTTAAATTTTTTACTGCTTAGAGGTTGAAACATTATTTTTAAAGTTCCCAGATAATTAACCTAATTTTTTGTTACAACAGTTTATTAAATAGACCTTTGAAAATTTTGCTATTTAAAATTAGTAAAATCGATGCAGAAATAGCACAGATATGAAACGACAAATATAGACATTATTAAAAAAATTTTTTCAAAGAATTAATTCTCGATAATTAATGAATCTATCTTAATAGCATAAATCTGTTTGAAAGACTTTTTAAATTATTATGGAAAATGAAAGAATTAACTTAAAGAATTTTAAATAATTCATTTCACTGTCTATGTGTTGAAACATAAATTTTAAAATCCCCATATGATTTACAAAATCTTTTGCTCTATCAGTCTATTAAATAGGACTTTGAAAATGTTTTTATTTCAATATAATAAAATCGATTCACAAATATCAGAGATATAAGCCGCCTAACATAACCTTATCGATTATTTAACCAAATTTTCTCAAAGAATTTCATAAAAACGTTTCGTCAATAATTTTTAAATTATTACTGAAAATGATATAATTCACTAATGGCCTGATTCAGTATGACAATCAAATTGTTTGAAAATAAAATTTGTATGAAAACTACTCAAAAAACATTTGAAAAAATGAGTAATTTTCATACAAATTGTATTTTCAAACAATTTGATTGTCGTACTGAATCAGGCCATAAGAGATTTTTAAATAATTCATTTTATTGTTTAGGCATAATAATATAAAGTTTATTTTTTAAACAAATTTTGTTAAAAAAAGAATTTCTCGAATTTACGCAAAAATTATTGAACCTATCTATATACAGACTTTTTAAATTAATATTGTAGGAAATGAAATTATTTACTATATAAATAATAGAGAATTTAAAGGAAAAAACTCAATGTAAATATAAGAAAAAAATATATATCCCAAAACTATGCTTTAAAATTTTAAATTTAAAACAATCTTTGAAAAGTATACTTCTTTTAAAATTCATCTCTCTTTCTATTTCTTTTCTAACTCTCTCTTTTCAACATTTAACAATTTCAAAACAATAATTTCGACTGAACAAAAAATCTTTTCAAAAAAATTAAAATAATTTCTTTAGAAATTTACTTAAATATCAGCATAATGAATCTAAAGGAAGCTGATCTTGTTTTATGGAAAGACGTCGAGAATTGGAGGATTTTTTTAGACTACTATTACTACTGTGTATATTATTTGTGGTATTACTATTGTGATTATTATTTTTAGACGAAGGTGTTAAATTTGTATTGGAATTATTTAACTCATTAATACTTTGGAAATTTGTGGTTATTGTTGGTATAATGGTAGAACCACCCACAACAAATGAGGGCTTATTATTGTTTAAGGGTTCTAGTTCAGCTGCCAAAGCACAATTAGGAATGGAATTTGAGCGTATGTGAAGGCGGCCAGAATCTAAAGATTCATCACTGGCTGGATCCAAATGATCTACAGAGGTGGCGGAAGCAATATGTTTCATCAAGCCTACGGATAAAGCGCGATCTAAGAATAAAAAAGTTTATTAAGAGAAATAAAAAATATATAATTTCAGAAGGTATATACCTAAACCAGCTTTATTATTTTTGGCATATTCTTCTTTAAGATCATCTAATTCTTTGGCTGAGCACAAGGGGGTATCTACATCATAGGTGTTATTAAAGAGCGTATAATCTACTTCATATTCTCCAGTTTCTTTGCGAAACGATACCACATTAACAAAACGATGGCCCCATAGGATTTCCGAAGGCAAGAAACTGCTACGAGCTTGAGTAGTCATGCCAGTGGATTCTATAACACCCTCTATAAATGAAAAACATAATAATTTTTATATATTTAATTTAATTCAAATATAAGTAATTAATAACAAAACTTACCTAGCATACACACCACCTCAAATCTTTCCTTTAACATATCAGAGGCTGACAACATATACAAAGGACTATGACGATCTATTTTGTGCACTATAGTGGTAGGCCAAATAAACATTAAACGATCTTCACCGCCATCAGCACCCACAGTAAGCTCTTGTTGATAAAAAGGCAAAATTTCACCCTCTTTAGTGACCTTCAAGACATAAATATAAAATTTCTTTTTATGATCTATATTTATCAAAAATATTCCTCTCTTACCTTCTTCCTTATTATTTGCGCTCTTACATGCGCTTCGATTATATGCGATTTACGCATATCACCCACACGAAACATCAGACACGGTACACCATCCCGATGACATATCACCGCATTGCGTGAAAACAATAAAGTCTGGGCACGTTTTTTCGGTCTCGAGAGTTTGGCAAAAACTATGCCCACCATAAATGCTTGTATAAATACACCCGTTATACATTGAAGACATATTGTGAATATCGCTTCGGGACATTCTTCGGTTATAAAACGATTACCATAACCGATTGTGTGTTGAGTTTCAATCGAGTAAAGAAATGCTGATATGAATGATCGAACTTCGGTCACACACATAGTGTGTGTTATATTTTGTATTAATTCAGGTTGCTCATCACGCATTTGTATCCATTCTAGATCACCGTGTGCATAGGCTATTGTCCACCAGATGAGGCCAAAAAATGCCCAGGATATCAGAAAACTAAAAGCGAACACCATGAGCGTCCAACGCCATTGGGCGTCGACAAGGGTGGTGAAAATATCCTGGAAGAAAAATAGAACAGATTTTCATATAAGAATTTTTTTAATAACAAATCCGCGCTATATAATAATTGTTTAAAATTTTGTTTGAAATAGTCATAATTTAAGGAAGAATGTCTAAGTCATAGATTAATAACTAGATATTTATCTGAGAGAAAAAAAACTGATACAATTTTCAAAATACTAATTTATGTAACAACAAAATACATGTAGTCACATATATTTTGCTTTTGATTTTGAAAAAGATGAGTAACTTTTTTGAAAATTTAGTTCGAAGTGCCTCTCACATAAACTTCTAGTAGTATTCTATGGTCTTAGCACTCAGTTCCTAATTATTGTAATTTTTATATGTTCATTTATAAACAAAAAATAACATAATTCCATTATATGTCATTTACACCAAACAAAAACTAATAGTTTTTGGCTTCAATTGGTTTTTGATTGAAAAAATACATAAATTTCAATAGTTTTTCCATACAAATCAAAAACCATTTTCATCTAGTTTTTATTGAAAACCAAATAAAAACTACTAAAATAAATATTTATGATACAGGCCGTTTAGTTGATTTCATAAAAGTGAGCTTTTGAATATGATGAAAAAATAAAATTATCAAATTTCTTGAATTATTTTGTTTGTATTTAAAATTTTGTATAGAAATTACTCTTTAAACATTGCTTAAAACATTTTAAATATCAATAATAAACTAAATTTGATTTAAATAAAATTTTAGAAAAACCACATTGGGAGAAAACAAGGTATGTAAACGATCTGATTTTATAAATTTAGTTTTCCAAAAACCAACAAGTTTTTGTTTCGGTATATTAAATACAAAAAAAAAAAATAATAATAATTTATTATTAATTTTTTGAACGCCTTCCCGCATGTTCGTTGAACTAAAATTCCGAAATACTCTAATTGGAAACAAATTTATAACATTATATTCAGTGAACCTCGAAAATTTGGCTATTAATATTCAACAAAATCGTTTTATCTATAGCAAAGATATAACCAAAAATATAAAATTACTTTTTTAATAATACTACTACAGAGAAATTAATTTCAAATTTTAGTCTTAAATGCGCACTAAAATTTATCTCGGTATCAAATTTCCTCCAAAACTATTAGTTTGCGCAATTTCCTCTTCTATACTTTATTTAAACAAAAATATTCTATAACCTAAGTATTACGAAATGAATGTCATAATCATTCGTATAAATCTATTTAATTAAAACAAATGTAAATGTAATTCAATATATCAGCAATGATTAACAGCGACAAATACCCAACAAATACCAACAACAATAGCAACTAACTATAAACAAATATAGAATATAAAATCGCAAAAATTGCCAAAAAGGTCAACTGCCACAAGTATTTGGTTTAAATTGAAATAAAATGCATTGTAAAAAAAAAAAATTCAAACTTATTTAAAATTAAAATTATTTTAGAAATCAAATAGATAATGACAAAGACTATTTTACTTTTAATTACACCTGAGTATTATTAGCATTTAAATGGTGTTATACTGGCATTCTGAATTAATTTAGGCTATAATTAAAACAGATAACATGATGAAATGATAAAGAGGGCTTAAAAAAAACATATGAGTACTTTAAATGTTTTTGCGGGAGATAAAAATCTGAGGGCCATTGCACACAATTACATAAAAATTTAAATTAGTATTTATAAACATTTTTTTACATAAATATTAAACTTAATATGTAACTTTTTTTTGCCCTTACACAAAATTTTAAGTAACTGTAAAATGTTAATTATCTTACGATTTTTACTTGTTATTATGGAATATACTGAACAAGTGATCTAAGCAAATAAATTATAAAAGTAAATATTAATATATTTATTTAAATATTAATATATTTATTTTTAGTTTTCTAAAAGTAAAAAATATAAAAACAACAAGAAATTTTCTATATTCGATCGAACCAAATCTTTATTATGTTTTCATTTGTTAAAAAGTTACTTTTTAATAGTGACTTTCACCTTGAAAATCATAATTCGAAACCAATATTTTTCTCTTGAAAATATTTAGTCCGAGTTCACACCAGGTAATTTTTCTTGCTGAAATTCTAATTTCGTGTGAGAGCGAGCGAGAGGGAATATGAAAGGGTACAAACTTGCCTGTATTTCGAAATTCGTTTTGTTTTTCATTTTCGTACTTCAAAACAAAAACAAATCAATGCTATTAAAGCAAGAATTGCTGAAGTAAAATTTTGTGTGTGAATGTAAATGTAAGTTAAAAAAAATCAGAAAGAAAAATTGCTGTGTGTGAACTTAGACTTACATTCTTTACTTATTTTTATTATTATTTTATATTATTCCTTTTTTTGAAAATTTAAACTTCCCGGGAAAAATTGAAAAAAGTCTGTACTTAATCCACTTTGGCGTTACGATCAATAATTTTTGTTCAAAATTGTCACCGGAACTAGTTCTATAGTTTTGAACTAGTTCTATAGAAGCATTAGGGAACTATTCAAGAAACAGTTATTACATTTTTTATATTTTATTTTTCATTCTAATGAGCCACTAAGTTCCACTTTTCTAATCATTTTTTTGTTTTTGAAATTTGTTGGATTTTTTTAAGTTTTTTTTTAACAGTTACAGGAAATCATTTGGGAAAAAATAACTTGTTCAGAGAAGTGATGTAGAAGTAATATGGAACTAGTTATTAAGCAATAGTTCTCAAAACATTCTTTATAGCCAATTTAGAATCTACTTCATGAGTACTAGAATTGGTTGTAACACCACCAGTTCTAAGGAAAAGAATCTGAAATGGTTCTGATTACATCAGTTCTAATGATGTTAGATTTTAGAAGTTCTAAATTTTTTCCTGGGTTCTTATTTTTTTTTTTTTTTTTTTTTTGTAACTGATGCTTTTTTGAAGAACTTTTAAGTATTAGTCCTTAAAAAAAATAATAATAACAATAGTATTTTTCTACTTAGTACGCATCTTTTTATTTTTGTAAAATTGGTACTTCTCAAAACTTGTACTTCTTTCTTATGAAGTAGTACATTTTTAAAAATTGGTTTTTAAATAATTTTTTTAGAAATTAATATTTATTTTTATTTGAAAATTAGAACTTTAAAAATTAGTACTTTTTGGAAAATTAACTCCTTTTTAAATAATGTAGAATTTTTTAAATTAGTACTTATTATTATTGCTTTTAATTAATACTTTTTCAAAATTTGATACTTTATAAGAAGAGAATGATAGTTCTCGTTTCTTTAACTTTTTTTTTAATATTGTTACTGAATACTGTTTTTTTAATAATATTTTTTATAAAAATTTGTCTTTTTACGATTTTTTTAATAGGTACTTTTATGAAATATTTAAAAAGATACTATTTTAACAATTGGTACATTTTTTTTTTAATTGGAAAATTGCAATTTTTGGGGGTAAATTTGCATTATTTTCTAATTTATTAATTATTTTATTTTTTTATTTAATTTTTGAAAAATTGGTACATGTTTGATGATTTATACTTTTTAAAGTACTTTTTTATAAATTTTTACTTTTAAAGAAATTAGTTTTATGGTTTTGTATATTCTTTTTTTAATTGTAAAATTTTTTCAACATTTTTTAAGTATTTTTAGGAAAATTAGTCCTTTTTTATTACATTTTTAGGAAAATTAGTCCTTTTTTTTACATTTAAAAATTAGTATTTTTGTATTTTAAGATTATTACTTCTTTTTGAAATTTTGTTTTTAAATTAAATTTTGAAAATTTTTCCCTTTTATTTAGTTTTTTTTTAAATCGGTGCTCCTATTAAAAATGTTCACTTTTTTGAAAGTTGATTATATATAACAGATTTAATATAATATTCTTACTTTTGTTACTTTTTGTAGGAACTGAAATGTTCTTAATTAGTATTTAAATTAATTTGTTCCCACTTTCGAAAATTGGTATCTTATTTTTTGAATTGGTACTTTTTCGAAAATAGCATTTTTTGGTAAGTTAAATTAATACAATTTTTTAAATGACACTTTTTTGAAATATGGTACTGTTTTAGAAAGTTTATACTTTTTCAAAATTCGGTATTTTATAAGAATATTATTAGCATACTTCTCTCTTCGGAAATGAGTACTTTTAATCAAACTGGTATACGAGTATTTCTAATTATTTTTTTTTTAGTTTTACATTCTATTTTGCTTTTCAAAATCAGCACTTTGTTTTTTGATTAGGTACTTTTTTTGGAAAATGGTAAATATTTTTTTTTTTTTTTTTGTGTAAACTGTTAGTTTGTTTCGAAAGTTCATACTTTTTTGGAGTCCTTCGCTCGAAAATTGGTATTTTATTTTTTTAATTGGGACTTTTTTCAATTGGTACATTTTGAAAAATTGCATTTTTTTTAATATATTAAATTAGTACTATTTGAGAAATTGCTACTTTTTAAAAGGTCGATATTTTATAAGCACACTGCATATTAGTATACTTCTTAGAAAATTAGTACTACCTATGGAAATTAAACGAAACTGGTATTATTATTATTATTATTATTATTATTATTATTATTATTATTATTATTGTTATTAATATTATTTTTATTATTATTATTATTATTATTATTATTATTATTATTACTATTACTATTATTATTTTTTTTTAATTTTACATTTAATTTTGTTTTTTTAAATACGCACTTTGTTAAAAAAATTTCCTTTTTAAAAAATTGGTACTTTTTAAAATACGACATTTTGGAAAATTGTTATATATTTATATTTTTATTGTTATTATTATTTTGTTTTTATTTATTTATTTTTTTTTTTTTTTGTAAATTTTGTAAATCACTTTGTTTTAATAATGAGTAATTTTTTGGTACTCTATATGAAAATTGGCACTAAAAAATACTTCTTGCAAAATTAGTACTTTTTCTGTGAAATGAATGTTTTTCCTTTTTTTTTTTGAAAATAAGACATTTTTTAAAAATTAAAAATTTTTTTAGTTAGAATTTTTTTTAATTGGAACGTTAATTTGAAAAATAGCACTTTTTTAAAAAAATATTCTTCTCTTAAAATTTAAAAATTTTTTTAAATATTCTTTTATTTAGATATTTATTTTAAATTATATACTTAGTTTTGGGAAAAAAATTTCTGTTTTGAAATATAAATAATCGCTTTATTTGGCAATTATTATTACTTTTTTTTAGATAGAAAATTTCTTGAAAATTTCTACTTTTTTGGAAAATTGACTCAAATGGTTTCCAAGCCAACAATGATATTTAGCCCTCAACAATCAATTAGTTCGTCACATATCTCTTTACGCTATAAAAACTATGTGAGTTCACACTAGCCAATTTTATTGCTGAAATACTGAGTTCGTAGAAGGGAAAGCAAAAAGTAATATGAAGAGGAACAACTTGCCTGTACTTCAAAATCCTTTTCCTCTTTCATACTTAAAAAAAAAATAAATAAATAAACTAATGCAAAAAAAACTAGTAAGAAAGATCGACTATGATCAAGTTCGAACGTATGATACCCTACACCATTGTACATGTACATAAAAATTCGTTGAAGGATCCCATATGAAACTAGTGGCAAATTGTGGACCGATACTTGTATTAAATGTGGTGTATATTTGTATGAAACTTACGTATGTATTTTATTATGTTATTTATGCACTTTATGGTAATTCCCGGAAGTGGGCCTTATACGGGTGCGATGTTCAATTATGGAATGATTTACATAAAATTTGCACTATAATTTCTACTTATATAAAACTTATTTTTGTCAAATATTAACTTGATGCTAACATTTGTATAGGATTTATGGGAGCCATGGTAAATTATGGGGCGATCTTCTTGAAATTTAACACAAAGATTTATACTTATATAAAATTTATTACTATTAAAATATTGCTATATTTAAGACATTCATAATCATTGAATTATTCCGAGAGGACATTTTTATGGGGGCTAGCTGAAATAATGGAACGATCATAAACAATTTCAATAAACTTTGTCATAAAAAACTAGGTCATAAAAAACATGTGTACTATTTTTCATTAACTTCAAAACTTAATTGATTATAAGTTTTACATAATATACAGATAGACGGACATCGTTAAATAGACTCAGAAAATGATTATAAGTCGATTGGTATGTAGAAAGGTGGATCTTAGACCAATATTTTTAAGTTTTACAAACATCAGTATTCTCTCCACCAGCGGTAGTGTAAAGTAAAATGATTGTAAAGTTCTGTTTTAAAGACCAAATAAAAATTGTCTTGTGTGTTGTTGTAACAGTTACATACAAATTAAATATTATTGTGAATAATTCTTAGTGATAATATAATAAACATAATTGTCCTTGCAATTTTTTCCAACAAATACACCTTAATAAATTTTCTTTAATTTAAATTCTTATTAATATAGAAATTTTAACACCTACTGACACAAAAGGATTATTTATCCTTCATATAACACAAACAATATATACTATGAATACATATTAAATAATTCTAATGCGACTAGTAAACATTAACCGCAAAAAAAACAAAAATAGCACAAAAAGAAGTTCTTTCAAAATATATTCTTATTCTTGGCTGCCACACAAATTTACAAAATTTTGATGAAATCGTAATTCTTAGAAACAAAATCCAACTAAAAATACTTTATTATTGTGAATAAGACAAGTTTTGCGGGAAAGAAATAGAGATTATTTTCTCGAATAATTTGAGACAATTATTTAAATTTATTAAAGCAAATACAAAATAATAATAAATAATTCAACAAAATGCGAGTTAAGATATTAACTACGTAGTTATTTGGTAAGTTGCCTTGACAATTTTTACAAAATATTTATGAATTATTATTTATATATGAGTTTAAAGGACTTACTGACAGACATTTTAAAAGCAATAAATCTTCACACAAATAAAGGAATATTTTATATGTATTTTTATATTTATTTATTATATACATACATTTTATATGCTTTTAACATATTTATATTGTTCATAGAAAAAACTTGTTTGTAGATAAGAAAGTTCTAGGCAACAGAAATAAACACTCAAAATTTTCTAACTAAATGCTATAATTTCCTGAAAATTAAGTTTAAAACTCAAACTTTCCTATCTGTTTAACTTATCTAAGATAGTTATCTTTTCAAATATTATAAGTTCTAAGGTTAAAACTCCTTCACAAAACAATATTTTATAAAATATTAAAAGAACCTTCAAATTGCAACAGGTATTTCATCAAATAATGCTTTTTGCAGGAATCCCCAAAATTCAAATCTAAGGTACAGCGAATTTATAAAAGATATCAACCTAATTCTTCCTTATTTTTACTTTCTGTGATGTTGTCTATAAAACACTATATTTTCATCGTAATTTTCTTGAAATTTTTTTAACAAAGTTCTTAAAAAACTAAAATTGGAATTTTGAAACAGCCATAATAACAATTAACATTTTTTAATATAGCATTAGAAAAGGATTATATTATCTTATTTTTCAGTAATTATGGTTCAAATTTGACTAAAAATAGTGTTTTATTTCAACATTTCTAAAGAAATTTAAATTTATCAGTTAGAATGGAAGAATTTGAGGAATTTCTAATAACTGTAATATTTTCGTACCGATTTTAACTTTTTTATCTTATTTGATAGATAATTATATCTAGATTACGATGCCTTTACATTAAATTACAAAAAAAAAACGTTGGTGATACGATTTTTTTTAAAAACTATCAAAAAGTCAAAATTTCCGCATCAAATGCACCCTACAAATATTACGATCAATGCGGACGTACTAGCGATATCCAATCACTCTAATATTTTTCACACTATGTTTTTACATAAACTAGAACAACCCTAGGGGGAGTTACGGTAGAAATTCGAATGTCGGTTTTTTTTTTGAAGCAGTCTAATGTACAGGTATATTTGCACTTTTGGAAAAATACTAGTCGTATTAGAAGATTCTTTTTTTATTTTCTCAAGGTATACTATAGAAATTGATTGTTTCATAGTTAAATTTTTTTCTATTATTTCTACTCATCCATTCTTATGGAAGGCTTTAATGTAAACTAACCTGCAAATATCTTCGTCTTCTTTTGGCCACATTTCCTTGTACAACATTACAGTCACCATGTTTGAATATCACACGTTTTCTCACACGCCGAGAACTAAAACGTGTCTGACGATACCTAGAAAGGGATAAAAAAGATACAAAAAAAAAAAATTAATAAAAAAGTTTGTGTCGGGTATTTTATAGAAATCAATGAAATTTAAAATTAAATTAAAGAAATTGTAGCTAACAGTTGTTTGAAAAATGATGAGTTAACCAGAAATTGAAAAAAAAAAATTGTATTCAAAATTTAATGTTAGTTATGGAAATTGAAAAGAAATCTTGTTGACACTAATTACACTGGCCGGAAAAAAATGTGTGTCCCCATTTAAATAAAAATATTTGTACTAGATGGAAATTGACGCGCTGAATACGAATCTGCTTTCAGTTTTTTCTATTAGGCCTTAATTTTTTTGTGGACATGTTTAATATTTTCCCATTAATAAGGCAATTACACGAGTATATTTCACTATAACTAAAGAACCTCTTGTACGATTTAGATGAATGAAACATCAAAAAAGCTGACGAAAATTATTGTGAATTAATCTTTTTTATCTACTCAATAGTTTCGGAGTTATTCAGTATCGAAAAAATAATTTGTTCGTGCAAAATTTAAGAATTTTTTTCCTTCAAAATTTTTTTAAGAAATGAAAACTGCAAAAATATTCAGTTCATAAAGTGCTAAACAAGATTTTTTTATTGATTTTTTATGGGCATGGCTAATATGGCCAATACAAAAAAATCAGGAACTGATAGAAAAAAACTGAAAGCAGTTTCGTGTTTAGAATATCAAATTCCGTCAAGTCCACCTATTCTTGTTTAAGATTTTTCTGCCGACCAGTGTTATTTTTATAGTGAGATGTATGTGTACCATTTGAAAACAAGTGCATATGTACATTAAAGTGCATTGATTTGTATGAAGATAAGAAATGTTGCAAATGTACCCCCCTAAAATTAAATATTGGTATGTTGTAAAATAATCCCCAAAATATTTTGATTCAATTATTGCGTTCTCGTGGACTGGACTATTTTTAAAATACCTCTAAAAATATTATTTTCGATAAACAGTGTACACAAGTTTTAACTTTTTGTCAAACAAATTACAATATAAAACAGATACATGTCGAGTAATAAGTAATCAGCAAAAAATTTTTTTTTAATTATTTTTCATTTTCGTGAAATGAATTTTTTAAGAATTTTTTTAAATACTATTTTATTTAAAGTTGGAATATTTCACACATTTTCCATCGTAATTTAGATTTGGCAGCAACGTTGGAATAGTCTTATACAGTACTATTGATACTTGTATGCATTCATTTAACACTTTAGTACCAAAAGTAATATTTTGGGATCACTGGTTCATAATGGGTTAAATTAATTTTTATAAATGGTTTGTTAAGAAAATAAATGTCATAGAAAGCATAAATTTATGAATTCTTGTAAAAAAGCGACTAAACTTTAAAAACGTTCTTTTATTTGATTATTACCGCGATTTTAAGAGAATTTATTATATTTTTCATAAATTCATTAATATTTAAGTATAGTAAATACTTCCATACAACTAATTTGCAAAAATTTCTTATTTAACCGTTTAGAAACTAAATGTATAAAATTGATTTTTCTCTTTTTCTTTTAAAAGGTGAATTATCTATGTATGATTTTCAATAGTATCAGAAGAGATCTTTCCAATAGTACCTTAAACCCAATATATACAATTACATGTTCAAATTATGAAATATGGCATAAAATATTAATAAAATCGTAACATTTCGCGAATGAAAAGAGATGTAAGAATTATTTAAATGCATATTTCAAGTGTTATTATGACTCTATAATATTTCTGTAATGCTATCGAAAGAAATCTGTATTTTTAGAGGTATTTTAAAAATGGTCCAGCTCACGTAAGTGAAAGCATTCAAACGTGATATTTTGAGAATCATACAAGAACTTACTAGTCTTCATTTCTAAACGGGTACGTTTGCAACTGCAGCCAGCAAAAATTTTACAAATAGACACTACTTATTTTTGGATTGAATAATTACTTATTTTTGTTCGAGTTATCCAGAATTTCACTACTTATTAATCAGGCACCAAAAAGGTAAAATGTAGGTAGTTATTTTTCAACTTTCTGAATGCTCAAAATTTAATTTGCTTAAAATAAAGATATAAATAAGTAGTTACTGAAGTCATTACCAGTAAGTAAATACTTTTTTGACTTTTCTAAATAATGACATTTGTAATGATCCCTACTTACTATGTAACATGTGTAATGAGTACTATTTAAATACTACCTATTACTCAGATTCAAAAAGCTTTTGAATGATCGTACATATTAAAATTTTCAAATAGAGTAAATTAGTTAAAAAATACTTTGTTGAAAAAGCTTTTTGAAAATTGTACAACGTTAAATTGAGACTTTTTTGTAAAATATTACTTTCTTAAAAATGTGTACATTTTTTGAAAATTTGTAATTTTGGAATAATAGTACCTTTTTAAAAAAATAATTTTTTCCCCAAAAAAGGACCAATTGATTTTTGGATAAATGCCTTTTTTAAATTTTCGTAAAATTGGACTATGTTAAAAAGAAATTGTACTTTACTTTAGAAAAAAAATTAATATTTTGATAATTGATCCTGTTCTATTTTATTAACTTTCTTCTTTAAAATAAAACTTTTGTTGAAAATTGACACCTTATACTTATTTGTTTAACTTGTGTCTTTTTAAAATAAAGGCTTTTTTTGTAACATAAACAATTTTTTATTTTTTTGGCAAATTGGTACTTTTCTGATTTTTTATTGGTATTTTCACTAGAAATTTAAATTTTTTCCTTGAAAAATTGCTTTTGTCTATTACTAAAAATGTTTGCCTTCTTAGAATGCTGATTTTGGAATATTTTCAAAAAATTTAAATATTTTGAGAAAAAATTAATTCTTTTCAGAATTTTTTTTTCAGAATTAGTCTTTTGAGTCTTTCTATTTAAAACCAACACGAAAAATTACAAAATAATAATATTTGGTATAATCATTATACTCATTAAAACTAAGGCTTATATGAAATTTCAGATAATTTTATCAAGTGGTTCGCGAAATATAGCAATTAAAATGTTTAAAATAGCTAAAAAAAATTACAGATCTGTATACACAAAATTACAAATATCTTTAAAATTTTTATTATACAAGATTCAATGAGATGTCATGTTAAATGTCAAAATTACGTTTATGACAATTTATAGTTCGCCGCTAAAAATCTCAACAAATTATCGTTTTAAAAATTAAAAAAAAAAATATGTTAGTGATTAAAATGTTTTCTATACCCTCGGTATTCCGGAACACGCAACAGTTTATGAATTATTAAAAAAAAATTTCGTAGTAACTATGAAATATTTGTTTCAATTTATATTGTTCACCAATTACTTTCACAATCATTCAAATTTAATGAAATTTGGCAAGAATATTAAGATTAACACCCGTTTTTAGTATAATTTCTGCGATTATTCGCAATTTACAATACTTCTAAAACAACATAAATTGTCTTTATAAAAATACGAATATCTTCCAAAATATATTTGTTGCAATTTTAATTGAGATCTATAGTTGAATTTAATAAAATTATACCTGAAACATGTTTTTATGTTGAATTTGAATGGTCTGTAATTCGCGAATTCAAGTTTGCGGTAGCGTATCTCAAAAAATGGCATTTTTAAATTCGTAAAAAATATATAAGTAGACGATGAAGCCTGTCTCTATATTCTCTGTAAGTATCATACTGGGATTCTCTATAGTTCTGCCAGTTTTAGTTCTGACGAGTATAATGATTGTACCAAATATCATCATATTCGGAAGAGGTAAGGAAACCAGCTAGATGATTTTAAATGGAATGTCTCAATTTCATAAACTGAGGCTTTTCTTGTAGTACTTTTTTTAATTTTCTTGAAAATTTGTTTTTTTTAAGTACTTTTTGGATATTAATACTTTTTGGACATTTTTTTTATTTTTAAATATTAATACCCTTTTTAACAAATTTTCAATTTGTTGATATATAGTAATTGTAGTTTTAAAACCTCCAATGAGGTTTTAATAGTCATCCAAAAAAAAAAAAAATTCATGAGTCTATTTAACGATGTCCGCCCGTCCAGTTGTCCGTCCATGTACACAAATTTTTAGATAATTTGATTAACTTTGATATATATGATTTTTTGATATAAAAAATTGTTACCTTATATTTTTCAATTAATACATTTTACATCAAAATTTAACTAATATAATCAAGCAAAAATAAAATAAAAGAAATAGTAAAAATAAAATCAAGTAAGTTTTTTCTTCTCATTTAAAATTTCAATTCATTCAATCATCTGCTTAATTGATATAATAAATAAATTTAATAAATGGACAAATTTTACTATTTGCCATCTTTTAAGGTTATTAGTAATTGATATAATCATTTCGGTGAGAGGTGCAAATTTAAACATATTTTAATTGAATGAGTTATTTTGGTGATTGGTGGATTTTTTCTGTGTACTGAAATTGGTTATGTTCGCTCCTTTATTATTTTACTTCCCTGAATAGGATTTTACATTCATAAATTCCTTAAATAAAACTAATTCAACACAAATTATTTTTATATACATAAAAAAGGTACGAAACGATTTGTATGTGGGGTTTGAAAAGTAAAATTTTCTTAAAAAAAAAAAAAATGTTTTTTATATTCCACATTTATCAAAGGCATATTGAAATAATCGATATGATATGTTTTTTTCAGAATTTTTTTCGAGTAGGTATATTAAATCATGTATATTAAACTTCAATTGTAATTTTCTCTTAGGTTATAAATGTATGATTAAATTAACATTATTTTTAAGCTGATGTATTTTCGTCAAATATTTATTAAGTCTGACTGTTGTTTGTTATCGTAGTTTAAATAATTTTTCATTACTTAAAGTCAATCAGTTGGTCAATTTTATTTTGATTTTATGTGTACTAAAATTACAGTTTGTTTAGGAAAATATGGTTGCCAAGGTCATGATCAAATCAGAATATAGTAACCAGATACGAATCTAAAAAGCATCGAATATTTGTTTATGTATTTAGTTAAAGATGTTCTTCAATTATAGATGTTTATGAAGTCCTAGATTAACTTAAATCGTAGTTTTAAGACTAAATATAATCTTGAGATCTAAATATAGTACTAGTTTAACTTAATTCAGTCATTATATCTTTTTATACCCACCTTAAAAAGATGGGTGGCTATAAAAGCTTTTATCGAAGGTCAGTTCAGCATTATTCTAATATAATTCCAATAGTTGTCTTTAACCACAAATCTATGTTGGCAAGAATTAAAATCCTTTATGTGTCCTTTAGCATTAATCAAAGTTTTTAATGTAATATCAGATTAGCTTTAATCTGGTATTTTTAATTTTCAGAATAAAATTTTCTATTATCTTTTCTCCACAAATCCAGATATACAAGTAAGAGCTAATAAATCGAATTAATCCAAGTGATATAAAGGAAATTGTATAGCTACATTTTAAATTTTAAATATTTACAATTTCTAATAATTTAAATTTCACTTGTAAGTAAATATCACCAATTGTTCGTCTATTATAGACTTCATTTATATAAGGTGTAGGTAAGGTGGTCTGTCTGCATATGTTTAACGTCTGTATCACTATTTTAATACTCTTAGCAACAGGACCCACATATTACAATACACATACAAAATCTCACATAAATAAAATGAGTGAACCATTTTTTCTTCTTCCTCATTTAAATCCTTTTTTATTTTTGCTACACTCTCATCCTAGCGTTCCAGTATCCTATTCCTTTAAATGTTGAAAATTGTTATGTGAGCCATTTATTTTTATTTTTTTCTGTTTTCAGTTTATTGCTAATTGACAGCAATTTTAATTGCTTCATTGGTTGTGAAAACCCACAAATAAGTAGGGAATAGAATAGAGAAGAACATGGAGAAAAATCGAGGTGTGTGCATCACATACTATTTAAGATATGAATTATAATTGCCAATAAGGAATTATTATGACAATGTGCAATGTTGTTAGTATGTAGTGTTTGTCAATAATGGGAGGAATATTTGTGTAAAACAATTTAGATAGAAACAAGATGCAAAGGAAATTTCTAAGGAAAGATTTTCATAGAAATTTGGGAAAAGTAATATAAGTATCAAAATACAAAAAAAAAAAATAAATTTCTCAACTGGACTTTTCTATTTAAATCAATTTAATTACTACTATTTTATTTAGTTTAAAATAAAAACAAACTTTAATATGAAACCATTCAGAATTGTTATCAGTTGTTTTATTTAGACCCTGGAAAAATTCACCAGTAGCTTAAAATTTTTTTGTTTCATATTTACTTTAGCGCTTTTCAAAATCTAATAAAAATTCATATAAACAAATAAGTGGCTATAGAAAAATAAGAAAATCCCCTTGAAAGAACTTGTTAACACAATTTTATTCTACGTAAACTTTATTTCATATAGTAAGTCTAATATAAAATATTTACGATAAATATAAAACAATAATAAACACTTGCAATTACTAGTATCTAAAGAACATGCAAAAGTTCAGGAAAAAAGTTTCTAAACTAATAATAATAAAAATTGCCATTAAATTATAAATATCAAAAAGTGTGTGTAGTTGTTTGAAAATAAAAATTATAGAACAATTCAAAGAAAAAAATTTACAATGTAAAACTAAAAAAACATATTTGATATATTAAAAAAATATGAGAAAACTAATAAATTACCTAACAACACTGAGAAAAATTTTATGAAAAAAATAAACTTTTGCTTTAATAAATTTTTCATATTTATTAAACTTTACTACTAATTTTAAATAATTTTTGTTGCTTTTAGCAAATTTACATTTTTAATGTGTAATATGTGTATTAATATATGTACATTTAAAATTAACGACGCAATTAGTTTAATACGTTTTAATACATTCAAATGTGCATTATTAGCAAAAGAGGAAAAATTTGTTAAGAAATATGAAAGAAATTTGATCATTTATAAACAATTTTAATGAAAAATAGAATTTATTTTTAAATAACAAAAAGTAATTTCAGCAGATTTTTTCATCAGAATAATAGAATAATTGTTTTTAGTTCAAAAATTTGATTTCAATGGAAATGAATGAAGTTATATTTAGTATTGTATAGATGTATTTAAAAAATAAATCTTTTAATTACTTGGGGTTAGGTTAGGTTGAATGGGCAGCTGTCGAACAATAGAAGACAGCTCACTTGGGTCCAATGTGATACCCTACGGAATCATGTAATACTAATTCACATGTCCATAGCAATGTTCGAATCGAACCAATCTGACGCATGTATGAAAGATTTGATCGCTCTAATATCAATATCAGAAAGGTCTGATAATACATGCACGTACGGAGTACCAAAGTTGACAATCCTAACCTCAGTTAGAGTGAGACAGTGGCATAGAAGATGCTCCACTCTTTGCTCTTCTTCTTCAACGCAGCAACTTCTACAGAAGTCGTTAAATGAGCACACTAATCTCCTCGCTTGTGCACCAGCAATCTAGTGTCATGTGACGACTGCTACCAGAATTCGTAGCCGTTGCCTTGGCAGTCCGATGATGAAGTCAGATCAAGATTTATTATAATGGGGATTTCTCAGCCAATTTAAACACACATTATCATAAAGTTCTAAGCCTACAAATCACTTTTTGTGAAATGATTCTATTTGTCGAGATATACTGTTATATAGAAAATTAATGACGTTTCACCACAATATGGAGAACGAATTGTTTTATTTGTTTTTTATAAAATACCAGAAAATTCAAATTATCTCCAAATTATACCTACGTCATTTTTTAATTTGCTCACGAATTTCGATAATATTAAAAAGCTGTGTCGAAATAAGTTAAAATTTCTTGAAAAATAAAAAAATATATGTATCTTATCAACAAAAATGCTTCTTTTTCTACTTTTTCATCCCAATTTTCCAAAATATTGATGACTACTTTTGAAATTTCTGGTGCCTTGGGTGTCCTAGGATTGTCAATGAACTATTAATCAGAACACCAGGAAAGATATATCTATGTACGTAAGGAAACTGTCAGTAGTCTGGATACTCTGCTCTATGATACTCATGCCCAGATTACGGTAAACTTAGTACTTGCTGCAAATTTTCGAAGTCACCAATCTCGAACTTCCACCGAATTACACTCTACTACAAAATAAGCCTTTTTATTTTCACTCGAAAAACGCAAATGAAACACCCGCAAATTTTGATATTCCGAAAATATCATTCTGAGAATGGTTCCAGCGCTAAATATCTCGTAGGCCCCTAAATTAAAAAAAATTCTGATAAAAGTAACTTGATTTTTTATTAGCAATTGATAAAAAATATTTTATTTTCCAAAATATTGATGACTACTTTTGAAATTTCTGGTGCCTTGGGTGTCCTAGGATTGTCAATGAACTATTAATCAGAACACCAGGAAAGATATATCTATGTACGTAAGGAAACTGTCAGTAGTCTGGATACTCTGCTCTATGATACTCATGCCCAGATTACGGTAAACTTAGTACTTGCTGCAAATTTTCGAAGTCACCAATCTCGAACTTCCACCGAATTACACTCTACTACAAAATAAGCCTTTTTATTTTCACTCGAAAAACGCAAATGAAACACCCGCAAATTTTGATATTCCGAAAATATCATTCTGAGAATGGTTCCAGCGCTAAATATCTCGTAGGCCCCTAAATTAAAAAAAATTCTGATAAAAGTAACTTGATTTTTTATTAGCAATTGATAAAAAATATTTTATTTTTGAACTTAAAAACATTCAAATCTAATACTTTGTAACAGGAAATTACAAAATTTCTATCAACTGATAAGATGAAAATTATTAGCCAATCTTATTTGAAGAATGTACATAAAAGTAGAAAAAAAATCACTAATGGCAAATTATGTAAAAATATCTGTTATGCAAAATTTTTTCTTAAGTATAAAATATGCTAAATTATACTCTTAAGTATAAAATATGCAAAAATATGTCAATTAAATGACTAAAATATAATCTTAAATATTGATTTTCTATGAGCATATGACAAAATATGCTGCTAAGCGCAAAATGCCCAAAAATATGCTGTTATTACCAAAATATGCTAAAATATGCTATAACTAATCGATGCCAAAATTCTTGGAATCTTCTGAAATGGATAAATAACTAACAGTTTGGTTCACTTGAAGCCCAATAAAAAATATGATTTTGCATATTTTTGGCTGCCCTGGTAATGACTTATTCAAAATTTAAAAATCTTTAAGAATAAACATATTTGTTTACAAAGCACTAAATGCAATTTTGTTTACGACAAAGTATTTTATTTTATGACTTATTTAGTACATACATTTTGGAAAAGGAAAAATTTAAAAGGCTATACAGTTTTTGTCCAATTTGGAAAAACAACAAAAATTTCTTTAAAAATGATTGCATCGTTGTAAAAGCTTTTATTGAAAAACTATATTAAATTACAGATAAAATGTATATTGGATTTGTCATTTCATCTAATACCTCCAAAAAAAAAAAAAAAAAATATATATATATATATATATATATATATATATATAAATATATATTGAGTCCTCCTGAAAATGTATGGCGATCTAGCACGGGGTGGACCAGCTAGAGTAACCGCCCCAATCCGTAATCTCAGATACGTCTCTTATATAAGGTTTGTTTGGTACTGAAAACCAGTGTTACCAGGAGGTGAGAAAAAAAGAGGCTAAGTTGATCTTAAAAAAATGTCAGAAAAAGTTAAATTTTCCAAAAAATAAGACTAGAAAAAAGTTAATTTTTTTAATTTAAATTTTTTTCTCGTTCTCATTTGATTTTGATTTTTTTTACAGATACTGTAATAAATTTATAAACTAAAAATAGAACAGCTTCCAGCAAAAAGACCCAATGAAAAATCGGCCAAACCATATGTAAAACTAATGTTTTGAAGTTATTTCTCTTAATTTGTCTCTCTTTTTGATTAGGCATTTCCACATTTTGAATGATTTTCGATTTCATAAGAATTTCATAAATAGTTTCTATGTTTAATGAAGTGTATTAGAAAATAATTATAATCGATTCAATAAGTCAATAAAATTAGTTATTTTTGATTTGGAGAATAAAGCGCCACAGGCGAAAATTTTTTTTATGTATAAATAATCTCCATGCTTAAATGGATGATTCTGCAAAAATAAGATTAGTAATATCAAATAAAGAATTATTTTCTTCGCTGTTCAAATACTAACTAGAAAGAACAAAATAAAAAGGCTAAATTTAGCCTTAAAAAGGCTAAGCTGGCAGGCAACACTGTTGAAAATGGGCAAAACATACAACAAATATTGTAACATGTAAGCTTGGAAATCAAAAGGGGGCGTGATCCGTCCACTTCATCGCTCACCTCTCATATAAGGTAAAATTTTATATTAGGGTAGCACACAAAATTGTAAATTTTAGTTGTATAGATCTGGCCTGTTTTTTTATGTTTAAAAATTTAATTTTAATATTCGACGAAAACATAAAAAAGTATACTGTTGAAAAGCCTGAATCTTCTACTTCCGAAAAAAGTTTAAGAAGAAAAATAAACATACTGTCAATTTATTACATTATCTTTTAATATGTATGATCATATACTGGATCGTTAATAAAGGGATAACTGTATCTAAGATTATAATAGCTAAAATTCACTCGCTCTTAAATGATCATATTAGATCTTGTTGTTTGGCTTTTTGTCCAGTAACAGACTTCACCTATTCTGTATTTATGTATATAGCGTTTATGTATCTAAGTATTTAACTTGATTTCTTTAAAGGGCTATTTCTTAAATTGTTATCTTTTCTGTCTTAGAATAAAAATGAAAAATATTATATTTTACGGGAAATTATAAAATTAAAAACAATATAAAAAAACAAACCAAAAGCAAATACTTTACCACAACAATGTTTGCGTTATAAAAAACGTAAAAACAATTAAGAATACAATGGCCACTAAAATATACATTTTGCACTTAAAAACAAAAATAAATTACGAAATTATAAAATCAAAAAAAAAAAAAAACACAAGGAACTCTTTGTAAAAAAAACACAGCTTTTCGTATAAAAAATATTTCCTTTTTCACAAAAATATCACATTGATTATTTTAATAATTAAATTTTATTTTTCCCCTTGATTTGTTCATATATTTTTTTTATTTTTTTCGAATTTTAAAACACTTTAACATTTTGTTGTTGTTTTTTATAATTTAAAAAAATGATCGAGTTTATTCTAAATATTTATTTCTTTAAAAATCTTTTTGCATTAATGTCACGAAAACCCTTCTTGTTTCTTAAGTAAACTGTCAAAGTGAAATGAAAGAAATAAAATCTCAGCTTAGAAATTTTTTGTTTTCTTCACAAAATGTGAGAGAATGAGAGCTTAGTTTGTCATTTACAGTGTTGCCATTTTAGAATTTTTTCTGCTAGAATTCACAGAATGGTTTGGCAAATTAAATGTTAATTTTGAAAAATTCTGCTAAATGCGTTTCTGAAAGCACTTTTTTAACATAATTTTTAACATATGAGAAGAAAAATGCTTACACTATATTTCTTTCATCGATTTACTTTTAACACTGTGACTTAAAATTAACAAAAAATTTGTCATAAAAAATTCATTAGATAATTTACTAAAAATCTAGATCAGAGAAGGAACTATATCACACCACACAGAGGAGCCTATTGCAAAATAAATGGAAATGAGTTTGGATCCTTTAAACTGCTAAACCGATCTTGATGATATTTCGATCATCGACAGAAGAGGAGTTAGGCTTTTAGAATATTATTAACTGGAATTAGTAACTTAAACTCAGACGCTACTATAATGGGTCAAAGTTTAGCACCTCTATTGTGCAAAATATATTTGAGCTTATACTTTATTAAATATGAACCAAATTTACATAATTTTATTTTTCTTAATTTTATGATAAAGAAAAAACGTTCTTACTGCACTAGGTATATTATTTTTTATTGCTTAAAAGATATTTAAATTGAAAGATTTAGTTTCGCATTTTTGGCCTTGAATGTATGCTTGTACCTTACATCAAGCAGTAGTCGAAATGATATAGGTATATTTCCAAAAAATTTCGCGTCTGCCTCCCTGTGCATTAGAACTATTGATTTAAAAACTATTTTTGGGATTTCATTTGTCCGACTATTTGTTAATTTTTGGTCGCACATTTTTCAAAAAATCATTTAATTTTATAGCGTTTTCTTCCGGTCCTACAATAATGTTTGATTTTGCACATTTTAGCATATTATTTTTGAAAATTTAGTATAACACATCAAAAATTTTCTGGCAACACTGATCATTTGTGAGTTCTTTTTTGTTTAGTGTATTTTACATATGCATGTACTTTTGTGAAGTGAATAAGTAAGTGCTCAAACTTAGTTTTACTTAAAAGTATGTTGTTTTTTTTTTTTTTTTTTTTTTTTGGAATATGAAAAAGAAATGAAAACGATGAAATAAGAACTTTTGCATATTACAGAGTTATAAAAATATAAATTCATAAAAATATAATTAAAATCATCAAATCACTTTAAAATGTTTGAATTATCTGAAAATTTTGACTTTAATCTTTAAATCCTCCTACGGGGGGACGGACATCAACTGATCGGATCATTCAAACATATCATTAAGTGTTTTGTGCAGTAAGCCAATAAAATATTTTATCTAAGAATAAATACTTAAAATTAAAAAAGAGGCACTCGTTTACAAACAGATTTTAAGATAAAATCATTATTAAAATGTATCCATTTTATTAAATATAAAAAATAATCATATTAAATATTAATACTGTTACCAAGAACCAAAAATTTGCTCTAAAAAATTTTTATGCACATAAAAAATGCTCTTAAATTAAGAGAATATAAAATTAAAAAAATATGCTCGATATAAAAAATACCGTTATAACGAAAATTCGATATCACGATTGAGAATACATTTATATTATATATTTTATATAACAACTGAAGAAAGAATTGTACACCCGCTGTAACGAATTCTAAGAAAAACATTTTCCTAAGTTACTTAAGTATTAAAAATACCAGTTTTTTCTATATTGCCTAAAGTCTAAATGATAAATAGAGGGTATCTTTAAGATTTAAAAAATCTTAATTGGATTATTTGAATAATAGAATAATAAATTAGAACCCATTAAAATTTAATTCGAAAATAAATACATTTTTTGATTTATTTCTTTTATAAAAATATAGCAAAAAGTCCATTTCCAATATAACGAAAGAGCCTGACATTATATCATTCGTTAAATCTAGCTTCGATTATATTATTATTTCTATTACTATTCATGCTAAAAATAACAAGGTTTTTATTAGCAATTGCTTATAAAATATTTTCTTTCTGCTAATACATTGTATATCAAGAAATTACAAAATTTCTATCATTATATGAAATGAAAATTAATAAGGAATTGGATTTGACAAACTTATATGACATTAAAAAATAACTTTCACTAATGGAAAATTCCTTAGTAAATTCTATTGGGTGTAAAATCAACAATTATCTCTTTAGTGTAATATATGAAAAATTATGCTCCTAAATTTAAAATATGCAAAAATATGTCATTTAAATTCTTAAAATATGCTCCAAAGAAAGGATTTTATTTGAAAATATAACAAAATATGCTGCAAAACCTAAAATATGCAAAAATATGCTATAACAAATCGATCCAAAATTCTCAAAATTATCTGAAGCGGATAAATAACTGCTCGTTGATTCATTTGATGCCCAAGAAAAAACATGATTTTGTATATTTTTGGTTGCCCTGCTAATATCACAGTAATACTTCGTGAGATTTTTAACATTTTATAAATTGTTCACTACTTTTTTATACCAAACATGTTTTTAGCTTTTTTCATTTTAGACTAGTTTTTTTAATATTAAGTAGAAGTTTCCAAATTTAGTATTTGGTGTGATAACAATTGTTTACCGGAATATCTTTTAGGTATATTGGCATTGGTTGGACTGAATTCTAACAATTCTCGACCGATATTATGCAATATTCATCTTGCCGAATTTTTTTTATTTCAGTCCTCGATGAATTTTGATGTTCCCGAAATTTTTACTTCAAGTAAGCCCAAAGATTTTTTATGAGATTTAAATCAGTACTTCTAGGAGGCGTTGGAAAATGTTTGGTGTAATATAGTATCCATATTCTGACGTATCAAGCCATTTGTTTCGGATTATTTTCTTGTTGAAAATAAAATTCTTCTTTTTGTATGCCCATTTTTGTAGCACTAACATAAAAGTTATATTTAAAATTGATAAAAATAGTTTATTATCCATTATATATATATATATATATATATATATATATATATATGTATGTATATATATATATATATATATACAAACCATTAGTGAACTATCAATATGCTTAACAGTATTTAAGGCTACATTTGGCTTTCTCCACACTATACATCATCCATTGGAAATAAAAATGTTGAATTTGCTTTCGTAAATAAATATAAAACCTTTCCAAAACTCAAAATATTTAGTTTTGTGGATTTCAGCAAAGGATAACTTCTTTTGGCTGGTGAATTGAATTTTTTTCTTCACCACATGACCATGGATATTATTGGCTATGGGTGTCTTGCGCAATATTTCTGCATATTTTTGTTGTTAGTATTCTTTTTAAATTGTCGATAATTTTTGGAGCCGATTAATGTGTATTTTACATGTTTTTCTGAGGTATTTGTTATTCATGAAATTTGTTTGACGACACAATTTAAGCATGAATTTAATTGATTTGCCTTTATTATTAAGGAATAAAATAATTTTTTTCTCAGAGTTTTTTAATACTTTTCCTTTCGGCATTTTTTGACAGCAGAGGACTTACAGCAAGACGAAATAAGGCTAAAAAAATAGCTGCTAACATTAAAATATATCCACAGAATTGTAACTTTACCAAAAAAAAAAAAAAAAATACAACGAAGAGATAAAAAAAAACACAAAAAATTTACGGAAATATTCTGGAATGCAAAAATGCAACAACGAATATACAAAACTGGTTTTCCCATCCAAAACATATTAAAAAAAAAAAAATATGTTTTGGATGGGCATATTTCGGATACCAATTCAAATAATACCAAATAAATTTCTGCTAATACCATCTTAAGGATTTATATGTTTTTTAAAACGATAATTGTTGATTTTGTTCAATATTAGTTTCTGAGCTGGTCGACAGATGTATATCCGAACGCCCGTCAATCAATCAGGCAATATAACTTGTAACACATCTATTTGAAAGAGGTAATAATAACAAATTTTCAATTGGATATTCCTCAACTTAATGTAACAAATTAACTCTCTTACCCCTCTGCATTATTTCTCCTTCTCAATTGTTCTTATCACACTCGCGTGTTATAGCTCTTAAGTAATATTATAGAGCATTTTCAAATAATTTTGAAAATTATATTTTTAATATTTGCTAGTGCTAATACGAATATTTATCACTTCACGTCTTAAATTTCTATTTTGTTTATTTACAATATTTTTGTTTACATTTAGCTTTATTCCTTTAATTTATTTTGTGTTTTTGTTTTGATTTTCTATATACATAGTTTAAATTACTTTGGTCTCGTTTTTGTTTTTAGGTTTTTTATTTATTTTATTTTGTTGATATTCTATAGACAATATTCAATCATACTTGTTGAACATATACAAACATTGTTGTAGCTTCTTTATTCAAATTGTATATGAATAAGAATGAAAATAAAACTGATAAGAATATAAAAGGCGTAAAATATGTAGTATTTATGTGAGAGCTCTTTTTTTTTTTTTGCTCTATCTATAGTAATTTTTGTGGAATTATGTAGAAATTTATGTCTGTTATCAATTCGATCTTCCTTTTTATACCCCCCACTATAAAAAATGCGGGTATATTGGGTTTGTCTTTCCTTGTGTAACATGTCGAAAAATCATTAAGACCCCATAATATTCTGCGCCCTGGCAAGATTCTAAGTCGATCCGGCTATGTCAGTTCGTCCGTCTGTAGAAAGCAGGTGGGACTCAAATATTTATCGTATATAAGCATTGTTTGGTATTGAAATGGTCAAAATCGGTTTATTAAACAAGAATCTTATGGGCCGTTGTAATTTCAGTTCATACTTTTCGGCTGATATCTCTTAAACCAAAGCATTTTACCGCCCATCTCTCATATAAGGTGAAACATCAATAAAATATTGTACAAATAATTCAATGGAAACAAAAAGTGGGCGTAGTCCGCCCACTTAACCACCCACCTCCTATATGAGATTCTCTCAATTCAAATTCTATACAGAAAAATCTAAAATCATTTTTTAGTTACGAAAAATTTATATTTAACTGTTTTATTAATTAAAATTCATTAAAAAAATTGTATATTCAATTATTCAAATCATCACTTTTATTATTATTATTATTATTTGATTACATTATTAATTAATACAATAAAAAGATAATTGAAATTCGATAAATTGCTTAATTTTAAGTAACACTTATAATTTTGAGTCCTTGGATAATTGATATAAATAAAAAAGTTATTAGAATAGATGTTATCTTCGATAAATTGCTTAATTGACCATATTTTTTCTGTCTATTACAAAACTTCAATTATAAAGATAATAAAAAGTATTTTGAATTTTGTAATTATTAAAATGAATTTAGTTTTATTTATTTGGAAGTAATTATTAATAACTCGCAAAAAAGTGCAAAATATGCACTAAGATCTACTTTTGATTTTTTTTTTTAAGCTTTTGATATAATTAATAATTTAGTATCAGGGTAACTAAAAATGTGCTCTAAAAAAGTGTTTTATGTGCATAAAAATGCTCTTAAAATTGGAAAATATTCCCTTAAAATTAAAAAATATGCTCCTAAAATATTATTTTTTTTCTCGCTAAATTTTAAATTATCTACCATGCTGAAATAACTTTATTTTTATTACCAATTGCTAAAAGATATTTTCTTTTTTCACTTAAAAACATTTAAAGCTAATTCGTTTTATCAGGAAATTAAAATTAAAATTCAATTTATAAGATGAAAGTTATTAAGAAAAACGTATATGACAGTAAAAAGAAATTATGTGAAAAAATCGATTGCGTGCAAACTATGTAAAAATTTTATTTTAAGTGTAAAATATTCAAAATTATGCTCTTTAGTGTAAAATATACAAAATCATGCTGTTAAGTATAAAATATGCAAAAATATGACAGTTAAATTGTTAAAATATTATCTAAAATAAGAATTTTCTATGAATTTGAATATTTTTTGTTATGCTGTTTACTATGTATAATATTTTTGTATTCGTTATTGTATTTTTTCTTTGAGTGTATTTTGATCACAATTTAAGTCTACAGCTTAGATTAACGCTGATATAATATTTGAGATAACGTCGGCAGAAGAGAGTAACTACTTTGTTTATATTATATTAAATGTGTTTAGTAAGGTGTACACGCATTCTAATAAATCCTACAAGATAACAACACTATTTTCAATCAGACACAGAGTAAACATGTTATTTTGATTTTTTGATTTAAGCTATTTTTTAGCACAATTTTTATAAAAATGTTTTTAAAATATAAAACAAGCATTAAAAGAAAGCAATTTTATAAAAACCATGTTTTTTTGTAATTTCCAAAATACACTTGCACACACACAAGCAATCTTTCGTATATGTGTACTTTTTTTTACAGTTCATCTATAAGAGAAATCTCATCAAAACATTCTCATAATACTTCTTATAATATTAATATTTGAGTCTACACGTGAGATAATTCTCTCAGAAAGCGAATTTGACACTCTCTGGCAGAAAAATCTTACATATTCTATTAAAAAAAAACATTCCGTCGAATTATAAATTATTTAACTAAATTATCTTAAAAAGAAACTTTGTTTTAATATTCAGCTATATTTTATACATATTTTTATAATCATATATACAGTATAACTGTCTTTCTTTTTTTCTAGACTTTTTGGAAAAAATATAAATTTAAAATACTTAAATTCCTATCGATCTTAGCACGTATTGTGCATAAATTTACCCCTGTTTAAGTTAGATTTGTCGTAAGCTCCTTTTTAGGTAAGTACTAATATTATTCAAATATACTATTTTTAACAATGTTAGCATTTATTATTGCTTCCTTTTTGTGCAACTTTGTTGGAAGTATTTGTCTTTTATACTATATTGTTTGCCACCAAGCTAATCGTTTTTTATTATTAATCTCCATATTGTATTCGACTCAAGCAATACGTGCAACACAATATATTTATCAATTTGTTTCAAATAAACAGAGAACTACGGCTCCTAAAACTAACAATTTATTTGTTTTATTTCATATCGACATATTTTGGATTGATGTACCAACAAAAAAAAAAAAAAAAAATTATAAAAAATTAGAAACTATAACTCTGGATACAGAAGAAAACAAAAATAAAAAATAAAAACTAGATACGCACTTTATCAGTCAGCAAGCAAATGAAAAAATACAAGTAAATGACCTTCGTAGTAATGGAAAACTGATGCTTTTGACGCGAAATTAATTTTAAAAAAATGTTTACTGTTGATAATTTTTGTTATTTATATTCTTAAATAAAAACAGAATTGTTGTGATTTCTTTCAAAAATATATATTTATGTAATATTTTCAATATATAATAACATAATATAAATTTAATTTTAGAGTATTTGTTTAAGTATATTAAATAGAAGTTAAAAGTAGTATAGATATCTATAGGGATTCATTTACTTTTAATTTTATTATTAAAAAAGCAATTGTGGCGAATTTAGAACACATTAAAAAAAGTCCACCTTTATATAATTTTGTCCTAAAACAACTTAATGTTAGACAGTAGCAGTGCGACTTCCTCCAAACAAATCCATAAAAGCTTAACTTGTTTTCTATTACATTTCATTCCACTGTGCAAGACGTGTTTCATAACATTTTGCCACTTCTCAAAATGTAACATTTTTAATTATTGCAATTATAAAATAATTTAAAAATGTTAAATCTATCATAATTTTCCCTTTAAACAAAACAAAAAATCATCAACATTTTTATCACCGTCAATTGACGTCAAATAATGTGTTTAACAACAAAATTTTAATAACACTTTTTTTATACAATTTTTAATATCTTCACGGCTAATTTCCTTTATTTGTCGTTAATATTTTGTTGTTTATAAAACAATTTTAAAAATTATTTTCTTTTTTTTTTCAAATTGTAAATGAAAAAATAAACATACCTGTCGTGTTGTTAATCATATGTACATGGATATTTCGTGTTAATTTTTATTTAATTAATATTTAATAAAGACATAATAATAACTTATTAGAATTTTTTTATTTTTTGAAAAATCTAAACAATTAATATAGAAGTTCAAACAGGTTTTTTTAATATTAATGCAAATAAAATAAATAATTGTATTGTTTTTAATGTTTATTTAAAGCTTAGCTTTTATTGATAAATATTATACGTAATTTTAATTACTTTGTATTAATTTTAGTTTTCAACACGCTGGGAATAACAAGTAGGGGTATTCAATATTAAAGGAAAAATGGATTTTTAAAACTTAAAAAAATGAACTTAGACTAAGTTTTTAATATTTAGCACAATAAATTTTAAACCATTTGTTGTAGTAGTCGAAGAAATTACAAATAATGATCACAAGTGAATATATCTTGTAATTAAATATTAAATGATAATTGTGGGAAAATACATTTAATCGGTTATATATTAGAGATACCTGTATTATTTAAAATTGTTAAAGCAAACAAATAATAAACAACAAAAGAATAAAATCTAATTACCTTTTTCTACTTCTAACAATAGGCACCAAACACTAAAATAATACATTATAACAAAAAATATCGAGTCATATCCAGCGAAACAAAAAAATGCTGAAAAAGTAATAATGGAGTACTTAGTACTGAAAAGAGCTGCATATGTTCTTCTTTTTTAACCCATGATTTTCTTTGGTGGGATTTCATTGCTTTGAAGTTCTTCTCTTAAAATTATATTTATACATTTTTTCAATAAAAATATTGTTTTAGCTTTGTTGAAAGATAATAAAAATATTTTAAAATTTGCGAAATTCTAATTTTCTCAGAAAGTTTTAATCTCTTTGCTAAAAATACATTTATTTTCACTTCTTTGGAAGGAATGCAAAAAGGTCGGCAAACAAATTCTTTTTCGTCATTTATATGTGGATTAGACAGGTTATCCAATTTAGACAAATGGAACATTAAAAGATAAAGACTTAAATTATATTTGTCATCTGAACATTATTTTTTTATCTGCCTACCAGTTTTGGAGATATATATATATATATATATATATATATATATATATATATATATATATATATATATATACATATCTGAAAGAAAAAAGCCCATATCAGGAGTCTTCAAAAACTTAAATTTCCCGAAAAAAACATCTTTTATACTTTGTTTGCTCGAAATATGGCAGAAGGACATCATTATTCAATTCTCTTAACAGGAGATAGGAAAAAATCTTCCCATCAATAAAAAGGATGGGCGAATGATTATAAAATTTAATTTTTGATTATACATTCATTAAGTAAATATAAAAGTGGCAAAAAGGAACCCCTTAAAATTTTACTTTGTGGTTAAAAATGCTACGATTAAAAATGTATTTCTCCCTTTTTTATTGGTTTAAAAGATACTAAGGATACTTGGTACCCTAAGACCAAGTATCCTTAGCGTTCCAGTTTTTAGAAACTACCAAAGACCTTTTTTTTAGCAATACCAACATTCGTGCTTTGTCCTCTAATACATAATATTATAAAAAATTAAAAAGTTCTCCCTTTGAATTAGTACCCTCATGGGACTAGATAAATTTAATTATAACATTTCTAAGTTCCATATTATAGAAAATTCGAAAAGTACCAAAACGTTTCTTAATATTTACACAAGGCCGTGTAAGTTAAGTTTTATGTTTATAAGTTCATAGTGTACGAAATACTATTAAAGAGATGAAAAAGTATCAGTAATTCCCGAATTGTGGATTCTAACTCAAAAATATATACAAATGTTCTGTTAGACTTCCTTTTTTGATATCATAGAGGAAAAAAATCAAAAAGTACCATTAGAAGAACGAAAAAGTACAACAAAGTTCCCTCTTTAATTTCATGTTTCAATATTTAAAATTCTATTTAAAAAGTACCATTATAAGAACGAAAATTCCCCAGTTGTGAATTCCCACACACTTAGGACCATATTTTTAACTCATGTTTCTATGTTAATTAGTTCAAAATAATACCATTGGAGGAACAAAGAAGTACATAGTGCTCGCTTGTGGATTTTCATGCACATAGAACCATATACTTTTAGTTTAATATTATTAAATTAATTATTATAATTATTATAAAAATTCAAAGAAGAATGAAAAATTACTACTTGGTCCCCACTTGTGGATTCTCACACTCATAGGACTATATACTTTTAATTTCATGTTTCTCGCTTAATTATTATAAAAAATTCAAAAAAAGTACCATTGTATTAAGAAAAAGTACCATAATATCCACTCTCGTGGATTTTCACTCATTTAGAACCGTTTATATTTAATTTCATTTTTCAAAATTCAATATTATGGAAAATTCAAGAAGTATCATTCGAAGAACGAAAAAATATCTCAAAGTTGCCCCTTCCTCACATATGACCACGTATCTTTAAGTTCATATTTCTATCTTCAGTATTATAGAATATTAAAAGTACAATTAGAAAAACGTAGAAATACTAAAACTTTCCTTCATATTTGTTCTCATTTACTCAGGGCCACGTAAGTTTAATTTCATGTTTTTAAGTTCATAGTATACGAAATGCAGAAGGTATCATTAAAGGATGGAATTATTTCCACTAAGTCCCGCCTTTTGAGAATTGCAACTCAGTAATATATAAAAAAGTACCTTTAAAATACCTTTTTTAGTGCCATTAGAGGGAAAAAAATTCTATTAAGCACCAAGTTATATTTTCCGCCCTAGAACAGTTTCGAAAAACTTCAATTTTTAAACACTCTCTGTGTTTAAATTTGAATGTAACAGATATAACTCAATCTGCCCACAATTTCTCAAAAAATATGTTTTACAGAAAGTACTAAACTATTTCCCGGATTTTGGTCCTATCTACATCTTGGTACCCAAGTTCCAAACAACTTTACCATATTTTGCGTGACTAAATGAACCTAGCAATTTTTCAAATTATTTCAAAATTGTCTCTATGGATTTCAATAAAATGTGATATCCCATTTCCTCCCTTTTTGGTATTTTTTTTTTCTCCCCAATGGATGTAGCAAAATTGTATTTCAATGAATTTCAAAATTATAGTGGAGTCCCATAAAAAATCTTCATATGTAAGTATATGTCAATAAATAAAAACAAATTTTATTAAAAATGTACCAAAAATAGGTACGATTTTATACCCTCAAACTTTCGAATTTTCAAAAAGTACCACATTTATATCTGTTATTTTTCGATTAGTTACGAATATGATGTAAATTTTATTTCTACTTTTGCTGATTCAAAAGATACATAGGATGCCAAGAAAGTACCAAAATACAATTTTGACCCGTTTTCTTCCTAAAAGAGACGATTTTCACAATAGCACCAGACACATGTCCGCTTATTTTTTAAATTCATAAGGACATGTGCTAAATTCTTTGTATCTATATTAGCTAAGGATATATAAGGTTATCGATTGTACCCGCTTTTACTCGTTTTTACTCTTTTTTACCCCTTAAACATTCGAATTTCAAAAAAAAAAACTACAGTTCTAATTTCATTAATCAGTCAATCAGTTAGTCAATGACTCAGAAATGTTATATATATATATATATATATATATATATATATATAAATCTGTGTGCCGAATTTCATGAATATCGATCCATAATTGACCATAGTCCCTCTTCAAAAAATTACTTTACCGGACATAAATCCCACACAAAGTATAGTATCAAGTTAATATTTGACACAAACAGTGTTATATAAATAGAAATATAAATAAAAACCAAAGTGCCTAATTTTATCAGGATCGGACCATAATTGACCATAGTCTCCTTATAAGGTACATTTCCGAGAATCATCCTAAAGTGATAAATAACATAATAAAATGCATACATACACAATTGGCCACGGGTTCCATATAAGATCCCCCTAATACGCTTTACACTTTTTCCGACCATAGTGTTTGACTATTTTGGAAGATTAGCAAAAAAAAACCATAATGGTATAAAATACTGGCGGATTTTCTTTTTATATCCTGGGGAATTATGATCTTTGTAATGAACAGAAAAAGTCTTACTACTGACACTGAATGGTGTAATTTTGTAAAAGTATGTTGTCGATATTTCCCTAACTTTATTGCAAAATCTTATATTTGACAGAATAGATTTTTTTCTTTGTTAAATAAATGAAACATATCTCAAAAAAGATCAAATACACTTTTACCGAAAATAGAAACCACGATTGTTTATTAATGTCTTTAAATCATGTGACCACAGCTTTTAATATTTCTATTAAAAACTGTAAACTATTTTACACTAAAACTTTTGCTTAAGCTTACTAATTGAAAAAAAAAAAACTTTTAAACTGTTTTCCTCTTTTGTATGTACCTCAAGTACTCCTACATACAATTTGTGATATATTCCATAAAGTACTTCCTATTACGTTATAAAGTCTTAGACCACTTAGGTTTTTAAATCATTTTTAAATTTAATTTAATTATACGGTAATAAAAAACAAAAACAAAAAAAAAACAAAGAAAAAATCATTTAAATCTCACGTATCTATAAAAAAATATTTCAATGACACTTTTTTTACTTAGACAAAATAAATCAAAATTTAAACACGAATTTAAGTTAATTATTTTTATTTGAAGTGTATTTTCTGTGCATTTAGATTATTCTTAATTAGTTAATTTAAGTCATAAAATTAAAAAGAATTAAATTATTTAAATTGTGTTGGGGTTTGTTGTAAAATTTTTCTTTATTTTTTAAAATGTTTGTTTGTTTATACTTGTACCTTAGCAATTCCTCACGCCAACTTTGCTCATTTGAATGAGTGGCACGAAACATGATCATGGAGAGGCGGCTCAGACTACGTTTTAATTCGGGCATTTTGTTTAAGAACACAATTTTGATTTATTTAAAAATTATTAAAAATTTTTCACAAGGTTGTGATAATTTTTGTTTAAAATAAAATGAACTTTTTTAATTAAATTTGTGATACAGTTTGCAAAAACTTATATAATGTTAATGAAAATTTTGAGAAACTTTTCAAAAATTTTTGTGTTAATAAATTTAACATTTTGTAGCTTTTTATCTTCGTTTTTAAATATTTTTTTTTAAATTTTTTTATTATTCTTTTTAGAATTTTATAAATTTAGGATTTTTAATAGCTTTGCCTAATGTTTCTTTGGGAAAAGTTTAATGTCAACTATTTTTTGTTTTCAATATCTATTTTAATTTGAGTAATGACACTAATCTAAAACAACAGAAAATCAAGAAAAAATTAAATGTGCGCATTTTATCTGCTCAATTTTTTATTTTATACAAGTACAAGTACAAGTAAACATTAACATTTTTGCACTTTTCTTTATTTTACTTGTTTTCTTGAATTTGTATTGTTTTGAGTTGATTTCGTTTGTAAAATTACAACATTTATTTCGTACGAGCATTTATTGCAAAAAAAAAAAAAAAACAAGGGAAACGAGCAAATGTTTTTAATCTTAAGTCATTATTAAAAATGGCAGACGAATCTTAAGAGATTGGCAAAGAAAAGTTCAAAGTTTCGAATGTAAAACATGATAATTATTACACTGGGCTACACAAGCAATTGATAATAGAAGAATTTATTGCCCACGAATCGTTTATTACAAAATAATGTTCGTTTTACAGACCTAATTGTTATACTACGCGTTATTAGCAATACAACGCTCTACTGGTGAAAAAAATCTATATCAAAAATTGGACATCCATATTCCTCCACATCTGAAGTAATAGAGTCAGTCATATGGAATAAATTTAACTCGAATAAAAATTCCTTATAATCATTTTTAAACTTAATCCAATTTCATTGGAATTACTAAAATTCCTCAGCATTTTTTTCCTCTTAAATTTCTATATCGATATTTCAAATGAAATGTTTTAATTACCTCTAATAGTGTAATCGTAGAAAAACCGATTAAAGCTTTAACTAATAAAATCCTTCATTGAAATAAATCCTTTATTGTTTAAATTTGTTTAAAGAATAAAAACAACATTTCTAGGAACTACAAAGAATAATTGACGCAACAAAACAAACGTATTAGCGTGGGTCATAAATGGTTTGTGTGCATGAATATCAGCTGTCATAGTTAACTTTAAAATGAATTAGTCATAAATGCTAAAATTATAACATCAAAAATTCAAAAAGAAAAAAAAAATGTTTTTTCGTAATTGTACCAAATAATTGTTTACCAACGTAAACAATTACATATAAACATTTACACTAACAAGACAAGCCCCATTTATATAGATAAATATACAAAAATACATCTGCATATATAGATATAAATTAGTAAGTATGTATTTCTTACATCCCCCACAATCAAAGAAATGAATCAATTTTAATGTGGCACTTTTTTCTATCTTGTAAAGAATCTACAACAAATTTCTTTTCAAGCGAAAAATTATTTTCTTATTTCTTTCCTTAATCGAATGTTACGAAGACAAATTTTATAGAATTTTAATTTAGTGTGTTGCCAAAAGACATGTTACGTTTCACACTATCAATAATAATCTTATCTATAGCTAATAGTCATAATTAAACAAACCGACTAATATACAAATAGAGAAGTACATATGTAAATGACGTCAAAAATAAGAATTTCTATATAATATAAAACAAAAAAAAAAACCACCACAAATTTTGAAATATGAGTAAAAGAAATAATTTAATCATGCAGATAGTTGGAAATTGCATTCACACAATTGCAGTCATAATAATAACAACAAAAATTACACATGTCAACACCAAAATAAAATATCGATAAAAATATGTTGTCCAATCATCAGGAACATTTCGGTTTTTCTCCACTACGTCACATCTTTAACCTAATGACGGCCAAAGATATTATACTTCTCTGAGAAGCTTTTAGGTAGAGCAAATTCGTGTTTTATAGACAAGAAATGGTGTTACAAAAATGTTTTAAAAGTCTTGGAGACTTGACTTGCCCCCAGAAGTCTTTAAATTTGTAAAAATCAAGATTTTCTCAATTAACCTTGATAAAACCATGGATAAATAAAGTAGGTGTAGAGGAGATGTATGTATGTATGTGTGTATGTATTTAATATATTCGACACAAGACCGTAGATCTCAAAAATGCTAAAATTTTTAAAATCGCTCTGACAGAATTTTTTTCTTTCAAACTTTTGAAGTGTACGCATTTTTTGTCAGTGTGATTTTAAAAATGTTACTATTTTTGAGATCTATGAGGGTTAATTGAGACTTTATGGAAAATTTCATTTATGTCTCTACACTACATCAATCTTAAGGAATAATTTTGCAGAATGATTCGCGATATTTTTGTTTGCGATTTTGTTGACCTGTGTTAAAAAAGAAAATTAATAAATTAATTAATAAACACAAGATACCGCCAACTGGCATTTACAAGCCATACATACATATACATTAAAAAAAAAAAAAAAAAAAAAAAACAATACTCTAGAGGCATTTCGTAGTCTCCCACACTCTCGCACTTGTTTATAGAGCAGCACAGTGGTTTTAAAAATTTAGCAAATGATTATCACTTAACTATCCCAAAAATTAAAATAAATTCGGTCAAATATCATATAAAGATATGGTCATACT